>OZ038475.1:127415556-127538056 GCA_964036315.1 Acanthosepion esculentum
AGATAGAATGTTACTGTGTGGACTTATGTTAGCATTGGAAAGAACAAGTATTAGGAGTATAGCGATGAAGTAAACTTTAGAATTAACAGAGAAACCCAATACTAAACAGGAAACAAGAGATAAACCATTACTCCTGTTTAAAAGATTGGGGAGGTGTGTGAACCGGATGATTCAGAGCTGTTCTTCTCCTAGACTGGTTGCAAATACAGGCTAGAGAGACCAGTTTTCCCTTCTATATAACCCAAGAGAAGTGCTGGATTTGTACCTTTTCCCAAGAGTATTTGTGCAAAAGTAAAAACAAGCAATCATAGCTGTTCACAATAAATATCTTAAGGATAAAAAAACAAGTAATATATCCAGTCTATTTCTCTTTAAGTGTCATGTCCTTTCAAGACACAAGCAATTATAGCTCTTCACAACCTCCATTTCTTTTAGCATCTATAAATCATGCAAGGAAAGTTGGCTCCCTGTGCCAAGCCAGGAAATTTTTTTCTCCCCGGAATTGATCCTCCAAATCTATGAATCAACCATTCACCCTTGCATGGAGTATTGCTGCCATATATGGTCTGGAGCCCCTGCTGTTTTCCTCAGGGTTCTTGATAAGATCCAGAGATGGATATGCAATGTAATTGGCCCTGATCTGTCATCTTGTCTGCAGTTGCTCTCTCACAGATGCGACGTTGCCTCGCTCTGTCTTTTTTACAAATACTTTCACGGTAATTGCTCCGATGAGCTGCTTCCACTGGTTCCCAGGCTTCATGAATTTAAACGTCCTACGAGGCTGGCATCCTGTTCCCACCCCTTCACCGTTGAAACCGTTAGATGGAGATGTCTCTTCTACTCCAATAGCTTCATGTCTCGCACATCTCGCCTGTGGAACTCCCTTCCTTATTCCTGTTTCCCTGACAAATATAATCTCTGACTATTTAAGTGTAACGTCAAATTCCTTTCATTCCTATCTGCTATCGCTCCAAATCTTCTGTAACCCCCTTGCCTTGATCGATCCACTATCTTTCTCCACATCCTCTCCTTTACCACTCCTATCTGCTCTTCCTCCAAACCTTCTGTAACCCCTTGCATGCTAGTGGCTTCCAGCCTTGCTTGGGGTGAAAAGCTTAAAAAAAAAAAACTTCTTTAAAAAGATAGTTAAGTAGTTTTGAATTCAAATTTTCCTTCACCAAGAAAACTTGCTAACCAAGATAAGAGAACTCAGTCTACTCCTCTACTTAACCATTATATGTTAAGCAAAGAGATAGTTTCATGACTTTCCCAAGTGCATTAGTGCCAAGTGAATATCAATTGTCTCAAGTGGGATTTGAACTCATACTGCCTATTTCACTTTATATGTTCTTAACCATGATTCAAGTCACATGACCAACAGTATATATTCAGTAATTATTTTATAATAGTTTAATCTTAAGTAGAAAACAGAATCTTGAGATTATGCAGTTTGGAGTTCATTCAGAACATAATTTTTTCTTAGATAAAGTTTACATATGGTTGATTCTGGAATATTTCGAATCACATTCTTGCATAATGATTTCTTTCTTTTTCTGTGCTGTGTCCTTTTACGACATAGGCGATCATGGCTTTCCACTTTCCCTTATCACTTGTGGCTCTCAATAAGTTTTGTACCTCAGCCAACTCCACCAGACCATGTTCTGCCATCCACTTGCTTAAGCCTGCCAGATATGTCATGAATTGCTTTCCCTTGTCTCTTTTCCCCCTCTATTCGACCTGTGAGTACCAGATTCTCCAGGTCCTCTTTTCTCATTAAGTGTCCCAGAAATTTCATCTGCCACTTCCTTGTGTTAAGTATAAGCTTCCTCCTTGTTTGCATAATAATTATTATACCAAATTATCATTAACTAGATGGACCCACAGAAATTCTACAATTGACAGGTTGACACTTGACATACTGTATATCACATTATAATAAATTACATGATGATAACGTTGATATTAATTTGTATGCATATTTACATACAAATATACTGATATACATATATATAAATATATATTTTCACTTATTACATACAAACTTCTTTATTACTTCAAATGTTATTGAAGTGGATACTCATATTTGAAATAAACACCCCATTTTTATTTTAAAGCTTGTGTAACATATATTGGCCTGTGTATTTCAGAAATCCCAATGAATATTCAGGTCATAATTGTAAATAACCATCAGCACAAGGCCAAAAAAAATTGAGAAGGAATGACTTCCTCTGATCCAACTTCATCTTATCCCCTAGTGACCTGCATACATAACAACCCATACATAAAACATATTAAAGGTGGAGTTGTTATTGATCTGAAGTTTGCATAGAATCATGAAAGTGAATGTCACCATGTAGCATTGATTCTAACACACACACACACATATATATATATATATATATATATATATATATATATATATATATATATATATATATATATATATATATATATATTCAACAAGATTCTCTATTTTAGGAAAGAAGTATGGAATCTGAAATGCATCTCACAAAAATGGGGTTTATCACATTAATGCACTATGAAAACAAAAAGTAGGCTTCAAGACCCTCACATATACGGAGGTTTTTCAATTGAGAAACATTTTATTAACTAAGTTCTTATTGTTTTATGAAAGTTAACTCCTCAGGACCACTTCTGGTAAGGGATGTAATGATAGCATCTATGTTACAGCTGGATACAACTGCTTTCTAAGATCAATATTTAAAATAGTTTTCAGCAAGTGAAGCCTATGGGTCTTGTCAAATACCATCCTTCTTTGAACCTTGTGAATTGGAATTACAGAATCACAGAGAAATGTACCAAATAGCAAAAACCATATCACTTGAGGACTATCAAGAGCATCAACTACTAAAATGCCTAGCACATGTAACTTGAAGAGAAAATAATAATATTATCAAAATGTTGATGTTCATGGAATCTCATCAGTTTATATTAAAATCAGTGACTATGAAGTTATAGATTTTCAAAAGATTTATGGAAATATTTTAGGCATGTGATATCTGACACTGGTGGAAGTTAAGGTTTCAAGTTTCAATTCAGAGGATTCTATCTGACTATTAGTTTCTACCATTATCAATTGGAAATGTAGCATATACTTAAAGTTTGTCTTCAAGATGCAAACTGCAGCTACTTTTTATTTCTACAATTTACCCAAATATTCATTTAAAAAAGACAAGTAATTATTTTCCTTCTTTGCTTTAACCCTGTCCAAAATTTCTATTTGTTAAAAATATGCCAACTGAAATATAAGGAAAAAATTATTTGAATTTTGTCATCATTATACTTGCAAAAGTTTAATATTGTTTTTGTATCAAAATATTTCTAATTTTAAATAAAGTTTCCAACTCTGTATATAGCATGAAAAATGTACAAAATTTGTCTATTTTTGTAATTTTATAGATAAGATTTTAACATAATTTGATATTTACATTGGTTAATATCTTATACTTTCGTCTGAAAGACTTGCAAATAAAAAAAAAATACTGAAATTTATAATTTGAGGTGCTTCAGTAAAATGAATATGTTGTATTTTTGTTTATCTAAGACTAAATTTAATTATTATACATAGGTATTTCTGATTATATTATGATATTATAAAATAATATCAATGTAGTATTGTATGAAATTAGATAGACAAGTATAAATAGAGGTGAAAGTAGGGGACTATGCCTAGCAAATCCGGTTGCTATTCAGGACACAGAGAACTGTACTAAGACTACTACTATGCAGAAAAATATGTAAAACATAATCATAAAAATATTATAAAGTATACTATAATATATATATATAACTATTTCTGATTATATTATATATCAATCTAAATTTTAAAGAAGGTCATTTACTTATCAAATATTGCTTTTATATAATTGGAAAAGAAAATATCTATAATCACAGAATGCTACTATGTGCTGGTACATTATCAACTTGGAAAGCGGTGATCCAAATTTGAATTCTGGCTAAATTTGTTATGTTCCATTTCATGCAAATCTGTTTCTCCTCTCAGGTAGGACTTAAATAACAGGGCAGACTGGGATTGACAACCAGTCTAGGAAAAAAGACAACTCTAAATTCCAGAACCATTCTGAAAAAGGATAGGCTCTGTCAGGTTTTCTTGCTCTAAACACACCATTACAGCTAGGGCTATAATACTTGTAGTTCCCCTATGATCTAAGGTTACAGAACTTATGATAACTATATAAGTAAAAAAAAATATAATTGTTGGTTATTTTACTTAACTGTTTTACTTGCACAAACTTCTTCCATGTACCATATTCCTTCAGGATGTTGGTGATAAAAGGTTTCCTCAATTTCCTGTCATTAGTCTTAATAACTTCTGTTATCTCTTCTAAACATTGTTCTGCCAACCATTTATTCAAGTTTGCTATGTAGGTTATATGATGTTTTCTACTGGCTCTCTTGCCTTCAATCAGCCTTGTGAGTATCAAATTTTCCAAGCCCTTTTTCTTCATTATGTGCCCTAGACATTTCAATTATCTCTTCCTGACATTAAGTATGAGTTTTCTTTTTTCTTTTTCTCTAAACCTTCATTGTTGCTCACATCTCCAGCCCATGATATTCTCGGCATCCTTCTGTAGAACCATATTTCTGTTGCTTCAAGTCTCTTCTTCATGTGTGAAGAGAATGTCAAGCATTCACTACCATATAGGAGGACTGATATTATATAACAGTGCAGTATTTTTTTCTTCGTTTCTAACAAAATTTTTCTGTTTCTTAATACTTTGCTTAGCTTTTGGAATGCAACTTTCATTATGCCAATTCACCTTCGGATTTCAGTGTTGCAATTTCTATCCTCTGTTAAAACACTTCCCAGATATTTAAATTTTTGTACTTAAAAATTGAAGAGGACTCAAAATAGTACAACATCTTCAAAAATCAGTTATGTCTTGAACTGTTGAAACTAAGGAGTGTTTCCAAATAAATTACTTCTAATAGCAGGAGGATAAGTATGAATCCTTAATTTTTCTCTCTGGTGTTTAGCGATAATTTATTTTGGTAAAAATCTCACTGAATTCATACAGTGGAAATCTCTTGACAATTTTTTTTCCTGGATTACTCGAAGGAAAATTTAGTACCGATGTTTCAGAAAAGTATTTTATTATTGTAGAACTAATAATGAGCATATTAGTAATAAGGGAGATAAGCAAGTCTGTATTTTTCTTGAATTAATGTGAGCTTTTATTGCTGTAAGTTTAACTATGATAGATCAACTATAGGTCAACTCAGAACATATGGTTTAAGTGTTTTTATCTATTACCTCTGCTAATATTTTATTAATAATGTAACTGTAAGTATGGCAAAAATTAAAAAAGAATGATGCCACTTAAATTAAAAGATAAAGCATCATATTGCCAAAGTAGATGCTAATGTTGACAGAGTTTATAAGGAATGAGAAAATGTACTGTATTGACCATTTTAAAATCTTTAACAGACACATTAAATATAAGGAATCTAAGTTGTTGGTCTGCAGAAGAATTTAGAAGATTAAGTGAATAGGATGTGTAGATAGCGTAATAGTTATTGGCACAGAAGGTAGAATAAAGACGCCAAGTTCAAAGTCTGACAGTGTTTTTTCAGTACACATTAATACTCACAGAATATAGGAAATGTATCATCTATATAATCTATTATTTTATAGCTATAATGACACAACCTTTTTATATACATAAAATGTAAGTTTTAAAGAAATACTATATGAGTCTCCACAATTATTTGTCCTTTGTAGCACTTAGTAAATTTTATCTTTCCACTGTCTCTCATAAACCCTGTTCTGCCAATCATTTACACAAGCTCATTAGGTTATGTACTCCTTTCCTCTGTCCCTCTTGCCTTATTATGTACCCTAAAAATTTCAGTTGTTTCTTTCTGATTCTAATTGTAAGTGTCCTTTTTGTTTCCATTTTCTATAAAATATGAACATCTTCCACCTTTTATGAGGCACCTAGGTGGAGATTATTTGGTGTGTGATTATATACACATTATATATACTCTTTTGGCACTAATAAATGTACTGTATTAAATAACCATTTTTAAAGTTTTAGTGAAATAAAAACACCAAGTTCAAAGTGTGGCAGTGACTTTTAAAAAAAAATTCAGATTAATACCTGTAGCAGACATTAACCTTTTATGCCATACATGCATGCTGGGAAAACCCTATCAGTGGAAGTAACCCTATTTCAGATTTTGGGCAGGCATAAAAAGAAAAAAACAGGAAGCTATGAACCTGAGATTTTAATTCTCTTTCACTTTGGACTGACATTGTGACAGGATGCAAAAAAAAAAGTCAGTAATCTGTGCAATAGACACAACATGGTGTAGGCAGTATACCTCACACACTCACTGATTCACCAACAGAGTAAGTTCAACTTTTCCTACATTATTTACAGAGACCCTAAAGAACATTCCTTGAAATTTTCTCTTTATGAAAGATGTTTCTGATAGAATAGATGTATTTATCTTGTTTCGTTTCACTCTTTTTCTTGTCTATTTTCTCAACACTTATTTTTTGGTCAGCACACGACCCCTAACCTACTATCAACAGTTTCATGACCATAAGGTTAGTTGTAAGTTTCTTTACTTCATGTTAACATTAAATACTCTTGAAATATATAAATGTATCAGTTATATAATTTATTATTCTATAGCTATATAGACACCCAACTTATTTTAGTATATAAAATGTGTTATTTATTTTTTAAAAATATAAAGGAACGTTACATCATTTAATTTATAAATAAAATTTTAAAGCAGTAGCTCATTTAACAACTTAGAACAACAAATTCTAAATATTTCATTGAAAAGTGATATGTTTTTACTGCACCTCATGACTAGATTGTAGATATAGCTGAAGTCCTTTTCATTTTCAGAAAATAAAAAAGGATCGTTAGACATTAGAAGAAATTTCTTTCCAAGATAATTAAAAAAAACAAACTCTTATTTATCTGAAGACAAAAATATGGGCCTCAGGACAAAATAGTCAGAAAAGGGAGAAAGTTTTTCAATTTCTGGAAAATTGGCAGAGTTAGTTATCTTTTGAGTTAATATAAGCCTCAAGCCAACTGACAAATGTGTTGGCTTCCCAAAAATATATAAAACTGCCAATTTCTGATAATTCTTAGATTTAGCATTATATTTGAAATAGAAAACACACCAGTGTTTATTATTTTTTCTATCATAAAACATACAAACTTAACAACTCTAATTTTTATTTAACTCTTGAAGATTTTAGATTAAGATTTAAGAAAGGGGAGAGAGACAGAGAGACCAATCCAAGTGATAAGTAGGAAATGCTTGTGTGAACATAATTTTCTGGATGAAGCTTTTGTTTTCAAGATAAGGTAAATGGTTCTTGCTGGATTTCACATCTGAAAGGCAACTGCCTAGGAAAATGCTTTTATGTCAAATTCCAGCTTATATAAAATCAAGCATTATTTAAAAAATATTCTAAAAGGCAGTTTAATTTTGTGCCTATCAAGATGAATTGGGGATGAATCATTTAAATAACTCATGGCTGTAAAAAGACAAAAAATAAGAGGGAAAAATTCTTATTAAATGTCAGCCCAGCATGCTCATTTTGGTTGTTATACTCACAAAAGTTTGGCCATCAAACACTCTCCAACCTTCTTCAGGTGTCTGTCCTATTAACTGTTTTTTCTATACATACCAGCATGCTCATCTTGGTTATACTCACATTATTTCATTCATTGCACCTTCCCTTCCGTTGTACTTTAGTCATCATAGTCAGTATCTTTTTTGGAATTCATTAAATCCATGAAGATAGGCTGTTCTCATTCTACTTTTTAGGCTTAAGTGATATTTCTTATCAGTTAATACTCACCAGTTTTATTGACTGTTGTGCTGCTTATTTGTTTCTTTCACTTAACCAGAAAAAAAACTTTCACTCAAGCAGTTTCTTCTGACAAACTGCTACTATGTGGAACAAACTCTCAAAAGGAAGCTTCCTTGATTCCTACAATTTTAACTTTTTCAAGTATAGGGTTAACAGCTATCTTCCTCACATATCCCCATAAACTTATTCTGTATCTCTCTACTTGAGCCTTGTACAAGGTGAACAGCATTATAAAAAAAAAATAACTTTTCAAATCAGATGCTGGAATTGAACTCACAACTGCCAGAGAACTATATGCATTTTAATCAACATTTGAATCCTCAAGTCATGTTTTTTTAAAAGAAAGTCACAAAAGTGAATGAGATTGATAAGTATTAACTGATATAAAATATTCCCAAAATTCTGAAAATAGTAAGAGAACAAACTACCCCTAAGGATTGAATAAATTTTTGGTTTAATATTCTGCGAAGGTTACTAAGTATGACAATAGACACCTGAAGAAGAAAGCTGGAAGGTACAACAGTTGAAACATTCGGTTTAGAACATTCTGGTCTGGATAGCAAGGCATATAATAATTATAATTCTTCACCTCAAAAATTCTCATGAAAGAATTCTTTAAGAAAATATTTATATGAATATAGCCATTAATTTTGTTTGTTGGTTTGTTTGAGATATTTATACTCAAATGTGTTTGTAAATGTTTATTGTTTCAAAAAATAATTGGGGGAGAATTTTGAACTGAATTTTAAAAGCATTTTTCTTTTTTTATTTACCTTCAAAAATAATTCTATATATGGGAAATAAAAACTATTACAGAGAGGTTGCGTTCTTTTTGTAACAAATGTAAGTAAGATTTGAAGCAACTGGGCTTTGATTCTGCTGATGAATATTGGGGATACTATAGAGAAGACATGTGATAAATAAGGAAGCTTTAAGAAAAATAGGATTGACAAATAAATTGTTGTTAATAATTAGATTGATGAAAAGTAAATTTTAGGGGATATATAACAAAGGAAGGAAAATTTAATACTCACAAGAAAACAGAGGAAAGCAGAAAGTAAACTATATGAAAAGTTTTATCGAATGGATGGCCAAACAAGTACTACAAAGATAAAGAGGTGATGTCACTCATTTGAGCAGGAATATGAACAGTTGTTCCAATCTTGTGGTTCCTCTTGTACAGGATGGGATAGGTTTGGTAACAGATGATGTAACATGTCAATTGGTAGGATAAACTAAACAGTCTAAATGTAGTTCATGTTCTTGGCCAATGCATGAACAATCCAATGTATGGCAAATTCTGCTTACAACACTGAGAGCAACCAAAGAAATTAAATTGTGTCAAACCACGATAACCCATGTCTTAAAAAGAAATGTTATATATAGAGAGAGTGAGAGTGAATATATGCTTGAGAGAGAGAGAGAGAGATATTTTTCAGAAGAACTGATATGTTGTTACAAAAGAAGAAATGAAGAATAATTGGGACAGGAGATCTTACAAACTAAGTAACAGATAAGACAGTAATGTGCAGCATGTCTTGGATCCCCTAAAATCTGCATCTTTCTGACATATTCTTAAAATTTTTAAAGATAATTATCACTTTACACCATTAATAATTTCAAACTATATTTTCATCTTGGTTGCTAAAAATGTTATTATAGACACAAAGTTTCATCTAAGTACAGTCTGACCATCATCAGGTGTCACTTGTTTTGGCTGATATGTGATATCCATTGATTATTGTGCTATTTTATTCCTATGCTACCAATTATTGTTCATTCAGGCTGAATCATTTATTCACTACCTGGGATTGAACTCCTGATCATGTTGATGAGAATAATGCATGTCTAACTAACTCCTATATCCACTACATAACTGGGCATTGGTAGTTTGTTTTTGGTTCCAACATTTAGTTATCATGGAGGGTTTTTGCTGCTTTTTATAATTTAGATAATTTTGTATTTAATTTTTTTTGTTTGAGCAATTATCAACATACTTTACTCATTTCAAAAATGAAGTAGAAAATTGACTAAATTTTAAATATCAGTTACAACTTAAATAACAGAACAGGTAAACTCAGTTAGTATTTTATAAATTGTATATAAATTTTATAATACTGGTAAATTCATAAATCTAACTTTCCCAGCACTATTTCTCATTAGTAATTATGTTCTTGTGACTAGTGTGCTACATGAGCTGACAGAAGAAAAAAGCAGATTCATGATTATATCAGTAAACCATTTTCACAAGAATTACCTTACCTTAATTGGTAGAATCAACTAAATGGTACTATAGCGATTGTCAGCTTTGTTAAATGACAACCAGTGCTTAATTTTCATAACTTTCAGATTTCTTAAAGAAGTATTGATAATTTTAAAAATTCCATCCATCAGAACTGTTCTGTGTACTTTCTATTTAAAAATAATGTAGAATTTGAGCATAAAAACTCAAGAGAAAATTATGGCAAATAAAATATACTGAAATTAAGCTAATCTTAGATTTTTTTCTTTTTTTGCCAAACATCAGAATAATTCTCAGACATTGTATTAAATTACGAATACAGGACTGAACTATTTTTCATAAACTGGTTGTAGAAATCAATAAAACAACATTGTAATGTACACACACTTATGTAAATATTCTTAACCAAATGTGTGTGTGGACATATGATTTTAAACTCTTTTTTTTTATTTCTGAAGAAGAAAAAATATTTAAGAACTGTAGTTGGAGCAATAGCTGTCAGAATAATTTTTATTCTGGTAATCAGTGATCCCTCAGGGAATTCCCCATATAAATTTAGAATAAATCATTTAAATAATCTTCTCACGATACAAAGGTGAAAATAAGGGAAAAAGAACTCAAAGGAGAAAAGTGAAAACAGTGATTCATCTTATTTCAAGGGTATCAAATCTCTAACATCAAAAAGTGAAATTCTTTCTTGTGATTTTAACCTTCTTAACATATAACTTTTAAAACTTTATCTATTGCTTATTTTTCTAAAGATAGTATCTTTTACAAGTAAGTGATTGTAAACAGAAATATTTAGAAGTAATCTTTGCAGACAAACATAAACAATTACACTAAAAAAACTTACAATAATAAAACTGTCAATATCTAAAACGCTACACTACTATGACATATATAAGTGCTTTACTGATGTCAACAGATATAAAACAAACACAAAATATAAAGTTACCTTTTGATAATGTTTTGACATACTGGTAAAAAGAAGCATTTTTATAAAATTGTCTAACAATCAATTATCTTTTAGTGTCATATTACCATTATTGTTATCCTTTCCCCCCAAGCAAGACAACAGAGCCACTAAAATGCAAGGAGTTACTGAGTGTGAAAGAAAGTTTTAGTGAGGAGAAAGGACAATAAAAGGACATGTTTGAGGAAGACAGATGATGACAATTGTTGTTGCACTTAAATCTTTGAAGACAGGGTGACAGGGAAGTAATAAGAAGGAAGAGAGATTAGAATATAATGTATGGTTGCATCTAGCTATTTCAACACTAAAATGATGAGACCTACTTGCCAATCTAGTACTATGCTTAAATTCAGACGGTTGAGGTACCAAAGAAGAAAGTTCATGAGAACAATTGCCATGAAAATATGAATAGAAAAGGCAGAGGGCAGCTACATTATGGTGGTGGGTAAGTAACTGAAGCCAAGATCCTAGATTAGGACCAATAGCATTACAGACTTTTCTTTGGATTTTGTCTAGAATCTTGAGTATCAGACCAGATGTGGCCGCAATGTTCAATGCACAGGTGAATGGTAGATTTATATACATGCAAGATGGATTCTGGCAAGACAAATTGCCTGGCACAACACAGTGAATCAACTCTCCCAGCAGTAGCAATTGATTCAATATAATCATTCCACTTCATGTCAGTGGAAAAGGCACAATGAGTTGTTCTGGAGGTTAGCATCAGCCATACTGATGGAAGGCAAAAAGAGTTCTTGTTATATACCATACCTATGAACAGTAATGGGTATGTCCCAATCCTCATGAATACATTAGACACTATTGTAAGTAGGGGTAATATGCTTTCTAAGTAGTCCACCACTAGCAGTGGTTTACCTACTGGTGAGTATTGTATTTTGTTGATGTTATAAAGATTATCATTTCCAATCTCTGCTTTGGTTATTCCTCATCCAGTAACCCTAGGTTACAACAGTTCTCTAAGATGACTAAAAGACAACAGTTTTGTTTTTGAGGCATTCAAATTTATGAACCATTTCTTACCCCAGTTATGTTAGGAAGAGTTAAATGGTTCCCCACACTCCACAGTGACTTTATTGAGATATTACCTTGAGCTAGATGGACTTTTAAACTTTTTTAAGTTTATCTACCATTTAGTAGGTTTTATTTTCATCCTACAGGGATGCCATCCTCACCCCTTCCGATGTGAGACTGGTGAAATACTAGAAGAGTTTGTAGCACAAACTGGAAGTAGGAAAAGAACAATGTGATTTTATTAAAGACACTGGATCAAGAAATGTTATCTTTATGATCAGAATGTAAACAGAATGAACAAGACAGATGCAGAAATACCTATGCCTATGTTTCATAGATTAAACAAAAATATTTGATAAAGTATAACACAAAGACCTACTTGAGAAAGAAATAAAGCTTGACTTATCTTTCTCATATATTTCAGTAATACATAACCTTTATTGGGAACTGATGCAATGGAATAATCTGTCACCCCCATGAGTGACTAACACTATAGTTAGTAACTACCTATAAGTATCTGTAACTCAACGGACTACAGAGACTAGCTGGGATCTGTTGAGTACAACTCAGACTTACACGAGAACTACCAACCTTCCAATAGTAGCACACACTACTGGATTGACTTGTGATGACCTTGTGCATAACTGTTACCTTTATTCTTATTGTACTGGTTTTTACAATAAACCTTTACTTATTTTATCCACCTTGTTTTTCAAGTATAAATCAGTATCTTATGAAAATTATAAATCTTTTCCTATTAGCATGGAAATATAACAGCAGCAAACAGCCTTCATGCTTATAGAAAATGAGTTCCATGTATGTACAAAGATAGGAAGAGGAGAAAGACAAAGATGTATTTCCTCAATGGATTTTTTAAAACATATATAGTGACCAAAGTGAGCTAGAATACCAACCAGGATTTATTATTGGCAGATATAATTTTAACAAACTAAGATATGTTGATGATACTGCATTGATGAAAGAAACAGTAGGAAGACTGAAAGAACTCTGAGACAAGGTTGTAATGGAAGGCAAGAAGAAAGGACTATTAGCTGAGGAAAATAAAATGCATAGTTGTCTACAAAAGAGACGGCCCAAGATGTGAGAGTGTAGATGTCAACATCAAGTAAGTACAGAAATTTAGCTATTTGGATAGCATAATAATACATTATAGAAAATGAAACATATAAATCTAAAGACATATAGGAATAGTGAAAGATGTCTTTCAGAAAGTAAGCAGAGTATTAAACAGGAAAATGTCTTTAGAGAAAAATAAAAGGGAGATGAACTACTAAGTAATATTTAATTTCCTATATGGCAGCAAATTTTGAACAATTTCCACATGGATGAAGAGGAGATGTGAAATGACAGATATGTGGTTCTACCAACGAATTCTGACAATACTATGACAATATGTGAGCAAGGCAGATGTTTAAAGGAAAATATAAACTACAAGGTAATTCATGCTTAGAAAGAGAAATGTAAAAATTCTGGGACAATATAATGAGGAAAAACGTCTTGGAGAATTTAACTCTCACAAAAATATACAAGAGAAGCAGGGGAAACAGTAAGTAATCTCCTTAATGAGTTTGTGTGAAGGGATGGCAGAACAGGCAGATGCTATGGAGAGCCATAATTGTCCTGTCCTGAAAGGACATAGTATATAAAAAGGGATCAAAAGTTTCAAAGAAAAAAAGTAGACCTTGTCCACGTGTATTGTACAAGTTTGCTCTCTCTTAAGGAATCTTTATGATTTATTTTCTTACCAAAGAAGAAGAATATGATTTATTTCTTTACCAAAGAAGATAAATTTATATTTAAAATAGTGTAGGATTAACAGTAATGTAATAAACAGAACAATGTGATATAAGCCATATCTGTTATGGCTAATTTGATCAAAGGATGTGTCTCTTATATTCAGTTATGTAACATGAATCACACATCCAACTAAGTACCCACCAGCAGACTGTGATATGGATTTAGGCTATGGAAGTAATCAGTAAGATATAACCATTGCATTTGTGTTCAAGTTTTCTTCCTGCCTTTTGAGGTTCCATCATTTTGGTGTGGACAATGCTGTAATCCATATTGTAGGAAGTGATCAGACAATTTTAAATAGGGAAAATTAACTTTAATTTTACTTCTGTTTGCTTATTCTCTATTTAATGAAAGATGCTTGTATCAAATGAAAAACAATGTAATTAATTTTTACTACAGTAATATGTGTCAAGAGAAACAGCAGATGACTTTTACTGTTTTATCTCAGTTGTACAATGTTATGTTGAATTCAAATATCAAAAGAGAAATTATGATTTCTTTTAAAAAATTATACAGAATGTTTTGCGAATTAGTTTAAATTCTTGAGAAAAGAACTGTCATTCAGTGATAACATTATCATACTATAGTCTGTGGCTTCAAAAAGAGTCATTAATATTTCAAATTTTGCTTGGACAAATTAAATTCTTTTTGTTGCTGATATTGCTACTACAATGTTTCAACCAATACATTCTTCAGATTGTGTCTATTGTATGAAAATGGCGACAGAAAAATGATTGCTTAGGAGAAAGTCAAAAGACATGGCATATATCAGCTTGTCAGCCAGATTTATAAATCAGGCTTCTATAGATTTCAGCACTGTGTGTTTTTCTTTGTTTGGTAAATATTGGGAATGACCTAAATACAAGAGTAGTGGTGATGGTTTCATTTGCTTATCTAGCATTGCAGAAGGATTCTGATTCATTGGCAATGGCGGCTTGCATAGAGGCCTTATGGAACTGTAGCACCTACTATTTTTACTCAATATTATTGATAACATTCAATATGAGTCTTTTTTTCTCCAATTCTTTCTTTAAACTTGTACATTATATAATCCTTAAGCTTAATGTTAGTAGACATTCACTCATCCATGAAAAATTACAAAAACTTTGTATGGGAATTGTGTGCTTCACAGTTCCAGTAATGCAGCGTTTGGCTGCTGTGTGCACGTGCACATGTTTGAGGAAAGACGCTGAATGCTGATTAGAGAAAGCACTGTCACTCACACAGTGCTGATCCTGCTGTCTGAGTGTAACGTAGTGTTTATTTTTGCCTCAGCGTGTGTTGTGTTTAAAAACTGTGGACCATATTTATGGCAAAAGAAAAGGAAGTTTATGATATAATGGACAGATATTCTTCCACTAAACACTTAGTAGCTGCTAAATTGTTCAACAAGAAAAGCTTCACTAGTTTTAAGAATGAACTGCCTAAAGAAGAGATAGTACTGACCACTGATTGACAAAGAAAAGCTTGAAACTGAACCAAAAGTATTCTATTGTAGATCAGATATGCATGAATACTGCAAATTAATTAGGTTGCTGAAATTTATCTTGGAAAATCATCTTGATGGTGTTCTTAGTGAAATTATAAAACTGATAAAAATCCTCTTGACAATTCCCATGACAACATCAAAACCAGAATGCTGCTTTTCAGCACTGAAAAGCATAAAAACCTTTCTAAGAAGCACTATGAATCCTGAAAGACTAAATGCACTTGGCGTGCTTTCAATGGAGAAAAATTTCCTTAAAAGTCATCTAGGGATCAAAGAGAAAATTATTAACCTTTTTGCTCAAAGTAAAACAAGAAGAATGGATTTCATTTTTAAATGATTGAATCAAACTTGAACTGTTATAATTTATGAGCAATTAAAAATATTTTTTTGTTTAGGATTTTATCAAGTTTATATATAAATTTTCTTTTTACGGGTTTGTTTTGTTTTGCACAATATTAAAATGATGGCTAAAAATTTTCTGAAGCAGCACCCTCACTAATTTTAACCATGAGCTGGCACTATTCATTGGTACATTAATATTGGTTTTTGTCTTACCATTTTCTAAAAGGTTAAATATTTTTTCTTTTCTTTTAGATTTTCTGCCAGATAGAGGCTGAAGAATGACCCATCTCAAATGCAAGAATATCAAAAACACAAAGGAGTCCAATTATAAAAAAAAAATTAGAATCATGGTATTGTTTGGCATTTCTAGAACTTCAGTGAAAATCATAGAAGGATGTTACCTCTTTTCAGCATGTGGAATAATTTTATTTTTCATCTGTACATTTTTATTCCGATAGACATTAAAAGAGAATTTAGGATTCTTTAAACTTCTCCCCACTTCTATAAATTATAAAGCCAGTCTATTGTTTCTCATTTACTGAAATTAAAGAAGAAAGAACAATTTAAAACAGATAGGAATTTCCAAACATCTTCAGGAATACAGTTCATTATTTTTTTATGAATTCAAGGACCCTTATGCTATGTAAGACTCAAATTCTCCTCTTGGTTAAAACCTCTAGAATTAATATGCTTCAGTTGAAAGGGGTGATATTTTGTTTTCAATTACTTGTGAAGTTTGCTTGAATTAAATTAAGAAAAGGTGGATTAACCAAAGTTAATTTCAACTGTGACCATGGGCAATTAGAAACTAGTCCTTAACAATTGCAATTCTGCTTCATGAAAGTCAGAAATTAATTAATTGAAATCTATTCCACTGCTGATATTAATATATTGTAAATTGATTGAAACTTTCATCAAAGTCAGCAATTCATTATTTTTCATTTATCATTCCAAGATATATCACTTTCTCCTAGATCAACATTAAAATGCTCAAATCATGTATATTTTTATAAATTCTTACTCCAAAATTCAACCAGTCCTTAAAAATGAGAATAAATTTCATTTTTTTCTATACTCCTGGTCACCTAATACAAAGCTTAAAAGCCACTCACAGTAGAGGGTTATTGAATAAGGTTGTTGCAAAGGTGCAAAAGGAGGAAGATAGTTACAGAAGATATGTAGAATAGGTAACAGATGACTCTAGACGATGAAGTTAAGATCATAATGATTGGGGAGGAATCCCTTCAAGAGTCTGTTCCACAAAGTAATAATCCTGGGGTTGAAACTGTCTGAGTAGGAGATCTTCCTTACAAATGGTATATGAAACAGCACAGATATGAGCTTTTGAGAAAAATAATCTGAGTGAAGAGGATATGTTTTCCTTAAAAAGGGAAAATAAAATCTTGCTTAACTGTGATGTTCTTTATGGCTGTTGGTTTCTTCTACAAACAGGAGTTGTCAGTTTGATCCCTGCTAGAAAACACATTTTCTTTATTAAGATTTCTCAACAACTGTAATACACACTATTTAAAATTAAAAATAGGTCATCTATTTCAAATAATAATGTCCAATATAATAATGTTTGAAGTAATAAAAAGACAAATGTGCCTGAGTATGCGTATGCCACAGGGATTAGCTACACACTCTAGCAGATGAGCAGACTCAGGAATGAATAGCTATAAAATTTTGACAATTTTATTAACTTGTTTCTACAAAGTAACTGCTATCCCATACATAGGAACCACAATCTTTAAATAGTTGTAACTGGGTAAAGACATACAAGCACTAGGTTGACAGTGGCTTATAAAATTAAAACATGCTAACAACAAAGCATTATACTAGCTGAAAACTGATTGTTTTTTTACATTTCATGTATAGTAAGTGGGGTTCACATTTTTTACAAAAACAAAATATAAGATGGTAGTGAAAAACTTGTTGGTTCTCGTGTCAGTAGCTTTTCAACCTTATGTTCTTGAAGGTGCCTATGTAAAGTAGGTGGGTATCAATGGCTGGAACTTAAAGTTTCACATTCTCCAGACACTCAACAGGCACTGAGTTGGATATGATCAAGATCCAAAATAAATAAAGTTAAATAAAACCATGCCCATAAGACAATGCTGCTTCTGATGTGAAACACATCTGTTTACCTTCCATTCAATGTCATTAGTAACGGTTATTACGAGCGCATTGCGTAATTTAACACAACACTGAAAATTTCAGTTGCAGTTGTAAAAGAAATCACAAGAGACTGACACATATATAAAAACAATACCCTGTTTGGTGGTAAAAGCAGCTGGTGGCACCTGGGGTAGCAGTACCACCTTAGCCACTGAAACTGTATTACTTCCCCTGGTTGGTGGCTGCTGACGACAGGGTATTGCACGTGCTTTCACATATAGTGAATAGAAATGGTATTAGGTGATTCCATACTGATGTAATGGAATAACCTGTCACCCCCATGAATGACTACACTATAGGTAGTAATTGACTATAAGTATCTGTAAGTCAATGGAATACAGAGACGAGCTGCAACCTGTTCAGCTAAACAGTTGAACTCTCTGCCTACGGGCATAGAGGAACCCAGATGAGGCTCCGTCAAAAGGCAGAGTCTCGTTCAGGGAGGTAGACTGACCCTGAACCCGTTTTTACTGGTTCATATAGGGAATATTTTGGCAGAGCCTATGGGCTCGTAAAACTCACATTAAACCCAGCCTTGTGCCACATGTAACACTCGTGGGGGGGGGGGTAGCTAGATATACTAACTTGGATCTGTTCCAGCTAGATGGTCAAACTCTCTGCCTTTGGGCATAGAGGAACCCGGATGAAGTTCTGTCAAAGAGCAGAGTCTCGTTCGGGGAGGTTGACCAAACCAATCCCGTTTATGCAGGTTTTACGGAGATGTTTTGGCTGAGCCTACGGGCTCGGAAGACCCATGTTAAACTCAGCCTTGTGCCACATCTACCCTCGTCGGGGGGCTAGTAAATACCGACTAGCTGGGATGTGTTGAGTATGACTCAGACTTATGTGAGAACTACCAAACTTCCAACAGTAGCACTCACTACTAGATTGACTTGCGATGACCTGGTGCATAACTGTTACCTTCATTCTTATTGTACTGGTTTTTTACAATAAGCATTCACTTATTTTATCCACCTTGTTTTTCAAGTATAAATCAGTATCTTATGAAAATTATAAATCTTTTCCTATTAGCAATGGAAATATAGCAACAACAAACAGCCTTCATGCTTATAGAAAATGAGTTCCATGTATGTACAAAGATAGGAAGAGGAGAAAAACAAAAATGTATTTCCTCAATGGATTTTTTAAAACATATATAGTGACCAAAGTGAGCTAGAATACCAACCAGGATTTATTATTGGCAGATATAATTTTAACAAACTAAGATATGTATGCGAGAACTACCGACCTTCCAATAGTAGCACACACTACTGGATTGACTTGCGACGACCTTGTGCATAACTGTTACTGTTATTCTTATTGTACTGGTTTTTTACAATAAACCTTTACTTATTTTATCCACCTTGTTTTTTAAAGTATATATTCCTATTAGCATGGAATATAACACATACTGATCAGGACAATCCATTCAAAGCAATGTATATAAAGTGATTCCATAATGACTGAGACAAACCATTCAGAGCAATCTATGTAAGGTGTTTCTATATTGACTAATCCAACCTATTCGCAGCAAGATAATTCTGACAAATGAGGCTTGACAAATATCAAATGAATGCTAATCTACAAAAATTGTTAAAATAAATTCTTCCTTATTTTTGACAAGCAGACCAGTCAATTTAAGCAATGCGAAACTTGAACCTAGCAGAAAATTAATCAGAATCTTCCAGAGAGGAAGTATGTGACGAAATGCAACAAATATATTTGGTGTGTTTAGTGATTAATTTGGAATATTAGTTAATCTCGAATGGCTACCAATTTAATTAGAGACTGCTTGGAGATTTTAAAATTTCAAATTGTAATGAAAATGGTAAAAAAGAAAAATACATTTAATTTTATACCTTTATCACATCACATGTCGAGACATTTAAAACAATGCTCACAAATTTTAGAACAGCTCTAGATTTTATTTTCAACAAGAGGGACACTGACATTTCTCAGCAAGTATTGATTTGATCAAATATGTTGGATATATGTCAAATATGTTGGCTTAACTTATAAAAATTATTGACTTTTCATTAAATGATGTCATGGGGAGATTATTTTTCACCAGTATACTCTGCTGTAGTAATTATTCAATTTGCTGATTTCGAGAAAATATTTGATTTGAATAAATCAGATTGTTAGTTGAAGCATTTTTTACAAAGTTTTTTTTTGTACTATGAATGATTGAATCTTGGAGGAGAAGAAGTAAAAGGCAAAAAAATCTAATTTGTGAAAAATTTCAATAATTATCAGTGGAAATGTGTTGAGACATATGGTTCAAAATCTGAGCATTGGTGAATGTGCATATGTGCGAGTGTTTTTGTATGTATGTATGTGTGTGTGTATATATATATATATATACATTATGCAGTGTTACATTAGAACATGCACATACCCACTACAAAACTGTACATCTTGTTTCAATGTCAAAAAATTATTTTTTAATGTTTCATCAGGTGGGAAATCATGATGCTATCAAAATATTTTATTCCAAAATGCAGTTATCGAAGCATATCTTTCACTTTCGTCATTGGAAAGTTTCCAATAAAAGGTCATGTGCATGTCCTAATGTAACACTGCATAATAAATAAATATTTATGGCTCTACTTTTGTAGAGCCCTGTTTTAAATTAATGTTTTGAATGCTGAAATCTTACACTTCGTTCTTTTACATTTGGAGATATATATATATATATATATATATATATATATATATAGTGGATTAGCTGAGAACCCTCACAAGATGGACTGGTCTAAGACTATTTAAACAGCATTCTCTCTTACTGAGGGGGAGGAGGTAACAATTAACTATTTATTATATTAGTCTGTGTTATCAAATGTGTACCATATTATTCTCCAGAATAAACTACTTCTTATTTTCTATGTGTGTGTCAACTTTTCTTGTTTACGACACAACAATATATATATATATACATACATACAAACACACACACACATATGTATATGTATTTATGTATGTATGTATGTATGTATATTGTGCTAGATAATTTTTCTCACTAGAATCTCTTACACATTTATAAGACTACCATCAGTCCATACACTGAATACTGTTGAAACATCTGCTGTAGTGCTTCAGTTATCTATTTCTAGATTCTTGACAAAAACCAAAGAAGAATCTGCAATGTTAAATTCATGTATCTTCAGTGTTTCTCTTGATGTATAATTATACCTGATGTTTGTTGTAATTCATTACATTTCTCCCTACAGATCTATGATTCCATCAATAAAAACATTATTTAGTCTGAAGAAGTCCTCTCAAAGGACAAAATACAAACATTTTTTCTATTTTGTCATTCACTTAAATACACATATTTTTCTCTCTCGTATATATATATATATATATATACACACACACATACATACATACATACATACATACATAAAGTTTCATTAAAGACAACTGACAATGTGCAAAAATTAAGCTTTTTATTCAATTTTTCTTGCATTCAAAGAGAACCAATCTATACACACACACACACACACACACACATTATATATATATATATATAATATATATATATATATATATATAAAGTTGTAGCCTATGTCTGTTTGTTATCAAACTCCTCCTTGGATTTTGGAGATAACCCTCCATAATCATATATATTCTGAAACCACATTACCCAGGGTATTTGTATAAGCATATTTTATTTTGATCAAAGGGGGTCGGTCCTTGGGGGGCACTTCCCCACTGAAAATTTTTTGCCCTTTGAAATAAATTAAATTTAAACTTGGACAAGAGAATTAGTCATAGGGTATTTGGATAAGTATATTTCATTTTGATCAAAGGGGGTCACCAGGGGAAAACAAACCTCCCACTGAAAATTTTTTCCATTAAATTTAGATCTGAACAAGGCAATGACTACTATCCAAAATATAGAGGGAGAAAACCAGAAAATGGAGATCACATCAGCAAGATGAAAATGAGACAATATGAACGTCAAGTTGAGCAAAAATCACTCATCAGTGGGTAGTATCTTACAATACATATTTGCATCAAATATATATCAAAGTGGTCAGATCAAGCTATTTTTGTACAAATCCACCAACTGAAATTTTTTTCCCTTTGATTTAAATTAAATTTAAATTTGAACAAGGGAATGACTCCTATCCAAAATATAGAAGGAGAAAACCAGAAGATGGAGGTCATATCAGCAAGATCATTGAGCATTAGGGAAATGCATCATTTTTTCTTCATAATTTATAACAATGATTTTTTTTACGAAAAAATGTGTGACATGTAGCAAGGTGCAGGTAATTCAGCTAGTATTATTTATTAATTTATATATCCCTTAAAGATCTGAGTTCCTGATCAAGCCAAATTCATTATATTGGATATGCTACTACATGTTTATCAAGAAAACTCAGGTTATATCTCTCAGACCATATCTCAATTAGGATCCATTTAGACACACACAGAAATCTACCAAACTCCATCTGCAACATACTTATAGAAAATACAACTATAATAGCCAAATGCACATATAAAAAATTTGGTTAAAAATAGAAAAATCATCCTTGATAATGGCTAATCTAATAGACAAAAGGGTTCAGATATAAAGAAAATTTGGACAGTTTTTACACACTTTATGTCCAGAACAGAAAATATTTATACCTAGAAATAGGTTAATCACAGTATGTCAGTAGACTTTAATGAAACTTGTATAAAAGAGTGATTGTCATCCAAATACACAATATATATATATATATATATATATATATATATATATATATATATATATATATAGAGAGAGAGAGAGAGAGAGAGAGATGATGGGCATGTGGCTGAGTGGTTAAAAACGTTTGCATTCTGACTATGAGACACGGGTTTGAATCTCACCATGGTCGATTTGTCAGGAAGGAGACTTCCTGATGTTATTGGAGTGGAGGGGTCAATCCCAGAGTGCAGCACCTTTAAAAAGTGCCTGAAAACCATACCACAGGTTGGCCCAAGCTTTGTCAGAAATTGGGTACATGGAACCCTTTGGTTTCATCAATAGCTGTGCTAGCACAAAGTTACAAGTCACTGAGGTCTTGAGCATGCTGGCCTTGTTCAAATTCTCAATCACACTAGATAACACACTCTTTCCCAGAAACTGTAACTACGGTCTGCTCAGCATAGGTGCAGTATAAACCACATGTGAGCTCTGTGGGTGTTGAATAAACACAAATTTGCTTAACCAAGCATCTGCAATAGGGATTGGCTAGCCACCCTAGTAGACGGGTATCCTCGAATACAAGTGACCAGCTATATATATATATATATATATATATAAATATATATATATATATATAGATGATAAAAATATATATCAGAATAATATTAAGTAAATAAATGGCAAGATGGAAAATTTGGTTGTAATGTATTTCTTTCCCAAAAGAATGATTCTATTGATGGAATTAATCCTATATAGAAAAAGAGAAAAATACCTATATATGTGTTGGGTAGTGCGTACTATGACTTAGGGGAAATAGTGTAAGCAGTAACTAAGTAGAACTAAATAAGAACTAGGTGAGATATCCCTAGACATCACCAGAACAAGAACAATTTGTCCCCATTCAGAATTCCCTGAAGGTTACCCTTATTGACATGCACCTCATGAAGGTCAGAAGGTATAACCAGCCAAAATGTAGTGATAATAAGGACAAAGATAGGGACAATAGACTGAATGTAAATAAACATCAGTTCAATATCTGCTATAATCCTGAAATAACAGACAGCTGGAGGTCACCAGAAAGCACTTGGCTGAAATATTGTGCCTATAATAACCTCCATAAAAACCAAAGATGAAAATAATATATCCAATAAACAAAAGAATGTTGAGTTTTCTTGTTAATCAACAAGAAAATATAAATCTGGATTCAATGTGTGTAGGCACTGACTGAACACTTTGGATCAAGTACCTTTGGCCATCTTCCTGGCCACAAACTCAATCTGCAAATGTAGAATTTACTAATAAAAAATAATTATAAGTCTTGAGTTTAATTTTTATATTTTGCATTGTAACATTTTCAGATTTATGATGTAATATATCAAAATGCATCGTCTTTTGGAAATAAACAAAAAAAATAAAACCTGATATAATGAGTCAACTGAATAATTACAAAAATGTTTGTCTATGAAACATTGGACCTGAGGTGCTGAATATAACACAATTAGCTAAGTGACAGATTTATTTTGTATATATATATATATAATACCATACAGTGAGTGGTGATGGTAAGAAAACAGTTCTCAATATAAAATAAGAGATTTAAAATTTATACTAATAATATTATTAGTGTGTGCATGTGTATATATATATATATATATATATAATTATTATTATCTAGTGGGTACACATGATTGTGTTGGTTTTTATTTTCTTAAACTGTGAAATTAATATTGTCCAACCTAGATTGTGAAGGCCTACTAAAAATATGCCTCCTGACATGGAGAAATTGTCTATCTAGGCCAGTTGATTTTAATTTGAATGTTAAAGAAAAAGGAAAATCAGTCATGTCAACTCAAAACAATGCACCCACTAAAAATAACATTTATAGTAATATGAAGTCAAAATTAAAAGAAAAGCGCTAAAAATAATATATATATATATATATATATATATATATATATATATATATATATATATATATATATATATATATATGAGGCATGGTGGAGTAATGAATAACGGCTTGGATTGAGCAATCGGAGAGCCGAGTTCGAATCCCAGTCGATTCCATTACATTCACTTACGTGCTAATACCCTTGGGAAAGGTGTGAATCCTCTTCTTCTCCCTCCAACTATGGGTAAATAGCAGGACAGACTGGGTTCTATAGCCTTGGATAGCAACTGGTCTAGGAGAAGGACAACTCTGAATTAAAATCCTGCAGAGGGTCGTTTGGGGACCTTGTGGCATCCGTTGCACCAGGTCCCTGTATTCGTCCCTCCAAAAAGTGTGGATGGCCCTGCACAAGGCCTTCACCACTATAATCAAATCCTGTGTGGCTGTCGGGCTTTCAGTTTCTGGGAACTGATCTGTCTGACCCTCATACGTCGCGTTCGACGCGAGAGCGATAATATATATATATATATATATATACATACACACACACATATATATACATACAATGCCATTTTGCATTTCAGTCATCTTCCTTACGTTGAAATGCTTGTTTAGCAAATAAATTCCATGACTACAACTAAAACATGAAATAACTATAACAGAGCATGTTCATGCATGTTTTTAAAAATCACCATCACAATGCAATGAAGATTTTCTCACAGTAAAAATAAGTTTGTCTTTGTAATTTACCCCTGAAGATGATCTTGGAAAAGACTGAAAGTACTTGGATTAGAAAAACTACAGCGTCTTTCTTGATGAATTTCATCTTAACATTAAGAAACTGATCAGAGAACGGAAAAGGATTAGTATAAAAATAAATTAACACAATATGTCTATATTATTCAATGAAGCATATTTAAATGAAGATATGCTGCCTATATATATATATATATATATATATATATATATATATATATATATAATACAGGTATATGAGTGTGTGTATAAAATTTGTTGACAGAACAGGGATTGACAAACATTCCTAAATGCTACAAGGAACAGGAAGCTGTGGAGAGCCCTGAAGCATATGGAAGAAGAGTTATCATCAGATAGTGTGAGTAAGAAAAGCAAATGAAGTTCCTTTTAAGAAGCACATTGTGGTATTATTGTGTGTTTTTAGTGTTGCTATATTTTGAAAAGTAAATTGAATGTGGCAAGATGTTGCAAAGTATGTGATCACAGCATGTAATAACTAGTACTAATTAATTTTTTTTAATATTCTATATGCATTCATGAAAATGGGGTCTCTTATTGTAGTTTATATATATATATATATATATATATATATATATATATATATACAGTTGCATGGATAGTAATTGAGCACTTTTCACTAAATATCATATATATATATATATATATATATATATATAAATATGTGTGTGTATGTAAACTACAGCCAGAGAACCCATATATATATATATATATATATATATATATATATATATATATATATATATATATATATATTATATATACACACACACACATGCACAGACCAGTGGTGATATACTTGATATTGCATAGCTATAACATTACATGAGCCAGAAAAATTGCCTCTATGATAAAATGATAAAAGCCATGCTGGAATTTCCAGTAAAGGTCAGAAGCCTGTTTTCATTTCATGAAAGAATGATTTGAAAGTTAACCCTTGAACTTAGCTTTTGGCACTTCACAGGTCAAACAACATGCTACTCTAAAACACACCATACACACACACATATATATGTGTGTGCGTGTGTGTGTGTATGCATGTACATACACACATGCAGCTGGTTGGTGCAGTAATGCTTTGAATTTCTCTCAGGGTAACAAGCTAGAACTTAGAAACCTGGATTTTTAATTAAACAGGCTTTCCATATTTGGAAATGTGCTAGAGGTTCTCAGCAATATTTATTGGAATTTCAGAAATAAAATGAACTGAATCAAAGGTATAAGCAAATAACGTATACTTATTTGTTTGATTCAAGTGAGTCCTTTGATATTCAGTGTAGCAAATGTTTGTTTATAAGTCCAGTCATAGTAGCAATCAGGAGAAAGTCTGTTTCGGTTCGGTAGTTGACAGTTTGAAAGTCAGATCTTGATAGTAGTCATTATCTAAGAAATAGATACGCCATGAATCTGCTGTCCTTTCTCAGCTGTACAAAGGGCAGAAAAATGTCTTCAGCAGATGACAGATTAACTTCTTTACACGACATGCATGGTTGGTTTTTCTGGCAGTTCCTTCTCTTCTGCCTTTTGACCATCAGTTTATATCCTTTTTGACAAGGCTCCCCGACTACTGGTGCAAACCTTGGTTTTTGACTAACATAAATAGTCTCATATTATTTTATTTTCTAGCATCTTACCTGATTTCCTTTGTCTCTGTGCTAAAATCAGTTAAACTTAGTAAATATCAATCTTTATAATTCTGTTTAAGATAGCAAGTGAAACATTTCCTTTGAAGAAATTTACTGATGTTTCTCTATCCGAACTGGAGTAAACTTACTAAGTATTGATCTGAACTCTCAGGGAGAGTGCTGATAGATCTGGGTGGTGCAATACTTTGCTAAAGCAACAACTCTCCACAAGACATGAAAAATCTATGTGTGCATTCATTGTGAATAGTAACAAAGTACACATGCTCACCCATTAGCATCTCACTACTGCCTGAGTAACCTTATGGAAGAGTGTCTGTTTACACATGTTCAGCTCGCTCTCCTCTGATTGGTTGTTAAATTAATGCTGTGCAACTTGTCCTTTGGATATTCAAAATGGCTGAATCTATTCCAGACAGATCTTATACAAGTATATTCAATGACTTTTACCATTGCCTGACTATGTGGTAGAAATGGTAGTGACTATAAAGCTTAAGCAAGTCGTGAAATTTTCTTTTCTAAACCCACTTTTTCTATTTTACTCCAGTGTTGATTTTGAAATGAAAATGTTTCATCATCATTTGCCCAAAACTGAACCTAATTTGTTTTCATTGCTTGTATGCTTTGGACTTTTCATAATAAACTCTCCGGACATAATATTGGTCCTCCTTTTTGTCATTGAATGCTGGGAAATTTTCTCACAGATGAAGATGAGACTTTAAGCAAGATAGATGTGGTCCTACAGAAGGATGTTGGGAATACCACGGACAAAGCATGTTAGCTATGATGAGGTTTTAAGGACAATAGAAAAAAAAAGATATTCATATTTAAAAAAAGAACACATATATTTACAATCAAGAAGAGATAACTGAAATTTCTGGAACACATAATGAGGATGAAAGGCTTATAAAATTTTACCCTCATAAAATATTCTGAAGGCAAGTCAGACAGAGGGAAACAGTAAATAGTGTAGCTAATGAATAATACACAAATGGATAACAGGACAAGGACTGGGAGGAAAAAGACAAATGTTACTTAAAGCTACAAAAGACAGGAAGGTGTGGAGAGCCATGACTCCTCACATCATGAAGTGGCACAGCACATAGATATCCCTAAATTCTTCTTTTATGTGCCATATATTTTCAAGTAGTGGGCTATCATGGCTCTCCACCATTTTCTAAACAATGTTTGTTCCCTTACTATTCCTCCCACTCCTCTTTCTACAATAAGTTCACATAAACTTGTCAGGTAGGTGGCCTGCTGCCTCAGACTGTCCTTTTGCCTTTAATATGTTCTGTGAGTATCAAATTTTTCAAGCCCTCCTTCTTCCTTATGCACCCCAGAAATTTTCAATTTGGGATACCAATTATAAGTGTTATTTTTGTTCTGATTTTCTTTAAAACTTCCACATTATTCACATGTTATGTCCATGGCATTCTCAGTATCATTCTAGAGAACCATATTACTTGTTTGCATTTTTATATGATTTTAACCTCTAGTAATTGTTTAATTTCTCAGAAAATGATAATGTGTGCCATGAATAAAAAACTAAATATTATGAACATATAAAAAACAAAATATTATCAAGTAATAAAAATGTAGATGTTCATGTCAAGAACACAGATTAAACTTCAGTCTTATTTTGCCAAGATTTGGAGACATTTGTTTTAATCAATGGAAGAAGCTTCACAAAAAGAGTTGCTGTCAGAACAGAAACATTTGTACTTTCTATTATTTTATGCCTCGTGGCTAATGCTGACTTTATAAAAATCCATACAAGTGTGCTGTTGTCATCATCACTGAAAGTAAAACTGGTGAACACTGTTTAAAATTCAGCTGAGCCAGCTTATCTTCATTTTACAAGAATGCTTTACAAAAAGAATGGGTATAAGTTAAAACTTATACTATTCCCAACACCTGAAAAGAATATGCCTGGAAGCAGGTGTGCCCATTTGTTATAAAGTAACTCCTTGTCTGTACACCAAAATATGGTATTTTCATTACATTTGCAAAAAAAATTAAATCATATTGTGAAAGCGTAGTTTATGACAAAAATTAATTACAACTATTGTCTATGTGGTGTAACTGGAGCCATATACATACCCCAAAAATATTCTTTGAAAGGAAGATAACTAAGTTCTTATTTTTAGGATGAATGTTGGATGTCTAATGGTGATTACAAAGCTATAGCAGCTCAGAAAACTCACACTGTTCATTCTGATAAGAAAAGGACTCTGGAATTTATTGGTGAGGGCCTCAGACTCAATACAGAAGATTACATCAAGTGCCTTGAAGAGGTAGTGCTGCCCTGGATCAAGAGGGTGGCTGCTGGAAGACCCTACATTGGCAATAGTACTCTGCACCATGCCACACAAGCAGGGGAACCCAGTCATAGCTGTCAGAGAATTTTTGCAACCCCATCACTCCTTACATCTGTCCACCTAACTTCCCAAACTGCAACCCCCTTGATTATTATGTGTGAGGCGCAGTTGAGCAAGAGACCAACAAAATTCCTTGTGACACCAAAGATGAACTGAAGGCAAGGATTATGGCAGCATTCACCAACTTAAACAAGATGAATGTCCAGAAGATATGCAGGAGATTCTGAAGTCGCCTGGAAGTCGTGGTTGAAGTCAATGGCAATTTTATTGAATAAATTTAGTCTTTAGTATTTCAAGATATTTTTGTGTCATTTTGGTAAATATGTCTGTTAAATGTGATGTCAGTGTTATTTTCATTTTTTTTTTTTTTTTTTTGCATAATTCAGACGACAATTTATCCATCGCACCCAGTATATAAATTTATGGTGATAGCTAAGCTCCAACTGGAATTTCTTTTAGTTAGTATAACCCAATTGACATTTACTGTGGTTGATGCATCTCTTTACCCCAAATCTTTACGCAAAGATTCTTTTTTATTGCTAGTTCACCCAATACAAGGCCTATCCCAGGTAGAGGGTTGTTGAGTGAGATTGTCAAGGAGTGTGAAGAAAGAAGTATTATGAAGATGTGTAGAATAGACATCAATTGTAGCTGTAAGGGAAACATTCTCTCAGGAGTTTGTTCCACAAAGTAACACTTCTGGGGAAGAAGCTGTCTGCGTGGAATTGGCTTTTTATCCAAGAATTACAAAAGGAATTGGGATGGTTTGCCAATGTGAACATGACATGAAGGGTCCTATCTGTGAAAGTCTGAGCTGGGGGAACTAAGGATTGTAACTTGTTTGAATAGTTGCCATAGTAATAGTGATATAGTATTGAAATGCTAGCAATGTTACATATTTAGTATGAGGGTTGCAATGTGGAGAATAATTCCTCACCCACCTGGTTGTGTAAAGGCTTTTGAACACTGTTGAGGCTGGACTGTGAGGATTGGGTAGCATCTAATACTTTATTCTTGGTCTGATTTCACTCTTTTAAAATTAGTGTATTGCAGTAATAATTAGGTATTATCTGGAGTGATATATAATAAATGGAGAAGCACCTTTTGCAATGACATGAATATATGCGCTCTATTTGTGGTCGGGAGTCAACTATAGATGCAGTAGGCATTCCAGACAAGTATCATGACCACTCATCAAGATGAGCAAGTTTAGGGGCTGCTTGGGGGTGAGGAAATGTTACAAGCTTATGTATGTGATGGTGCTTGTAGGATGTATAATAGCACCAAAAACGAAAGTGGAGACAATGACACAAAGTAGAAAAGCTATAAACAATGCTTTTCAACAAATATCTCTTGCTTTTGGCTTCTTCAGATCAGAACGAAAAACAAAACTGTGTAATAAAAATGAAGCTGACACCTATGGCTCATACATATACTGTAACTAAGATCTGCTCAGCATAGTTGCAGTATAAACCACAGGTGGGCTCTGTGGGTGTTGAACAAACACAAATGTGCCTGAGCAAGCGTCTGCAATAGGGATTGGCTAGCCGCCCTATTAGACAGGTATCCTCGAATACGAGTGGCCAGCTATACTACTATTATATATATATATATATATATATATATATATATATATATATATATATATATATATAAATAAATAAAATCAACAATTAGGCAGACAGGTACTTTCAGTTTGTAAGATCTGATAAGGTAATTTAATTTACAGCCCTTCTCATCCTCAAGGATTCCAATGCATTTTTCTTATACATAATTTTGTCTTTCATGTTGACCTGAAGAAGCTGAAACCAACAGTGAAACATGGCATTTCTAGCTATTCCATTTTATCCCATCACATCCACACACACACACATGTAATTCATTATATATATTTCATTTAAATATATATTCATTATGTATATACTCATTTGATATTTAGAAGGAATCAAGCTTTGCAGTAGATTTTTTTCTGTTGCCTCACCAACCCAAGTTAATTTTCCAGTGTCCTGATCTTGTCATCTGGTCAGTTAATACAAAAACTTTGACATCACTGAATTAATGGTTTCTTTTGAAGAGAATATTGACTGGACACATCAGCATAAGCTGGAAAAATATGAAGATCTATAAGAGCAATGCATTAGAAATGGCTGGACAACCAATATATTTCTTATTGATGACAAGTTTTTATTGCCAACTTGACCTGTCATCAACAGAAATGGAGGAATATGTTAAGAGCCTCCAAGCTTAGGTAGAGACTACATTTGTATGGCTCTGGCTGTGATGGGAAAATTCTTGTGGCAACATGAGGAACTACTTTGCACCTTTGGTAAATGATACTTTAACCCCCAAACTATAAATGATCAGATGAAGCACTAGTTCCATGAAATGATTTATACACACACAGAAAAATTATATATATATATATATATATATATATATATATATATATATATATATATATATAGCACCAATATTCCACTACAAACTGATACTGTAAACTGTTTGAAAAATCAGGCAAATTTTAAAATTAAAATTCATAGGTGAAAATGGTCATTAACTAAAGGTATCTTAATTCTAATCGTAAAGAAAATTTTGCTCTGTTTAATGAAAATAAACACTGAGTGCTCTTTGTGAGTCAGTTTTAACATATTTCAAATTCTATATTGTGTTAATAGGACTCACCTGGATTATACCAATGAATTACTACCTATATATATATATATATATATATATATACACAGGTAATAATCCATTGGTATATAATCCAAATGAATCCTATTAATACAATATAAAATATTATATATATATATATACACAGACATGACAGAATTGAATAGACACCAAGATAAATTTTATTTCTGATTTTTTTTAATAACCAAGATAAATTAAACTTAGATTATTTGATTAAAATTGCAGGTAACAATACTGGAACATGCCACGAACCAAAGAAGCATCAGACCTATCCGAATTTCAGTGAGTACGTATCATGGGCCAACATGAAGGTGGTCTTAGTCAAAGAAAAATATCTGAAAATCTTTCAATACCCCTTTCTACTGTTAATAGAGTGATCGTACAATTCACCAGAGAGGGCAAGAAGGGCACAAAACCTCATCCAGGCTGCCCTGAGCCCTCTGAAAGAATCATGCGTCTTGTCGAGAGAAATGTTGAACAGGATCCACATTGCAAGGCCTCTGACATAGCAACACAAGTTGATGTCTGTCCCAGAACAGCTGTCAGATCTTCACAAGTTGGGCTACTATGGCAGAGCTGCGAGAAGGAAACCACTTCTCCGTCCAGCCAATATCAAACGCAGAAAGGATTGGTCTCAAGAGATGGTGGAGAGACCTGTGACCTTTTGGACCACTATCATTTTCTCTGATGAGTCAAGATTCGCATTATTTTCCGACAGTGGAAAAGTATGGGTATGGAGACTCTGTAGTCAAGAGTTTGATTTAAAAAAACTGCAGCCAATGGTGAACATGGGGGCCTTTCAGTAATGGTATGGGGTGCAATTTGAAGTGATGGTCGCTCAGAGCTTGTGGAGTGTGAAGGAAACATTAATTCAACCAAATATATTTCTATATTAAAGAAAGGGCTCCTTCCAATATTCTCAAGTAGTAGAATGAGAAAAGTTGACTCCCTATTTATGGAAGATAGAGCTCTATGTCACACTGCTCAAGCAACGCAACATTGGTTGAGACAAAATGGGATCAATAAACTTCCATGGCCAAGTCAATCCCCGGATATTAACCCTATTGAACACCTTTGGGGTATATTAGATCGAAAACTCTGCAAAAAGAACAGGAAGCCATCTTCTAAGCCTGAACTTTTAGGATTATTGCGTGAAACATGGCAAGAAATCCCTAAAGATGATATTCGTGAACTCATCGCTAGCATGCCTGGAAGGGTCCTTGCATTAAAAAAAGCAAAAGGGATGTCAACCAAGTATTAGTTATTAAATTTATGACCATTTATAATTACTTCATTTGTATAAATTACTTGTTTAATAAAATAAACGGTTTCAGTGAGCGTCTATTCAATTATGTCATGTCTGTATATATATATATATATATATATATATATATATATATATATATATATATATATATATATATATTAAATATATGTATGTGTGGGTGTGGGTGTTCAAAAAATGAATGGATTTCATTTTTTAAATTCAGAAATGTTTATTACTTCAAACATTATTTTGAGTAGACAGTTTGTTTATTTAAAAAAATAATTTCTTTTGTCTACTTGTCTACATACTCAAGAACAATTAATAAAAAAAATATTCCTATAGCAAGATTTGAACCTGCATGCCTCTTTGCAGGATGAATCATGATCTGATCCAATGTGCTTTGACTGCTCAGCTAGGAAGATCTTCACAATCAAATTAGTTTCTATTTGCATTTAAAGAACATTCACTCATTCAAATTTTAATATGTTTTGCAGAACACTTCTGATGAGAAAAACAAGAATTTGCAAGTGATCTACTGCTCTGGACACCTAGCTATGGTGCATGATCAGCTGGCCATCCACCAATCACCTACATTCATCAACTATGTTATGAGACAGAATGCCACTCTAATGACCTTACAACTTTGATGCAGGACTGTGATGTTTGGCATGATAGACACATTAATGAATATATATATATATATATATATATATATATATATATATATATATATATATATATAAATAAAAAGAAAGCACAGTAAGATATATAATCCGGTGTTCTTATTGATATTTTTTATTTTTATTTTTACAAAACAGTGCTCAATGTAAATTTACAGAGCATAAAATAAGTTATTCCATTATTCACTTGAAGAGAAAACAGAACTAATTAACTGTATAATTAAATTTAAAGTTTTTTAAAGTTTTTAGCTTCCATTTTTGAAACATGGTTACTACTGTGTAGTGAAAAAAAACATATTTTAAATCAGTTAATTTATGATATATATATATGTGTGTGTGTGTGTGTGTGTGTGTGTGTGTAGGTAGGTAGGTATAACCGAATGATTAAATATAGGTAGGTATACAAATGAGTGATTGTATACAAACGCATATAAATACTCTATATAATAAGAAAAAAACAGTGTTCAATGTTAAGTAACAGAGCTATTTAATATATTAGGTTGGTGCAAAAATAATGTCGTTTTTTGACGTTCAACTTCATGTGAGAAAACGACCATTATTTTTGCACCAACCTAATATATATCAAGAAATATTCATAATATCTTTCATTAATAGCACAACTCTGAGTTTCATGCTGAAGCAATTTTCAAGTGCTGGAATTATTATATTTATTTTTAAAATATATAAAATAATTCCAGCACTTGAAAATTGCTTTGGCATGAAACTTGGAGTCGTGTAATTAATGTAAGTTATATTATGTATATTTATCAGAGAAGGTAACTTTTTGGATTCAGTCAAAACTACCACATTTGCAGAATGTTTATTTTAAAAAAAATAGTTTTATTTTCAAAATGTTTGTTTTATTCTTAATCTGAGAAAACCAATACTTATGGTCTGGTTCTCAGAGGAGGTCAATTTTAGAAGTTCAGATTATACATTGTAAAAAGAATAAATAAACACAAGACATTTGAATAAAAACAGTTGAATGTAGCGACACAATGATGTTCCTGTGGTTGAAGCTTTGAGTAAAAAAATCTAATATTTCAAATTACATGCTTGGTCGTATTTTTTAAAATGCAAATCTGAATGATTTCCTGGAATCAGAGTAACGTGCCATATTTATTAATTCTGTGAGCTGAGTTTATAATATTTAATTGGAGGGAAAGAATAGAAATACACTGATATGGATTGGGAAATATCCATTAAGATCAAATTATTTATTTTTTTAAAATTTAGTTTAAATTTCTAAAAAGGAAAAATCCATCCTAAATCATATTTTAGACCTGTTTTTCTTTTTTTCTTAAATATAGAATTACCAAATTTGGTAAGCATTGACTTTAAAATAATACTTCCAGTAAGGTTCTTGTCTCTAGAGTAATTTCTGCATACCATTTCCTTGTCCATTTTGAGAATTTTCTTTGACTTAGAATAAATAATTTCCTTTTCAAAATTGATTTTTCAAGTCATGTTCTTATAATTTGAATCATTCAATTCTGGATGTGAGTTAAATATTAAGTAGTTTATAGCTTGATTTCATGTTATTGTGGCTCTGATGAAAAGGCTAACCAGTTTTATCTGCAGAAAAATGAGATTTTAAAATCCTAGTCCAAATATATTATTGCACTTTTCAATAATACTAGAAACAGTATTATCAAATTCCTTTATTATTATTTTAGTACTACAAATATTAGTCATTAGAGAATTATAGTATTGACTCTTTTTTGCAGAGTAGAAGTAAATTAATTGCTACACTGAAATCAATATATTTCATCATATTATTAAATTTGTTCTGTAAAATTATCAAAATGTCTTAATTCCTAAATAAGACATTTCTTAAATTTGAAACTGATTTACAAATAAATAGATATGTTTATAATCCTAAATTTTCATCACTATTTTTCTGAAGTTTTTTGATTTGTTTTTTTTTACAGCTTATCAACTTCTTGCAGATTATTTAAAACTGAAACATATTTTGCTTAAAATACCCAGTGTTACCAAGCAGTACCCCATCTAAGTACTAATGGAGTTTGACATTGCTTAACTTCAGTGATCAAACAACTATTTTCAAGAATTAGTTTAATAAAGGTGCTGATTTTTTTCTGTTGGGAACTTTTTGTTTAATAATTTGTTCTTAATTACCTGGCGCATGTGTACATTACTTTAATATTAATTTAATAACAAATTTTAATTCTTTGATATATTATCATATTATAAATAATATTGAACGTAGCGAAAATTTTTAAAATATCATTTTATTTCCTTCATGCATAACTTACTCGTTAAAAATGCATTTTTTTTGACACTTACCTTCTCAATGCAACACCTTGAGTTGAAGTTTTATACACACACCACTTATACTTACATCTAAACTTTGAGTCAGGCAAGCTTTACTGTTTATTGAAAATTCAAATAACATACACACTTAAAAAATGCCCATAGCAGTTTTAAATTTCTTCAGTACATATAGCTTAAACTTTAACAATTCAACTGTTAGTTCTCACAAAAGAAAATTTTCAGTTTTAAAACTAAAAAAATTAAATATAAAAAAACAGTACTGAAATAGACAAAGAAAAATTAGTTTTTCAAGTTTGACAAACAAAAATGGATTTTTCTATGACAAGACTTTTAATAAAGAAAAAAGCAATCTGAAAGGTTCAAGAAAACTTAATCCTTTCTGTTCTTAATAAAAATTAATAACATAAAAGCAGTTGTAAACAATATAAAGAAAGAAAACAGAAAAGATTATAAAAAATCCTGTCCTTCACTTGTCTTTCAGATTTGACTGCCAGAAAAAAGAAAATTCAAAAGAAAAAAAGACAAAAAAAACTAGAAGACTAAATTTTTAAACCTTCATTCTAATTCCAATCCTGATCTCATTTTGCACATTTAAACATCTTAATTCAAATACAGAATTTTCAACAGTTTTCTGTTTACAGTTAGAATTAGAAATACAATTTTAAAAATCTCAGAAAAGAAAATAATTTTAACCTTCAAAAATTTATGTAATATTTACATCTCTTTAATCTGCTGTTACAATAAAAATACACTGATTTTAAAATTGTATTCCATCTTATTTCAATTTCTTTTGTTAGAATTTGGCCTATTTTATAATTGTGTTGCTATATGAAATGAAAAGAATTGCCCAAGATGCTGATATTTATTTCTTTTAGGATTTCTTGCAGTAGTGAATATAATAGCTGATTGAGGAATGCAATATTTTTGTCTGTTTTGTGAAGCTTAATATTTTTAAATTTGAAAATACATTTGTTTGAGTCTCTAAACTGTGTACTGAATACTGGTCATGGCTATATAAGTGTTTACTCTTTGATTATCTTTTTGATATGTAGATTTATTTTTGTAATTGAAAGGATAGCAAAACCAATGCTTAGATTGCAAAAGTCACTAAATCTTTGATTCTTTGCTGTAAAAACTTCAACAAGGTTTATTTTTGAACAGGATTAGAGATTTATCCCTTGTTTCCTGTTTAGGATTTTGTTTTCACTTCCCTCAACTCTGTACTTCTGACATCTCCACTTGAAATCTGAAATTTTATTCAGTAATTATTACCATTTTTTTTTTCCTTTCTCAGCAGGAGTAGATAGGTTTACCTATTGTCCGGTTCACACTCCTCTCCTGTCGTTGAACATGAGTAGAGATTTATCCTAAATAAGACATTTCTTAAATTTGAAACTGATTTACAAATAAATAAATATGTTTATAATCCTAAATTTTCATCACTATTTTTCTGAAATTTTTTGATTTGTTTTTTTTTACACCTTATCCACTTTTTGCAGGTTATTTAAAACTGAAACATATTTTGCTTACAATACCTGGTGATACCAAGCAGTACCCCATCTAAGTACTAATGGAGTTTGACATTGCTTAACTTCAGTGATCAAACAACTATTTTCAAGAATTAGTTTAATAAAGGTGCTGATTTTTTTCTGTTGAGAACTTTTTGTTTAATAATTTGTTCTTAATTACCTGGCACATGTGTACATTACTTTAATATTAATTTAATAACAAATTTTAATTCTTTGATATATTATCATATTATAAATAATATAAGTTTACTGTTTAGGATTCAGTTTCCAGTTCTTTCTAAAGTCTACTTCAGCTCTGTACTTCTAACTATACTTTCATTCACTAATCAAATCTTAACATACTTATATCTAGAATTAGCTATTATTTTTCCTGCATAACCTCAAGAATTTAACTTCTTACCTTCTCTTACAATAATATTACTCCACAGAGTAACCCTCTACCTTGACTGGCCTTTGGGTCTTGTATCGAGTGAACATTATCAACAAAAAAAAAACCCAATTTATAGTTAACAAGTAATTTGTTGTAATATTTTAGTGTTTTTGAAGAAAATCTTTTAAAATCTATATAAATTAAGACTTGGTAAAATTAACAAATTAGATTTAAATTATCGTATATATATTGTTAGAACATTTTATTAACCAATCATTTTCAGACAAAATAAAAACCTCTTTTAATTGAAAATTATTAATAAGATCTGATATTCCTAATGAGTGAATATCAACTTAAAATAAAATTTAATTTATAATTTAGGGAAAAAGATAAAAATTACACAGTATTTAAAACATATATCAAATTATTAGCACACAAAGTTTCAGCTTTTATGCATATATAGTTTGAATTCCAGTCGAATCCATTATATTTACTTACATGCTAATACCCTTAGGAAAGGCATGAATCCTCTTCTCTCCCCGCTATGGGTAAATAGCAGGACAGACCAGGTTCTATAGCCTTGAATGGCAACTGGTCTACCGCAGAAAGAAATGACAACCTACTGCAGGAAAAAATCTGCCTCGTCAGTCATGTATTGAAAGATACATGATCACCTTAGCGTGTATCACATAACTGACTGACTGAGTTATTACAATATAAAAATTTTTATAGTCTTGAAGGAACACATATTCAAATAAAACTAAGGATTTTTCCGCTAAATATTTGCACACATTTTTTGTTTAATACTAGGTCTGTATGTCATGTATAAACAAAAGACAATGTATTAGTGAATCTGAGTAAAAGTCTGAGTTGAAATAGTAAGAGGAGTCATTAAGGAATCTTCATTTGTTTATTTCCTGTCAAATAAAAATTTCTTGATTATAAAATTTTGCATTTTCATTTCATCTGCTTTTTTCTTTTCCTTTCTATTTTCTTTGTGGATGTGTTGAACATTTTGACAAGGACAAATTTTCACCCTCTCATCCTTCCACTATTGAATATGGCAAGTCATGTTACACTAACAGTCCTCAGAAGTGATCTTGATATAATCAATAACTTTTTAAAATATTTCTCGTACCATATCATGTTTTCCATTAATTTATGAGTCAAATTAAAAAAAATTTCCAATTTTGACTTTATTGCTCTCTGTTATGTACACTACAGGTAAAAAGTTTGGGGGAATCCTGCATTTATTAAATAAACATATTAAAATGAGATATTTTTTATTTTTTAAAGTAAAAGATAAAATTTCACTAACAACCGTGGATTTGCTTTTATTTTTCAGTATCTCTCCAGGCTCCTCTTACTACCAAAATGTTTAAATTTGGTTTTGTCTTTTTGGTGGTTTTATCAACAAAAATAAAATATGATGCTGTTGTATGATAATTTTTTATAGTTAAGTGCCTATTTTTTAAAAAGATATATGCAAATACACTGCAGTTAATGAAATTCTATCTTTTACTTGAAAAAATACAAAAATATCTCAGTTTGAGTTGATTTTTTAAGAAATGCAGGGTGACTACTATCTTTGTGCTTGTTGTGTACTTCCTTTAAATACTGAATAAAAAGCACAATAGCTATCAAATAATTAAACAATGAATTAGTCATTTGTAAAAATCTACAAAATAACTTAATCAGTTTTATTTTTATATTAATGATCACCCAGTACAAAACCTAAGAGACACTCAAGGTAGTGGGTTACTATGAACATAAGAAAAGGCAAAAAAGTTAAGTTCATGGAGTTATGTGGGAAAGATAATGGTTAACCCTAGACTTGAAGAGGTCAAGATTGTAGTGATTGGGAAAACACCCCACTAGGAGTTTTTCCCAAAGAGCAGCAGTCCTTGGGAAGAAGCTGTCCGAATGGAAATCTCTCCTTACTAATGGAATATGAAGAAAATGAGGATTGATGATGGGTCCCAATAACAAAGGTTAGAGCTGGGGGGACCAAAGAATATAGATTTTCAGACCACATGCCATGGAAATAGTGATAGAGTTGTAAAAGGCTCACAGTATTTTGTCTGTGGGAAAGTGGTTGCACGTTAGAAAATAATTCATGGCTGCATAGACACTTTTGAACTCTATCAAGACTGGCAAGTGAGGATTGAACAGCTCTATAGCAGCAATACTCCATTTTTGGTCTAATCTGGCTCTCTTGTAAAGATAGAGTATAGATGGCGGCGGCGGCGTCACATAGAGTGGTGCAACGAGCAGACCATTTTTCCAGCATTTTTAGCAATAGATCATATACACGGGTTGGACAAAATAATTGAAACACTTGTTAAATTCAAAGAAAATTTACTTAATATGGAGTTGGTCCTCCTTTAGCCTCATGTACAGCTTTAATACATCTAGGAATGGAATCATACAGCTTCCTGACTTCATCCAGAGGAATTTTCAGCCATTCTTTCATTAATATCTGCTCCAGCTCTTTAAGACACAATGGTGGAGGATAGCGGCTCCTAATTTGTCGCTCCAAAATGCACCACAAATGTTCAATAATATTGATATCTGGAGATTGGGGAGGCCACTCCATGTGTTTCATGCTCTTCATATCAATTCTTAACCACTCGAGTGGTATGTATTGGAGCATTATCATCTTGGAAGATGCAGTCACCATCAGGGGATAAAGTCTGGGCCATTGGATGAATATGATTTCCCAAAATATTCAGGTAATCTTTGCTGTTGATTCTATCATTCAGAGCAACTATTGGACTGAGACATTTCCATGATATGGCAGCCCAAACTATCCCTGATCCACCACCATGCTTCACTGTTGGAATAAGGCAGTCAGGGTTGTAAACTTCTTTGAGCTGCCTCCACACATAAACTCACCCTGAAGTTGGGAAAAGAGAAAAACTGGACTCGTCTGAGAATATGACTTGCTTCCATTAGTCTGCAGACCAGGCATTGTGATCTCCGCACCACTTCAACCTCTTCTGAATGTTGCGAGTGGAGAGAAGAGGTTTCCTTAGGGCGGCTCTTCCATGATATACAGCCTTATGGAGCTCATGATGAACAGTTTTAGTAGAAACTGGACTATTCAGATGATTATTCAACTCAGCAGTCACTTTGGCCACTGTATGATTTTTGCCACATTGTGTTTCAATGCATGTCAGTCAATGTCAGTACGTTTGCAAGTCTGGCCCGAATTGCTACGGATGCTCGAGGTTTTGCCCTGTTTCTCAAATTGTGTCAAAGTTTTTGATATGGTAGCTCTTGAAAAACCAAACAGTTCAGCAAACTTAGTGATCAAGGCTCCTGCTATGTGAGCTCCAACAATTTGCCCTTTTTCAAACTCGGAGAAGTCACGCATTTAGCTTAAATTTTACTAAATTCTAAAAATAAGTAAGACAAAGAGAGTAAATTAGATAAATAAATGTATTTACAATAGATATAACCTGCAATTACAAAGTTTTAGTTAAAGTTCTTAATATAATAGGTCTTGACTGGCCAGTCTAAGAGAAGGAAAACTCTAAAACTCTGGAGAAGACAAAAGGAAACCACTATCTTTCCAACGAATTCATAGTGATTCACAGATAATAAAGAGTAATCTGTAGAGAGTCATGATTACCTATATCCTGAAGTAACACAACTGACTGACTTAGAAGTTATATTTTACATACATATCTTACTAATGTTGCAATAGTAAATCTAACTGCAACCCCATAATCATCATCATAGAACAACAAATAATTCTGAATTTTTCATCTTTAATATTTTAATATTTTTTCATTATTAAAATTATAAAATATTCACATCTATATAATTATTCTGCAAATCTTTGATTTCATCTTATTGTTCAATTCGGTACAAAATATAAGAATTTTCCAATTAACATGGTGAGAATTTTAAGACAAGCTAAATCAAAAACTAGAATTTTTCTTTTGTGATCATCACCTGCAGGAAATTCTTTAATTACACAACTGATAAAATTCAACAGATTCATATTTCCTTTAAAAATGAAGAAGATTTAAAACTGAATGTAAAATTACATAGTATATTTTAATGAAATCAAGTTGTTATAAAATAATTATGTCTCTATTTAATTTCAGACTGTCTTGATTATTCTTTCAAAGAAAAAGAAACAATCAAGGATTAATCGAGATTTTTTTTTTTATATTTCCATCAAAAGGTGGAAAAACTGAGTTTGATTAACTTGTTTATAATGTAATAAACAAAATTGTGAAACCTTTTTAAATAATTGTATTTGTATTTTGTTTCCTTATTATTATTATTATTATTATTATTAAGCAATTCTTTTCACTTGGTTGCAATCAGGTAGCATATAGCAATAAAGTTCTCAAATGATCATTTTTTTTTAAATATCATTTACAGGCGTTATTTTTCTCAACAAGAGTGCAATGCAAATATAAACAGTTTGAAAAACAATACAACAATTACATAGTGGAAGAATAATTGAGAACACCTGCACAGTTAATTTCCCAAGATATGTCTGAACTTCCAGATTTTATTTTTTACCTTAAAACTTTCAAAGAAAACAGTACATACATAAAGTGTATATATATATATATATATATATATATATATATATATATATACACACAGTATATGCATAAAGGAACAAAAGAGAAACAAGTGTATCTTTATTAAATAAATAAAAAATTAAAAAATTAAAAAACAAATTTAGATAGAGAAAAACATTCAAAAATAGCCAACACCAACACACGCATAAAAACCTGTTAGTTAATACAATTTTCAGGATATAATACCTAGGATGAAATAGAAAAAAAAACAGGCAATGATTGAAACAGAAATATTACATTATATATATATATATATATATATATATATATATATATATAATCAATCAATAACTGAAATAAAAAGAACATTATAAAATGATTAAGTTGTTGACCAAAAAATTAAAAAAATATTATTATGAAAACCCTCCTCAGTGTGAAACTGTAATCACAAAGAACCAATGATGTCAAGTCATGCAAGGTAATAAGTTGATCATAGCAACAAAAAATGTAACAAACATATTTCCTTCTTGAAAAGTATTTACGCGCAGAAAATCTGAAATAATTTTTGCAAATCAGAAAAGAGAAATAATGACAATTAAACATTGAGAGAAACTTTTGCTTTTACAATTTTTTTTTATCCACGACTTTAAAAAATTCTTTTTTTAATTTTAATAAAAAATAAACATTTTGGAAAGGAATAAAAAGGGGAGGTAAAGTGAAATGTAAACTCTGGATTGTAAAGAGGGTTTTTTTTTTTTCAGGATTTTCTTTTACTTACCTACAACATTTAAAAAAACGTTAAACTTTTGTTCGTCCTTTGTAGATATGTGGCACTCATAGAGACCTGCATGTTTTGGCTGAACATTTTTTATGATAAGATTCCACTCATTTTTTTCAGACTGACGATGAACTGAGTAACTTTTGTCACTGATGAATGTAAACGTTCCCACTGTTAGTGGATGCCTGCTCGGTACTTTCCTCCATATCACCTGAAAGAAAGAAATAAGAAAGAAATGGTTAGTTTTTTCACATGGATAGTTTTAGAGTAAACGTAAGTCACAACCTTTATTATATACTGTTTTATTCAAGGTGTTCTTTTTTGGTTGTTAATATGGTTACAATGTTTGGGCTACTGTACCTAGTGCCCTTCATTTTTCAGGATATCTGTTGTGGATTTTGAATCAACTGACAACAAAGAAAAAGGGGAGAAAGGTTTTTTAAATATAAAATATTTTTATTTTCATATTTTTACAGTTAAATCTTTATCAATGTGTATGAAAATTAAAGTCCCTTGTTTGTAGTTGTTTATTAAGATGAAAAGAAATAAAATATCTTTGTGTGTATGTATAAGAAAAAAGGCCAGGTAGAAAGTAAAGAAGAATGTGTAAGTATCACATAGCTTGGGGAGGAAGAGTGTGTCATGTAGCTTGGTGAGGAAGAGTGTGTCATGTAGCTTGGTGAGGAAGAGTGTAAGTGTCATGTAGCTTGGTAAGGAAGCGTGTAAGTGTCATGTAGCTTGGTGAGGAAGAGTGTAAGTGTCATGTAGCTTGGTGAGGAAGAGTGTAAGTGTCATGTAGCTTGGTGAGGAAGATGGATGAATGAGTAAGGGAATCACTTTTAAGCCACATCGGCCATCATAAACTGCTGTCACATTTATCCAGCCCTATCTCCTTACTGGCTTGTCTGGTCTATAAACTTTGCTTATATACTCTTCAAAGGGATCATGAAGTATGTTTTTGTTATTGTTGACAGGAATGTGACCCATTGTTTGAAAAATGTTAAATATTTATTTTCAAAGGATTCATTTATTAATTGGATTGATGCATGAATCCTCCAACTCAGAAAATATTTTTTGTCATTTGATGATTGACTATTTTGCTGTTTATTTCAGTTTTCACTCCACATATCTACTGCCTTATTTGGTAATAATTTCAGAAGTTTAAACTAAACCTTTTATCCACTCCATCGGATAAGTCTGTGTTAATTTGTCCTTGTGATACTGTTTCTGTTTATTCCATTGAACTTGTAGTGATTCATAAATAATTGAGAGTTGCATCCCTGACTTGTTAGATTACAGTAGAAGAAAGGGAAGATGAATTCCTATAATGCACTAGAAAGACAGTTCTGGCATGAAAATACTAAATCTCACTCTCTGACAGTCAGTTGTTGGAGTAGAAATATATGTTTTCTTAAATGAGCTTACAATAAAAATGTCTTTTTATACAGATAATCTTAAAATTATTTCCTTCTTTGCATTAAATACTTACAAATCTATATATATATATATATATATATATATATGTTCTGTGAATAATATGAAAGCAATGGTAATTATGCAAGCGATTGTATACTTAATCTGTTATGGGATCTTACCTATAATGACAATGAACTCTTCCTGACACTATAAAGACTGCGCCTCTCAAGAGAGACGTGTACAGAACGAGTCGAGACAGAATCGAGTCGAGCCAATAGTAGTTCACTCCAAACCAGACTGACAGTCATACTAACACCTTCAACATCTTGTATTATTATTCTGTGTAATATATCTTTGTTATTTCTACTCTTGTGTTCGTGTTGTTCTTACTTGGTCCTAACCTTGGACCATAACAGTGGCGACGAGGATATTGGACCATAACATAATCAAAAATTAGTCATTTAATAAATATGTTATATCTTGTTGCATGTACACCAAAAACTGTTCATATTTTATATCATGTTTTCATGTAATATTGTGTCTAAATATTAATTTAACATGTTGCAGATGGAGGATATAATCCCGGATAATAGTAAAATGATATATATATGTAAAATGACTTGTAAAAATAAGAAATAATAATGTAATATATGCAGTAGCAGAATAATAAAAGAAAATGAATTCAATTATGTTGTGGACAGATGATATAATCCCAGATAAAAGTAACAAAACCAAGAACAAGGCCTTATATCATTCACACTTCCACAATAAACTAATAAACAATAGTATGTATGTCTTTCACTACCTGACCCAGAGTTTGAACTCATGGCCGCTAGATAAAATGCATATATTTTAACCAATTTTTATATTCACATGATGTTTGCCCATCCATCATGGAGGTAGGATGTGACAGATGATTGACTTAATATATGAGTTGCTCATAGATGCATATATGGTCTAAGGAGCAAAAACTGCCCTACCCTTGTGAAGAAAATCAAACAGTAGATTCTAGGAAAGGGAAGTTGCAGTATTCTAATTATAATGCTAAGAAGTTATTATGCAAATATACTGTAAAATAATATATATTTGTAAAATATGCAGTAATAGAATAATACAAGAAAATGAAATCAATTATAATGCAATATAAAAGGTCAGCAAATTACAACTAGCAGACCTAAATGAATATTCTGAAATAATATTTTTTCTACCCTTCCCTTGTGACTTCCATTACACTGGTATCACTATCCATCAACACTACTTCTATAGTACAATGAGGAAAGTGTTGTCACAGGGTTGGTTCCCTCAGAGTTTAGAAAAGAGGGTATAAGAATGTAAACACTGACCACAGCCTGAAAGCCAGGGAAAAGTCCAGAAGCACCTCTATATACTGAGGTCTTTTGTTAGTATATGTAATGTGATTACTTACACTATTTATACTCAGGCTATTGTTGCCATCTTTGTTGAAGTTATCACAATGTTTCAGCTGTTGTCATTTCCAGCCTTCCTCAGGTGTATATCAATCTGTGTAACCTATAGGGAATTCTGAACTGAACTCTTGTGATAACAACAACAAAGATGAAGACAATAGTCTGAATGTCAATAGTGTAAATAAATATAACTCCTTGTTCCAGAAATTCAGACAGAAAGTAATGAGTTTATATCCACTGCTGACTTGCTAGACCTGTAGCATAGTGTACAGCCCTTGGTATTCCCCACAAGTCAACTATCTGAGTACTGACCAGGCTCAAAATTTCTTATATGATTGGGTAAGAACCAGTGTTTCAATGTGATATGGCCTTAAGTGAAAAAGAGCTCAAAATGGCTATTTACCCACTTCCTTACTGGGGCAGGATGTGACACAGTGTTGTTTTTAATGTGAGGTACCATACACACAGTCCAAAGACTAAAGTTGTTCGGTACCAGTGTCCACTATCTCATTGACACTGGCATCCACCAAACCCCCATCTTTAGTGCAATGAAGAAGGAGCAACTTCAGGTTTGGAATACCTGAAACCAGGCTTCTCATATAGTTTGGAAAGGATACTGCACTTTGATCCACTATTTACCTGCCTCCCCAGTGGTAGGTTGAGTGCCCATACCTGTTCATATGAATCAAGGGCAAACATTATATAGTTTTCACAACCACTCCACAACAATGTGGTTTGGTAGATAATGATACCAACCACATGTTGGTATCATTATCTACCAAACCTCCCTCTTTAGTGCAATGATGATGATATTGCCACAGGTTTGGAAGCCCCAGTATAAAGTCTCCCTCACAACTTTAAGAGAAAGATATAACAGATAAAGCAGTTCCCAGCAGAGGTACACATATGTGGGCCAAAGATAAAAATCACCCAATCCCTATGAGAACTGTCTTCAGTATTTCACCAACACTTCCTCATTAGTGCAATGGAGTTGGAATCTCCAGGACTAGACTTTCCTCATAATTTTATGAAGGAAGAACAGTCCAGGAAATTCCAAGAGGAAAGGAGAACAGATAACACATTTGTTATTTACTCCTCCAACCAATCACTTCAGTAGTGGGATATGGCACAAGGCCAGTTTAAAGTGGGAAGTCATAGCACATAGGCTAAAAACAAAAATTGCCTAGTTCCTGCAACCAACTTCATTCTGGTGTTGATATTCCACCAACCCTCTCTCTTTGGTGCAATGAGGGAGGTGCTGCCACGCCCAAGACCAGACATACCTGATTCATTTGTTGTGTTCAGAATCACAATTGAGAGATAAAATTTAGTTTGTCTTCCCAAAAGCAGATACTACACTTTGATCCTACCTTGAAGGCCAAGTAAAGAAGTATTGATTGCTTATGAGATCATTATCTTCATGGTAGTACAATCAAGTGTTGTAATTTCAGATTTTTAAACCTTATGCCCTTTTATCAGTGATCAACGGTTCTAATATGGTACCAAATTCTAAATATCAGCCCACAAGACTATTAAACTACTTTTTACAAAATAAACAAGCATCACAAGTTGATGTAAAGGAATATAATTTTGTACAAATCAGTGTACTCGATAATAAATCAGTCGACCCTTACTGCTGATTAACAAAATTCAGCAGATAAAAAAAGAAAATAAATCATTCAATAAATCAGTGTTCACTGCACTAAGCTGGACCTCATATCTTGTTTGATAAAGGAAAAAAAATGGATTTCCATCTTAGCAGTATTCTATTCCATTGTTGTCCAGAAGTACATTTCTCCATCCGTCGGCTTTTCCAGACAGCTTACCTTAAGTTAATACAAAGGACAGTCAGTTCCTTTCATCTTTCAAGTGGTCATATCCAGCTTCAACTCATAACTCATATATGCCTAACCTTGACCGATGTGTGAACTTGCCCGAATACGAGTTGAGTTGCAAACGCATATTCGCAAACAGTTCAAATACCAAACTATCTGACAGAAACACATAATCTCCTTCTATTTTGCTTTTACAGACAGTCTACTTCAATGCAAAAGACAGTTGCTTGCTTTCATCTTTCTAGTGGCCATATCCGGGATCATCAGCTCCCAAGTTCTGTCTGATTTATCTTGACCAATTTGTTAATTCTCTCATTTATTCCTGTAGAGATGCTGCCATAACAACCATGTTAAAGAAAACCCACAGATACTGTTTTAATACATTTATAAATAACAACATATTTTTTATCTTATAATTCTGTATCTTCCTCCACAAGCTGATCTACTCTTCAATGTAAATGTATCTAATGTAACCAAATTTTAAAAAGATATCCACTGTAGAATCCATGTGGCAGTACTCTAATTATGAAGTTATTATGCAAATATACTGTTAAATGATATATACATATGTGTAAAATGACTTGTTAAAATAAGAAATAATATTGTACGATATGCAGTAACAGAATAATAAAAGAAAATGAATTCAAATAGAATGTTAAGAGTCAGGAAATTGCAACTTGCAGATATAAAGTAATATTCTGAAATAATAACTTTTCTATTATTTTTCCTTTAATACTGTTTTGTAATGTTGTCCAGGGTGGTTATTGGAAAGTATAAGGGTTTATTTTAAACAAGAACAATACAAGTAGATAATTTGTATAGATAGTTTTTTCTGAAGCTGGAAAGTAAGCGATATTTACTTGACCTCCTTACAAGGCAGGATGTGGCATAAGGCCAATATTTATGTGGGTCAATCCAAGCCTGCAGGCTCAGACAAAAACTCCCCATAGATCCCGCACACGGGGTTGTTTTGTCAATCTCCCCAGATGAGACTCTGCCTTTGGCATAGCCTCATCTGGGTTTCCCTCTGCCCGAAAGCAGAGAGTTTGATGTCTTGATGCTTGCTCAAGCCGAAGCTAGAGAGCAAGACCCCTGAGACCAGCACCATAGATGCTTATATTACTACTGGAATGGTCCATTTGATCAAGGTGTATCAGTTCTTTGTATACTGAGGGTTATCAGTTTGTTCCCTACAACATACTATTATGGAGAAAAAAGCTGTCTTTTCTTTATATATCCTTGAGTTTCGCCTATCATATCTATATTTAGAAGTGATTGACCTGCAAACCAATGGCATGATTAAAGACAAAAGCAAAAAGGTAAAAATGTGCCCAGATGAAGGATATTCTACTTTTTAAATTAATTTCAGCATTTGATGTAGCATAATTATGAGAAGCCCTTTTCAAAGATGAAACACACGCTAAAATTGCATATGCCATCCATCCTAACTACTCAACATTTACTGTCAGTTTTGATGAGAGGAAGCAGAAATTTTGAACCACAGTTTGAAATAATTTTATTTATCCACAGAAAAAAAAGAATTTCAATCTTTCTCATTAAGTTTTCATCTTTAAAGCTAACATCAAAGGAGTTGCAAATTGAAAATATCCCTTCATCACTGGGAACCTATCTTTCCATGACAGCTGCATTACTGCTTTGACTACAAAAATACAACTGGCAAGTCATCCATCTATATAACTATATTCCCTACTTTTATAAATGCCAGTACATTTCTATCCTTGTTTAAATTATACTATTTGTAATTTTTTAGTGTCATGCCCCTTCAGGATGTGGGGGCACATGGCTCTCCACAAATTCCTTTTATTTATTATCTTTGAATACTTATGGAAAAGATAGTGGAGTAATTTTTCATTTATTTTTTATGGCTTGGATCTAGAGTTGTCCTTCCCCTAGGCTGGCTGCCATCTAAGACTGGGGATCCTAATCTATTTTACTATTTAACATAACCAGTACAGGAAAAGAGATCGATTCATGTTATTTGTATGAAAGGTTGGGAATTTGAACTTTTTTAAGAAGTCATGGCAATTCATACATCTAAAAAGGAAACTGTAGAGATTCATCACTGCCAATGTTCTGAAGGGACATGTCCTTTAAGAATTAGAAAAAATATTTTTTTCATATTATCATTTCAGTCATTTGATATTGTTCTTAAATGTAGTGGTACAGAATGATGATAATTTTAGCAACAACCTTATCTAGCACAACTTAGTCAATGCAATTTTTGAAGCCTAATGCATGAAATTAGGAAACGCACAAGGGTACCCCAAGAAAAGGCCTAGCAACCATGCAGCTTGTGTGTCTGAATGGTGGTAACTAACTAAATTTTAAATTACTAATAACCTGTAATTATTGAGAAAAATTTTTAACAGGAGATTTGTCAGCAATATCCAGTAATTAGATAATTAAGCACTATGCTTAAACGAAGGAATCAAATATTGATCAGAAAGAAGAGGAAATGTACTTGCATAAAACAATCAGAAATTGATTACAAATTTTTTAATGTTCCTCAAATGCTTTAAAATAGAGAAATAACAAGACCCAGAGAAATAATAATTTTAATAATACTTGAAAACTTTATTGTACAATTTTTAAAATCATATTTATTTTATTAACTTTCTCACATATCATTTGCCTATATTTCATGGAATTTGGAGAAAATATTTATGAGTTTGGGCTGAAAAGTTCATAGGCTGACTATGAAGGAGTGATGCTAGAACTGTGAAATCTTGCATGCATTCATTTCAATTCTTCTTATTAATAACTGTATTGTTTCTTCTCCTGTATGAAGGTGGGCTGAAAAGTTCATAGGCTGACTATGAAGGAGTGATGCTAGAACTGTGAAATCTTGCATGCATTAATTTCAATTCTTCTTATTAATAAATACATTGTTTCTTTTGTTATATGAGTGTGGACTGAAAAGTTCATAGGCTGATGTTGAATGAGTGATGCTAGAACTGTGAAATCTTGCATGCATTCATTTCAATTCTTCTTATTAATAACTGTATTGTTTCTTCTCCTGTACGAGGGTGGGCTGAAAAGTTCATAGGCTGACTATGAAGGAGTGATGCTAGAGCTGTGAAATTTTGAATGTTTTAATTTCAACTCGTCTGATTAATAACTGCATTGTTTTGTTCTGGGTAAACTGATATTTGATTGTTCAAAGAAGACTTAAAAATAACTAGTAGCAACTTTTCTTGAAAATGGAGAAAATTTGACAAGTACCTGTAGAAAAAGGGTTTAGCCGTCAAAGACATTCATGCTGACATGGTTACTACATTAGGAGATGATGCCCCAGCGTTATCAACAGTACAGAAGTTGGTAGCTGAATTTAGGAGGAGAAGGGAGAGTCTTGAAGATGACCCAAGGTTTGGATGTCCTGCAACTGTCACCACCAAGGAAAAAATTGATTGTATTCAGCACATGGTGGTGAATGGCAGGTAATAGACTATTAATCAAATAGCCAATGCTATTAGCATATCACTGAAGGTGTTGAGAATATTCTGCACAATGAACTTGATATGACAAAGGTTTTTGCTTGGTGAGTGCCCCACATTTTGACATCTGATCAAAAGTGTACAGGCTAATCATATCATGGGAAAATCTGACATTGTTTCAGGCAGATCCAGGTGGATTCCTTGAACATTTGCTAACTCAAGATGAGCTTTGGTTTCATCACTTTGAGCCAGACACAAACAGACAATCCTTGAAAATAGAAACACCACTCCCTATCCACTCCAAAGAATGAAGAAGATAATTTTATCTTATTATGGTGATGGCCTCAGTTTTGGGGGATGAAAAAGGCATTGTATTTATTGATTATCTTCAAAAGGGCTATATCATCAATGAAAAGTACTATGCCAATTTGCTAAGGAAGTTAGGAAAGGTTATCAAGATCACATTCTATGGAAAACTGATGAAAGGAGTCTTGTTTCATCAGGACAATGCTCTTTGCTTTCAATGGCTGCTGTGCATGACAGTGGCTTTGGATTGGTTGATCACCTTCCCTATTCTTCTTTGACTATCATCTGTCCCCCAACATGAAAAAATACTTGGCTGGGAACCAGTATTACAGTGATGATGACATCATATCTGCTGTTAAGGACTTTTTTGACCAACAGGATGAACAGTATTCTTTGAACAATTAGATGTCAGTTTTCTTGGAAAGAAAAAAGGCAGTTATTAATAAGAAGAGTTGAAATTAATGTATGCAAGATTTCACAGTTCTCACATCATTCTTTAATAGCCAGTCTATGAACTTTTCAGCCCACCCTTGGACCTAGAAAGAAACAATGTAGTTATTAATAAAAAGAGTTGAAATTAATGTATGCAAGATTTCACAACTCTCACATCATTCTTTAATAGCCAGTCTATGAATTTTCCCTCATATGTTACAAAGCTAAAATTTTAAGGCAACTCTCAAACCTTTTGTGCTGCTTCTTTGATTGTGAAATGGTATGTATATCTACTGAAGAGGTAGCTATAATGCTAAATATATTTTCAACAAAATGACACAGAACAAAAACAAATACATGATATGTTAAAATTTTATACAATATTTATTCCATTAAATATGATTAAATAAATAAAAGACTGGCTGTATAAAAATACTCACCTTTCATTAATAACAGTGTCTGAGTCCAAAATCTACATTTCTGAACAAAGAAATATACTTCTGACTGACTGGCTGAAGATGAGTGCTTTCCCATTAGGGATGTGACCCTACACATTTGTTATAGCTTGTCAACCCTTTGTGGGTTATTTAAATCCAAAATATATTTTGGATTGTAGGAGTTTACTTAAAATACCCAGTGTTCCCAATGGGTTACTCATCTAAATACTAACCAGACTTGACACTGCTTACCTTTGTTGAGTACACAACAATTGTTGTTTTCAGTGTGATTTGATCACATGCCATCTTTGATGATACTATTTTCTATGTTTGGTAAGTGATTAAATGTCTGGTGTGCCACTTCATCTACGAGGCTGGCATCCCGTTCCCACCCCTTCACCATTGAAACTGTTAGATGTAGATGTCTCTTCTACTCCAATAGCTTCATGTCTCGCACATCTCGCCTGTGGAACTCCCTTCCTTATTCCTGTTTCCCTGACAAATACAATCTCCAACTATTTAAGTGTAACATCAATCGACATCTCCAGTTGCCTTGCTCTATCCATTTCCCTTCTCCACATCTTTTCACCTTTCATTCCTATCTGCTCTCACTCCAAATCTTCTGTAACCCCCTTGCCTTGATCGATCCACTATCTTTCTACACATCCTCTCCTTTACCACTCCTATCTGCTCTTCCTCCAAACCTTTTGTAACCCCTTGCATGCTAGTGGCCTCCAGCCTTGCTTGGGGTGATAAGCTTAAAAAAAAAAGTATCCACATTTTGAACAATTGTATCCTGAATCAAAGTTATATATGAAATTACTCAATAAAATTTTGCACTGTAATCAAATATGCACTTATGGTATATGTGACGTTGCACTGAGTTTACTAAGCGGGGAGTGCTTCTGGCAAATCAGTGAAGTGGCAGGGAGGACCACGACGTTGGTTCATATACCACCAAATTCTTCTCCGTCTCCCATTTTTTTGTCTGTCCGGAGGTGAACTTATAGGTTGGTAATTATCCAAAGTTGGATGACGGGATTTTCTCGATTAGGCTGGTAATTATCCAAAGCTGGATGACGGGATTTTCTCGATCCTGGTTGGCTCGGGGGGGGGGGACAAGGCAACAACACTGATGGACATCAAATAATCCAAGCAAAACAATGCATGCACATATTCATACATATATTTACATAATGACAAACATTTATCAACACAACATACAACATGAATAAAAGAGCAACACAATCGTAACTATAATAACAAAAAATGTCTTTCTCTTTCTGTCATAAAGTTTATAGAGCCTGGCCAAGGCTAACGTCTCTTATCCCTTTTCTTCTTTTTTTATATATGTATCTATAGGATCCTTTCTTTTTTCTTTTTTTCTTCTTTAACGCATGTGCATTTACAGATCTTTTCTTTTTCTTGGAAAATAAATCGAGTCACTAGTGTTTCATTTGTTCTATTTTTCTTTCTCTTTTCCTTTTCTAAGGAAATGGCAGTACTTATCTTATTCCCTTTTCTGAAGGGGATTTTGTCTTCTTTTTGGCGGGTCTTCTTCTTACGGGGTTCTGGATGTGCCTCGGAGTTATGATATCTTCGACCCTGCCTCGGCGAACATCAGCTCATAACTAACTTTTAACTTCCACAATTTGCCCCACGTGGGTCGCTTTTTGGCGCCAACATTCTTCCTCTTCTCGGCTGACCATCATACACACTAATCCAACTGCTTGCACACTATTCGCACAGAGAGAGTGGGCATTTGTTTCTCTCTCCTTGTTCGCCTAGGGTTTGTATGGAGAGGACATGATAACTTTTACCGCTTCCTTTCCCCTCCCTCAACGGCTGCTACACAACTGACCTCTCCTGTCCGTGGCCGATGGGTTGCAAAGAGACAGTGGGTGGGTGTCTCCCCCTCTTGCCTTCTACGACACCTCGTCACAGTATGTTATATTAATCTAGCCAATTTATTTTCAAGATATTTTTTAACATAAAGACTAATAAAATTAAACCTAATATCTTGGACAAAGATTTAAGATCACCTGGCAAAAATTAACATTTCTCTATTATTGCTGGATATTGCATCATCCACAAGCTGCAATATTACATTAGACTCAATTTTGAAAGACGCAGGTTGATTTTTTGGTAAAAGAGTACATCTTATATGCTTATGTTGGATCACCTTACTTGTCTATCAAAGAAACTCTGCTAATAACCATTTGATAGTATTGCCAAAGTAGTACATAGGAAATAGGAACAAAATTATTATCCTCCTCCATATGTTTTAACTGACAGGGTGACTTAGAGACAAGATACATCACATTCACTTTTGTGAAATTGCTTGGTCCAATGCTACATAGTACAGTGTAACCCGGATATAAGAGAGTTGTCGGGACCGGAGAAGAAGTTTCTCTTATATCCGGGTTTGGTCTATTATATATACATTAACACAGGCTCTAATTTGGGACCAGAGAAAATCTCTTATATCCGGGTTTCTCTTATATCCGGGTTACACTGTATATGACATACAATGCCCTGAACTTATATGACTGCACACTGGCATAAGTCTACCAAATCAACAGATAAAGAACTCTTACTGAATGTAAGTATCTTACAAACTTTCACAGGAACTTCAAAGACACGTATATAGCATACGAACATCTCTATCTACAAACTTTCATCCATCAATTTTGTTTTCTTTCCTTTTAGTTTTCACAGGCAATAAAATTTGTTGCTGTTCACTGTATATTTTATTTATTCATTTTCAGGAATAAACTCTCATGTGTTCACTATTGTGAAATCATCAACACTGTCAAATACTGAATTGTGAAACATGTTTATTTTTATCACAAGTACTTTCCCTGAATGGCTAAATCAACACAGGTACTCATTTGTTATTGACAGCCACACCAAACTGTAAAGGGATATGGGTTGGAAAGGTTTACACTTATTAAGCATAACCTTTTAAATCTGACATTACCTACATACAACCTCTGACTTTATTTTCACAAAAACAAATTTTCCTGTAACACACATCCATATACTCAAAGTCAATGCTACAGCAACACTGATTATTATTTACTGATGTGCAATATATAAGACAGTTAACTTTTAAAAAAAATTATTTAACATTAACATCATTGAATCAAACTGGTTTTAACTGACATGAGTTTGGGCTTTTCAGAGTTGTAGTAGTTGTTTCAAATGTTGAAAGTTCTGTTTGATAAGACAGCTCCAAAAAAGGGTTATATTTTAAACAGACATTTATTCAACAAGAAGAAACTATCTTTAAAAGTTCTCAGAAAATACATTCAAAAGTGCTGTCTCAAAGCACATCTTAAATCACAGTTTTAAATGGTATTCAGCTTAAAAAAAAAGCTATCCTGTCTAAGATATATTTTCACAGGGGAAATCTGCAGGTTTACTTCACACAGGATAGAAAATTAGAGTTTTAGCTACTTGTATAAAGTGAATGCCTAAGCCTACTTAAGAAGATTTTTTTTTGTAATCAGTACATGGACATAAGTGTAGACAGTATATTGTCACATTTTATGTCAAGCTTATTGAAATTCTTTCTTTCTTTTCTTCCAATTTTACCTTCTGCATAATAACTAATCTATTTAATAAGGCATGTAATTTTACTTTTAAGTATGTTTTTTTTATTTTTAAAAGGTACAGACATTCATCATTTGTGCTGATATAGAATAAATCTTAATATTATGATGTAGATTTTATACATGGTTTGTGATTAATCTTTTGTCTTGTGACCTATTGTTGAACTTATTAAAAAAGCCTTTCCATGTTTAAAATATCCTTTGGATATTTGGCACGTTGATATAGGATAAATCTTAATATTTTGATGTAGATTTAGTACATGGTTTGTGATTAATCTTTTGTATTGTGATCTACTGAACTTACTAGAACATCTCCAGGTGTGTAACTTTTAGATGAAGTATTCTTTTTCTTTCAACTGTGACCAACTGAACCCTTGAATATGGAATGTTGCCATAGAAGACTAATAGAATGAATTATCTTCTCAGAATAAAAGAGACTTTCTTTGATTGGCATTAAGTTACTGGTCAAAATATTTATCAAATGAAGTATCTTGGCAGAGCTGAGATTTCTGTACAGACTCCTTTAAGCAAATGAATGTGCTAAATGGTTCACTTTGAGCTTAACATTACCATGTGCTTGACAGAGAGAAATGGAAGTGATATGCACTGGATTACCACAATGCACGGCCAACCTTATTTGAAGATCTAATCTTGAAAATGACCAAAGGGAACTAAATATTAAAGGGCAAATTCCACTTGGAGAAGATAAAAACATTAAATGCAAAAACAGATGAATTTAATCACATTAGTCAATATGGCCACAGACATTTACATATGTAAATTTATATATATGCATATAAGTATATTGACAAACATATTTATATGTATATAGAAACACATATATATGTGTGTGTATGCGTGCGAGCGTGTGTGTTTGTGTCTATAAATATATATATATCTGTGTTTGTATATACATATAAATATTTTTGTCAATTTATTAGTGCATATATATAAATTTACATATGTAAATGTGTGTAGCCATATTGACTAATGTGATTACATGCATCTGTTTTTATATATGTGTTTGTGTGTGTGTGTGCATGTGTGTGTGTATATATATATATATATGCATAAATGCATATATACTGATATATAAGTACATATAAATAAACACTTACACATTTACGTTTTAGAGAAATATTAAATGAAAATACAAGTATACTCCACCATAAAGATAAGCAAACAAAAACCTCAAATTCTTGAAGCACTCTATATAAGAAAAATGTAACCAACATTAAATAAAATTAATTATGAGTATAGCAAGAATGTTTTAAAATGTCTATAAAAACAATGTTTTGGGATGCTAAAATTGTAAAACAAATTTTTTAAAAAATTGCTGGCTGAATTTTTTGAAACATATATCATAAAAAATATAAATTAAGTTACCTCCCTTACATATTCTTAACATTAAATTTTTATTAACAATTTACTCCTGAAGATGATCTTGGATGAGATTGAAAGTACTTGGTAAAATAAAAGTAATAAAGAAAACTATGGCATCTTTCTTAATCAGTTATGTAAGAACACTAATAAACTGATCTGTGAATTTGAGAGCATTAAAATAAGAATAAATGGACATAATATATCTAGATTATTCAACCAAACATGTTTGAATGTGTGTGTGTGTGTGAAAATTTACTTGTGATGTGTTTCATTCTTCAGCACTTCATCAGACTAAAATGCATGTCAAAGGGGTGCTGGGAATTTTAGAATTTGTTTTTATTTTTATCTAGCCAAATTCATTCAGAAGATCTGCTAAGAATGATTAAATGTAAGAGCAAGGGTGCAAATTTACTCTAGATGACCTTGTGATAAGGTACATTTTTATTGTAGTGAATTATTTCTCCTTTGATCAAAGTAGCATTTTTTATGTCAAAGTTGTGGTCATTCCTGGCAGATCTTCTAATATCACAGTGTGGAATACCTACTTACAAAAGTAATGGAAGGAAAAAGAAAAAGACTTTAAATGAATTTGGCTATACAAGAAAAAAAAAATTCTATAATTCCCAGCACTCCACTGTCATGTGCATGTGTAGTGTGATGCAGTTCAGAAGGACAAACTGCATCACAAGTAACCTTTTTCCACATTGTCATACAATTTCTCCAATACTGTTCTTGATATATAAAAGTATATATTGTTATCTCACACACACACACACACACACACACACACACACACACACATATACATATACATATATATATATATATATATATATATATGAAACAAACAGTCAATTGTTGATACCCACTGACAAGTAGAAGGAGTGATTGTTGGAGAATCTGTCTACAAAACTCTAGAGTAAGGTTGCTGAAGGTAACATCAATCAGGTTTTATATTAGAGGATGTCAATTGACAGTACATTTGAATATTTGAAGATTAAAACTATCAAGGAAGGAAATAAGAGGAAGGGAGTTCCACTGTCGGGAAGTGTGAGAGAAGAAGCTGTTGAAGTAGAAGAGATGGCTACATTTAACCAATTTGACAGTGAAAGGGTGGGACCAAGATGTCAGCCTAGTAGCATGCTTAAATTAATGGAGTTTGGAAACCAGTGAAAGTAGCTCATCAGAACAGTTGCCATGAAAATACTTGTAGAAAAGACAGAGGGAATAGTACAGCATGTCTTTGAGAAAGTGACTGAAGATGAGATGCCAGATCAGGACCTATCACATTGCATATCCATCTCTGGATTTTGTTGAGGATCTCAAGATGAACAGCAAGAGCACGAGACCATATATGACAGCAGTATTCAATGCAAGGAAAAATGGTTGATTTGTAGATTTGAAGGATGGACTCAGGCAAGAAAAACCTTCTGGTATGACACAGAGAACTAACTTTCCTTGTGGTAGCTTGTTTTCTCAGAATTCTCATCTGTGGAACCCTCTTTTTCTTGCTTCTATGCCATCTACTAGCTTCAAAAATTTAAATGCAATGTCAATCACCATCTTCAGTCTTCCTGAATTCTGTTCTTTCTCCTTGCTAAAATCTTCTCCTCCCAGTAGCCCCTTACATTCTAGCAACATTATTTGCTTGCTTGAGGTGAAATGATTAACAGAAAAGAAGCAAGATTTTCAATTGAGAGTGAGTCACTTGTAGATGTATCCCAATAGTAGGACATGTATTGGGAAAATATTGTTACTCATAAAAAAGTATTATCTAACAAAACATTATTACTCTCAAAAAGAATCATCTATCAAAAAACATTTACTCTCAAAAAGTATCACCTACCCAAAAACTTTATTATTCCCAAAAAGTATCATCTATCAAAAAACATTATTACTCTTAAAAAGTAACATCTACCAAAAAACATTATTATTCTCAAAAAGTAGCATCTATCAAAAAACATTGTTAATCTCAAAAAGTATCATCTACTAAAAAACATTGTTACTCTTGAAAAATATCATCTATCAAAAAACATTATTACTCTCAAAAAGTATTCTCTATCAAAAAACATTATTACTCTCAAAAGAATATCATCTATCAAAAATGTTAATATCAAAAAAGAAGTTATTAATGTAATATTCACTCCAAAAAATTTTCTTACATGTAAAATATGTTTTGGCTTTAAATAATTCACAAAGGATTCATAAGCCATAAAAAACAAACCAATCCACCCTACAGGTGATGAAGTGAGATGTCTAAACCTGCATCATATCATGGGAATGGTTGCTCTATGAATTCAGTGAATAGGACAAAGAAAACAAAAAGTGTTGGTTATTTAATAATAGAATTTATGGGGAATGCTAAACTTTAATGCAACCTGTATTGATATTTTGTCATTTAGCAAGAAAGACTTTGTCATTATCTCTTGCAATATCTATTAGCAATCATAAGAAATAAGCATAAAAGAAATCTTGCCAAAAAATGGCATTATTTGATCTCTCAATGGTCAATTCTGGAATTTGGTCCAAAAACACTTGAAAAGTCTGGCAAAATGGCTTACTTATGGCTAACAATATGCAAATGATTGCTTTGTTGAGGTGACCAATCACCTATTTATTTATCACTAAGCAGATTTGTATTTTTAGATGCTAAAGGCTGTGTTAAGGCTAGACTCTTTGACTCGGCAAGCAGCATACACTGTTTTCTTGCCAAATGGAACTGTGCCTATTTGGAATTGTGAGATTTTAAATATATATGTGTGTACATGCTTACATACTACATTATATGTATTACATGTATGTGGTGTAGATATATAAATATATACAAAATATCTTCAGCAGCAAGAATCACTACTTTGTGGAACTGGCTCCCAAGAGGATGCTCTTCTAATCACTTCAATCTTAATCTCTGCAAGTCTAAAGCTAACTGCTATCTTCTTCACATATCTCAGGAGAAATGATCCAAGGTTCATAAATTTCTGTTTTGAGTACTTTCTATCATCTCTGATCATTATAATGAATGTTGGTGCTATGAAGGTGGATGTGTGGTTATCATCAGGGTATAAGAATAGAAAATAGGATTCAGCAAACCAAGTTCTCATGACAGACTAGACTGTTATGTTCAGATAAATGCATCGGGAAAAGGCAATGATCTATTTTCTCACCCTGCCAGCTATGAATTAAACAGACTGGGGTCTTCGGACTTTGGTGGCAGCCAGTCTAACAAGGACTACTCTGAATTCAAAACCATGGAGAAGACAACAGGAAACCACTCTGCTATATTTTCCAGTTACATGATATCACTTGAAAGGATATGGCATATACAAGAAGAAGCATTCTTATAATGCCAGGATGAAGCTTATATAAGTTTTCTCTATGATAACATTCCTGACAATGACTAGATATGTTTGAAATGAACTCAAAACTTATCAATTTTAAGCTGTTTCTCCACAATTTGATGAAGATGTCCATCAACTTATACACAAGCTAGAAATATGTAATAAAAATGGAGCCAACAAACCTTTTTAAGTTGATTTTAATAATAGTTTGTGAATATACATACATATATATATATATATATATATATATATATATATATATATATATATATAATTATTTATTTAAATATTATAACATAAATATGTTATAAAATCACTACAAAAATAGCCATTTTGTTTCAACACACTATTCTGAGGATTTATGGATCCACTATAATAATGTTTGAGTCAATATAAATATATATAATATATATATATATATATAGTATACAATAAAATCCAAAATAACCTTATACAGGGAATAGATCTATTTCAACTGGCAAAAACTTTGTCAGTCTTTTTGTCAATTGAAATAGGTCTATTCTCCCATATGAGGTAATTTTGGATTTTATTGTAAACTACTATTTGCTCTCTATAATAAATACATTGAGCTCTTTTTGTGGATCAATTGTAATATTTTATATTACTAGGATCCACTTGGATTATATACCAATGGACTTATTACCTTTACTGTATATGTGTGTGAATAAAGACAAAAGGAAAAAAGTATCTTAGTTAATGCATTTCATCTTATGATGGACTTCATTAAGGCAAATATAATGATTTTATTTTTTAACAAGTATTTATATACAAGAGCAAAAATGTTATTGGGTTTTTCAAAATTTAAAAGTCACTCATAGATAATCATCAGGTTAACTTAAAATCTATGTAAATTATGGAGGATACTAAGTGACATAATTTTATGTCTAATAAACAGAAGTAAGTATTTTTGCTCTTGTATATAGATACTTGTTAAAAAATAAAATCATTATATTTGCCTTAATGAAGTCCATCATAAGATGAAATGATGTTGAATTTTTTTAGGCAATTAATATTTAAATTATTTTAGTCTGACATTTACTGGACATATTGAAGTCAAGAGTGACAGAAGAAAACTGCAAGTAACCTATTTAATGAGAGAGCAGAATAGGACGAGGTAAGGAGAGTTAGGGGACAAGTATTGCTCAGAGCTACAAAGAATAGGATGTTAGTCACTTACAAACATTTCAAACAATGTACAGAGGATATGGGAGTTGTGGAGATCCATGATTGCTCACATTTACTGCACAAACAAATATTGTAAGAAAAACATTCCAATGAGAAAAGTAAAATATTTCAAGGTAAATCAAGGACAAGATATGATTAAAATGAATTCTCAATATTTTTTTTGGTTTAATTTCTTGAAATTATTCTTCTGGAGCTTATGATTTTGGAATATTCTTTTTGCATGGGAAATAATCAATTATGACCATAATCCTCACTCAAATGTTTTTATAACATTTAGCAAGCAACCAAGTCCAGTAAAAGCTTAATGTAAAACTAGAAAATGCTCTTACTTAATGGTACAGTTAATCAAATTGAGGAGGTTGCACTCATTACATGGACAGAAAATGTCTTTCAAAAATATATATCTGCATGAAAATAATAATGATTAGGAAAGTTTTGTTGATCAATAAATGTATGCCTATTGATACATATAAATCTTAACCACTTCAATATATTTTTTTATTTACCATTATTTCATCAAAGTGTGGTGGCATGCATATATGCATGAGGGATCATGAATATATATATATATATATATATATATATATATATATATATATATATTGCATCATTTTGGCTAGTGTTATTGACTCTTAGGGATTTATAGTTTTTACTTATCTTCATTGAACATAATACAGTTCTTATGCACTTAAAAGTCTCTCTGGTTCAATAAATCTATGAAGGTGCATATCATATCCAAAATTTGGCTATTAAATATACTTCAAATTAATTTGTGCAGGTGCCATAATAGTGGCTTGGAATGATAAATCGGTTGAGTCGAGTTCAAATTCCGGGCAAGTTAGTTACATTTACTTTTGCACAACTATCCCTGAAAAATGTATGAATCCATATTTTCTCCCACCAGCTATGGGTTAAAAAGTCGAAAAACTGGTCTCTGTAGCCATAATTGGCAACTAGTCTAGTAGAACAGCAACTCTGAATACCAGATCAGATGTAGCCCTGCTGAAGCACATACTATACAGCTACTGAAAAGATTGTGGAGTTCACAATGATTCTATGGTTTTGACATTTTTTAACAATTAATTTTGACATTTTTACACCAATTAATTTCATGATTTAGAAACATGACTTACTCATTTTTAAAATGGTAGAATAATTTTTCCATATAAACAATGTCAAATGTATAGTATTTAACATTTGAATAGAAATACAGAATTTCTCTACTCCAAAGTATTTCTAAGAAAAAAGATTTTTTTATTATCACCTTGTACAAGACTGGATTAAACTAGTGTGGAACCTGTAGTATATACTATAAAGGGGATCCAAAATAAAAAATACACATAAATATTAAATCATAAATTATTTACAAGCAGAGTTATAGAGCTTATAAAAGAGGTAAATATTTAACATCTCTCATGATAATAAGTAAACCCAGAAAAATATGAAGAACATATGTGAGTGGATTTAAAATGTGGAGGAAAATATTAAACTGGATAGATACAATTTTAAAAGATTAATGGAGGCAGTATGAGCCAAAAGGACATTTTGGACCTTGTCAAGATATCATCTGTGGCTCAAAATTGTGTTTGGGTGACTACAGTCATTGTTCCATGATTGGTGTTTCAAAGTGATATGGTTGTATGCCCAAACGGTGACAGAGTTTATAAAACAGATAAATATTTAACATTTATTATTAAGAGGCAAATGATTCTAAAGAGATATTTGAGTATATTTAATGATTTTGATATGTTATTTGAAATTATAAATAATTAAAGATGCCTCTCTACCTAACATGTAAACATTAGGTACTGACCAGTCTCGACATTGCTTAACTTTGGTAATCATAGAGATCATGCATTTCAAAGTGATATGGCCATATGCCCAAATAGTGACTTTCTTCTTTATGTGCCATGTCTCATCAGGATGTAGGTGATGATGGCTCTCCACAACTTCCTGTCTGTTGTAGCTCTTAATAAACTTTGTCATTCTTATTTCTCCTCAGCCCTGTTCCACCATCCATTTACTGAAGCTCATTAAATATGTAATGCATGGTTTTCCTCTGTCCTTCTTGTCCTTTTTCTGTCCTGTGAGTATCAGATTTTCCAAACCCTCCTTTCTCATTACAAGCCATAGAAACCTTAACTGTCTCTTTCTGATGTTAAGTATTAGTTTCCTTTTTGTTTCCATTTTCTCCAAAACTCTGTCGTTACTCACATGTTCAGTCCACGGTATCCTCAGCATCCTTCTGTAGAACCACATTTCTGTTGTTTCAAGTGTCCTCTTCATCTTTGAGGAGATGGTCTAGCACTCATTGCCATACAGGAGGCCAGATATCACATAGCAGTTTAGTACTGTTGACCTTGTTTTTAGCAAAATTTTCCTATTTCTTAATACTCTGCTTAGCTTTTGGAAGTCTTCATTGGCTATCCCAACATGCTTTTGGAACACAGTGTTGCTCTTTCCATCCTCTGTTAAAAAACTTCCCAGATATCTAAATTTCCACACTTGTTTGATTTTGGTATATCCTATTTGCAATTCACACTTTGCGGTCATCCTTTTGCTAACAATCATGCATTCTATCTTCTTGTAGTTGATGTTTAGTCCTTTCTTCTTGCCTTCCTTCACTACCTTCTGAAAGAAGAGTTTATAAAACAGATAAATATTTAACATCTATCAGCATAATAAACAAACCCAGAAAATTATGAGGTAAAGAATTCTAATGAGATATTTGAGAAGATCTAATTGCCTTAATATATTGTTGTCAGTTAAGAGTGAGCTATGAATTGGAGATGTCAGTATTAAGAAGGTACAAAAATTTAACTCCTGGGTAGTATAGTACTAGAAGGCAGAAAATCTAACACAGAAATCCAGAGGGGCATTGGAATAACAAAAGATGCCTTCAGAAAGTCAACAGAATATTAAGAAATAGGAAAGTTTTGTTAGGAACTAAGAAAATCCAGCTTAACAGCAAGTAGTTCTGCTGATACTGAGAATACCATGCATTGGGCATGTAAACAGTGAGGAAGTTTTGAGAAAAATGGGTTCTGAAAAGATAGTATACTATCACAAAGAGAAAGTTGAGAATGTTGGAAATTTCTGAAGGCAAGTGATGTAGAGGGAAACACTGAGTGACCTATATGACAAGTTTTTGTGAATGGATGGTGGAGTGGAAACAAAGAGCGATGGTAAAGAATCAAATGTTGCTTAAACCTACAATGGACAGAAAGTTGTGGAGAGCCATGAATGTCTACATCCTGAAGGGACATGGCACCTAAAAGAATTCATAATCATGGTTGAATAAATATAACATTTGTTCATACTTGGGAGAGAACACTTTATCTCCACATTTTATGAAGCATAAATGTAACGGTAGATTGTTTTTGCAGAAAAATAGATACAGCTTAAAATACATAAAAAAAAGTGAAATCAAGTCTTACTTGATAGTTGGCTTGGTCATATGTTGTGCCAGGCAATGAAAAACTTGAATATATCGAAGGCTGTTTTGCTACTAACTGGCAAGGCATTGTACATTTTGCCTGACTATCATGAAACACATTTCTTACCCTTAGACATAACTAAATTATAACTGATTCAAGGATAGATAGTTAGGTTTTATAAAGTTATCAGGTAAAAACTGACACCTTTCTGAGTTCTTCATTAGTCAATGTCTTTTTATTTCTAATAAGTTTCAAAGTTCTAATTGAAGAAAACAAAGTCTCCTGACACTGACAGATTTTTTGTTGACACCTAGCCAGACAGACTAGCAAACATGTACATAAACCAGTGTATTTTAATTGATACTGATAGAAATAATTGATCATTGGAGAGTCCTTCTGATGAAGAAATTGATTTTTAAATTTTGTATTGTTAACAGTTATGTTCAGAAATGACTGATATCAACTGAATAGTTCAAAATGCATAATTCTTGAGATGTCCTATCAAATGCTGCAGGTCATCTTTGAAGAAAGGAGACCATAGCTTTTGAGAAGGAATTGATTTTTGGTCTTAACACAGCCATTGTAGTTTTTAATTTGATATTGGCACAAAGAATTCATTTTCCAATACACACAAAAAAACTTTGGGCAACAAAAATGATGATTATAATGCTGATGATAATAATTGATTAGCCAAATAACGTTAGTTGCTTTGAAATGTGAGATTTTCTGAGCGACCCAAACAGTGCCTTATTTTTCTCATTTTTATTTACGGTGGAAGAGAAACATGCAATCCCATTACAATTTCATGTTCGCTTAGCCTTGGGAAAATTTCTTTGTTGTCATCAAAGCACCAGATTCAATTTCTCTGTGGTTGCTTATCCCACGAAGGTATAAAAAGGCTACTACTCTCCAAACAGGATTTGAATGTTACAGAAAATTCTTATGCAGTTCTCTATCATCTCTCATGGCAGCAGAAATGCTGCTTCCTCTTAGAATTTGTGTAGCCTTGCACGCAAAATATTCTTCCTGCCTTAGGCGATTCAAAAAGAGTTTGCAAGAGAGAAACTTTGAAATGGATCTTGTCATCTTAAGTGACACCTTACTCAGGATCAATATTGTTGATGCAATATCAGGGAATAAGCAGGAATAAAAATTAGTGATACAGCTGGACTTTTCATAATATTGCAAGAAAAATAGCAATAATATGTAATTTGCTTTTTCATTGGATATCATCTTGTTCTTGAGGTTTCAGTCTACATATCAGAGATAAACAAGTTTGTGAGAAAGAATATAGTACAAAATAAGTTTATTATTTGAAGGACCTTCTATAAGTCTACAAATGATAGGTTTAAGATATTTATAATGAAATGGTTCATTGTCTGTACTACATACGTGTCGTATCCTTAAAGAAGGTTACAAACGGACAAAGGTGGTACTTGAGTGAAAGGAACAGCAACATGGGCGTAGATGAAAGAAAGAGAGGTTTATTGCAAAAGAGAATAAACTAATGAAAGACAGGGAATCAGTTAGCAAGCTAGTAATTCCCGAAGCAAGGTTATTTACCTCACCACCCTGCGAGGCAGGATGTGGCACAAGGCCTTTTTTAATGCAGGGTAAAACCGAGCCTCTAGGCTTGGGCAAAAATTCTCTGTAGATCCCGTAAAAAACAAGCCGGGTAGCTGTCTACCTCCCCAGATGAGACTCTGCCCTTCGGCATAGCCACGTCTGGGTTCCTCTCCGCCCGAAGGCAGAGAGTTTGATTAGCTTAGCTGGAGACGAATCTCCAATTGCCCCCAGATATATCCTGTGCACACTATATATATCTACTGATATAGTCAGTACACAATAGGCAATAGGGAGAGTGGGACATTCCATTACAACATTATGTCTTCTACTTTTTGCTTTAATAGATTTATTTCCATTGCATGAGCAATTTATTTATATATTTAAATTGATGGATTGATTCCTTTTCTATGGCTTATCAAGTCTTTGCAGGTTATTTAAAGACAGAAAATATTTTAAGATTGTAAGAATTTTTTTAGAGATAATAATGATTTTAGAAATACAAAACTTACTAATTAATCCATAGCTGGGAGGAGAAAAGGTGGATTCATAACTTTTCCCAAAAGTTTTTGTGTGTAAATGAATATAATGGACCCAACTGGAACAGGAATTTAGCTCTTTGATTGAAAATTCCAAGCCATTATCCATTACACCAACTACACATCCAAGCCTACCTTGCATTCTCAATCTGTCATCCATCTAAGTACTGACCAGTATCAATGTTGTATAAGTTTGGTAATTGTACAGGAACCAGTGTTTCAATTTGATCTGGCTGTACACTATTTAAAGGCTCATGTGCAAAAACCTTATAAATAATAGTAAAGACAAAACAAAATATAAGTTGTTGTTAAGTTACTGACAAAATAACAAAATACCAAAATTTGGGGTGTAATCCATTCTTGATTGGTCGAAGAAATTTTTAGCACATCATTTTTGACAGTAAATTCATTATTTAAAATATTTTCAATGTCAAATATTATATTTGTAACAACAATGATAAAAGAGTTTAATAATCTAGAAAGTGTATTAGAATGATACAATAATAGATTTTAATAAATTTTTAATAATAATTGTTTTTAATAATACTTATTAATTTTTACTGATAATTATTAATACAATAATAATAACAGCCTGATCATTTCCAAGTATGTCCACAAAAATGACAAGTTAATTCCTGTTGGAGATAACGTTTTCAGCTGAAATGAAGTGGAAAGAATATATTGAATCAATTGCTAAGTCTGCAATTAAGAAAGTTGATTTGCTGTGTTTGCGGCTTTTATCACCAGTATCTACTTTACATATTTTGTCCTTGCTTTGAATATTGATGCCAAATCTGGTGTGGTGCTCCATTCAGAGATTCATGATAAAATCCAAAGAAGATGCTGCAATGTTATTGGTCCTGACCTGGCTTTTCAGCTTCTGTCTCTTTCCCACTGCCATAACACAACTTGCCCCATGCTGTTTCTATAAGTACTTTTATGGTAATTGTTCTGATGAACTTCATGAATTTAAGAACAGTACTAGATGGCAGCAAGGTTTCATCATTTTACAGTTGAAATGGCTTGATGTAATCCTTAGTTCTAGGCTAACAGTTTCTTCTATTGCACTTCTCGCATGTGGAGATCTCTTCTGGCTTTCTGCTTCCCAGTCAACTTTGATCTTCAAAAATTTAAATGCTATGTCAATTGTTATCTTCTATCTTCTTAATTCTTGTTCTTTTATTGTCCTCCCTCCTTAGTAGTAGTTTTTCTCATATTCTCTCGCATTCAGTAACCCTTTGCATCTTAGTAGCTTTATTACCTTGTTTCGGGTGAAATGATTAAAAGGAAAAGACAAAAAAAAAGGTGTTCACTCAGGCACTATTTAGTAGTTTTGACAACAGTCCCAGAGTCATCCTGTGGTTTATACCTCAATTCTGTTGAGAGAGAGAGAGAGAGAGAGAGAGAGAAAATATAATCTGGCATGATCAGTAGCTCATCAAAAGCTTCCCAGATATTTAAATTGCTGTAATTGTTTGATTTTGGTATCCAAAATTTGTAATTTGCATGTTGAGCTGTTTCTTTTGCTAACAACCATGCGTTCTATCTTCTTGCAATTGATGTTTAGTCCTTTCTTCTCGCTACGTTTTGTAGGAGTTCTTGTAGTTTCCTTTCTGTTATCAACACTGTGTCATTCGCATATCTTATGCTGTTAAGATTTTGGTCACCAACAATGAATCCTGGTTAGACTTCTAGTGATCACTTGTTCCAGAAAAGAAAAAGAATTTGAATAGTGGCAAGTACAATGAACAGAGTAATCCATTTCCAGTAACCCGTGTCATGCAGGTGATTTCATATTTTTATATATAGGGATGTCCTTCAAGGCTTTTCCTGTTAAGAAAAAAATCTGAACTGATCTAACATACAGTCATTTTTAATCATATTATGCTTTTATTTTATTAAATAAAGACTAAATAAATTACAATAATTTACAACAATTATGCTGTGTGTGTAAGTGTATTTGAAATTATTTACAATCTTTTTACAGGAAATCTTAAAATAAAACAAATTCATTAACCTTGTCAGAAATCCAATTCTTTAAATCACTTTGACATCCGCAGTTCATATGACAAAAACAAATTAATTTCATCTAGCTATGTGCACCCACTTCTGGAATACCATAAAAAATACCAGAGACATAAAACATTTTTTCTGATCAATCAGAAAATGTCCATGTGGTATTTGTTGCAGACATTTCTAAGCCACTGACTCATTATAAAGTCAACACTGATTCCACCCATGAAGGCAGATCTGACTAGACTGATATTAGTAACGTACTCCATACAATGAGCAAATGTAACCAGGCAGAGGTACTAAGGCACTTCCATCAACATCAATGCCTTCAGCCAGTGACGAAATCAACAATTGCAGAGACTAACCCATAACTTAATATGTGTGTCAATATTTGTTTTATAGTAAGGTTCACACTGTACAAGGCTCGGGTGGGGAAAGAGGGTTATGTTAAGGGGTAGTTTATATGGATAAGAGGGGAAGATAATGGTTAACTCTAGACTTGAACAGGTTAAGATTGTAGTGATCAGGGAAAGACTCTTGGGAGTCTGTTCCACAGAGCAATGGTTCATGGGAAGAAGTTGTTTGAGTGGAATAGGGGGGGAATGTGAGTGGTTTGCTATACTGTAAGTGGCATGGTGGATCATTGCCGTGAAGGTTATATCTGACAAAACCAAGGAATGTTGTCCATCTGAGTACTTTCCATAGAAGTAGTGATAGAACAGTGAGAGGTTCGCTATATCTCACCAAAAGTCTATTTCAGTTGATTACATATGAATGTTGAGTTTTCCCACATGGCTATCATGTTATACCCTGAATTAACTCTCTACTCATGACTGATATATGCAATGAGCAAACAACTGAACCTTGCAAATTACAGGAAATAAAAACTGTTTCATTTATCTAAATGCACGTCTCATCTCCATTTATTGTTTTGTCACTTCTACTTCTTTTTTTATTGCTAATGGTATAGCTGCCATTATGACCTCATTATTTTGACTGCTCTTCATTGGTAATATCTAACTGATTTTTATAGATGGTCAGATTTTAATTTCCTCCAAGTTAATAGTTAACCATAACGAAAGCAAATTGAGTTGCATTTTCAACATATTTCACTATATTAAGTGATCACTTTCCAAAGAAAGATGATTACAACTTATAAGAATTTAATTACAATATGAAGTCATGCGAACAGAGAAAAACAGTTAACTATAGAAGAAAGTTTTTCTCAAGATTTAATGGAAGGAATGTTTTAAAGAGAAAGGAATATGGATTTGATCAGTGTTCATTAAGTCAACAAGATGGAGAATGAAATCTGATTTCATCGCCTTTCTTAAAATCTCCATTGATTGACAGAATTTCCATTAACTAAAGAAAAGTAGTGACACCATTTGAATATTATTTTTATATCAGAAATGAATCCATGAAGGTGCTGATGACAAAAGTAACCAAACTTGTCATAACTTCATTCAATTCTTAAAAAAATCAGGAAGGGAAGAAGAAATTGGTTAAGTTTATGATGCTGTCCATTACTGATATTTGGTAATTGAAAAATGAACTTCACTAATGGAGAACCAAAGTTGAATAACTGGCTGAGTCATAAGTGGGTGTACATATAAGAACAGAGCAAGTAATATGATAATGGTGTGGTATTACTGGTGGTTTTTTTCTAGGATTTTAAGATATTTTGATAAATACATCTTTTAAATATTGGAAAGCTTGCTGCTCTAAAAATAATTCTGAATAAAAGGTTTTTCATAAAATTCTTTTATTAAGACTATGAAATGAAATAAAGAAAAAGCAATAAAAACAATCTGATTTTTAAGATAGAAATTATGGATGATGCTATCAAAAGGTTATATATTTTGCTTCATCAGCAGCCAACATTTCAATATGGTCTTCCTACTATGGAGCTGATATTAAACCTTTAATTAAACATTGTATTTAAAAGAACCTATTCAAAATGAGAGATGAGTGCTACTAAATGTCATTTTAAAATTGAAAATCCACTTCTTACTAAAAATTCAGGAATATACATCAAGAGTTCTCAAAGCCCCAGGGTACATATCTTCCCTTGTAATTCTGCACATTCTCAATTTGTCTTCCATTTTGAATTATCAGCCCATTATTTTTTGCCATTATTCTTATAACTTCAACATTACACCCAATTCAAAACTTGGCTACAATTCTTCATCATGGAGATAAATTTGAAGAAAATAAATCATACAATTATAATTATCAACTTCTTTTTCATGAAAGAATGTTAGAAAGATATCTAAAATTTCTTTGAATTTTTTCGAAAATGTCAAGTAGCAGTTTTACATTTCAGGTGTTGTTTGTAAATTACTTTTGCTGTGTTTGTTACTACTTTTCCCTTATAAATTGTACATTCTTGCTACTTTTTACTGTTACTTTTTTTTCTTATAAACTGTACACAACTTTTACTTTTTACTGTTACTTTTTTTCTTGTTACTTTTTCTTTATAAATTATACAGTCCTGTTGCTTTTAAATTGTTATTTTTTCCCTTACAGATTGTAAATTATTGTTACTTATTGTTGTTAATTTTTTTCTTATAAATTGTACATACTTGTTACTTTTCATTTCATAAATTCTACATGTTAGTTTCTTTTGTTAGTTCTTCCTTATAAGATGTATTTTCCAGTCAGATTTTATTACTTTATTCCTTATAAACTGTATACTCCTGAAGAAGGCTGTAGAATGCATCAGTGAAAATATTCTGGTAACAAGAATGGCAAAAATATATGAATTCAACAGTTGAACAACTCATGGAATGATAATTCTTTCAAAAGTTATTGTTTGTAGTATTACACCTGGTTATATAAAATGTTGGCTTGTTTAATCACCTATTAAATTATAACCCATACATGTAAAATACAATACTGCTGAGGTTGGGTGCTTTGGATTCCTTGGATGGTTAATTGTTTCCTGCCTTTTGAAGGTGGGCACTGCTGGCATGTGCCTGAGGTTTACTTCACATTGTCTCCAGACCACAGTTCAGCAGGCATCAAAGTTAGATCTGGTCAAGATCCAAAATTAACAAAGTTAATTAAAAACATAGTTGCAATACAATGCTACTTCCAACATGAAAGACATCTCTTTACCTTCCATTTTATCTCATTGATAACAATTGCTATGAACGTGTTATATATTAGTTAACGATCAAAAGCAAATGCTTTTAACACAACGTTGAAAATCTGACTTGCAGTTGAAAAAAAAAATTGCAGAGACTAACACATCTACACAAAAACAATACCCTGTCTGGTGGCAAAAACTGCTGGTGGCACCAAGGGTGGTAGTATCACTTTAACTACTAAAACTGTGTTACCGATCCTGGTTGGTGGCTGACAAAGGCAGGGCATTGCACATGCTTTCACACAGTGTATGTAGGAAAAATATTACTTTGAGTAAAATATTGAAAGTCAAGTAAGAAATGAATGGTGTAATTCAGATACATTAAAATTCTGAAATTAATCAAAAGAAATATAAGAAAGATTAAACTAATGTTCATATAACATTCAGATAAAAAAAATGGATAGACAATGAAAAATGAAAGAGATAAGACGAAAATTAGAATACAGAAGTAAAGAGAACGAAAAGAGCAGAAGCATGAGATAATGGATAATTTTACATATAATTACATGCGGAATATTTATAGTTCCAAATAGTAGGGTATAATTATCAAGATTTGTTGAAATAATCCATATATATGTCTTCTTCATTGAGAGGTGTCCGCCTGCATCATGGCTTTTGATAACATTCTATCCTTTGTAGCTCTTATCAATGTTTGTTTTTATACCATCTCTTTCACTCTCTGTTCTGTCATTCATTCATATAAGCTTATCAGATAGGAGGATTTCTACTTTCATATATCTCTGATATAATCTCTGAGTATCAATTTTCCAAGCCCTCTTTCCTCATTATTTGTCAAAGAAAGTTCATCTACTTCTTTCTGATTCTAAATATGTGCACTTTTAGTTTTAATCATTCTTAAAACATACTCGTTGCTTATATGATCTGTTCATTGTATTCTCAACAACCTTCTGTAGAACAACCATTCTGGGGTCACAAATCTTGTATTCATCAGTGAAAAAATTGTCCAGCATTCACTGACATAAGATTGATATTACATAGCAGTTCAGTATTATATTCTCTGTTTCTAAAGAAATTTTTCCTTTTTTAGTATTTAGTTTTTGGAAGGCATATTTCACTATGCCAATGCACTTATGGATTTCAGTGTCGTATTTACGATCCTTTTCTAAAACACTTACCAGATATTTAAACTTTTGTACGTGTTTGATTTTGACATCTCCAATTTATAGCTCACATCTTTGGGCCTTTTATCTTGTTGACAACCATACATTCTATCTTCTTACAATTGATGGTTACTCCTTTCTCACTTTACTACCTTGTCTAGAATGCCATGAAGATTTTCTCCTATGTCTGTCATCAACAAAGTGTTACCTGCATTATTAAAATGGTGCCCATTGATAATAAATGTCTCCACTTCTCTTAGCATAGCCATAACATTGAAATTATAGACATTTTTTCCATCACTGGAACCGTCCTGGGTATGACGATAAACTATATCCCCATCCTGGGCAAGACGATAAACTATGTCCAACAGCAAGGTCTCTGATCAGTGGACTTTGAGCAGTGTGGAACCACTTTTTAATTGCTTGTGTTCCCAGGTCCATCCTGACACAGGGTGGTAGCACCTGTTAGGGTCCCAGCTATGGGCAAATAGTTAACCCCCAAACTGGGGTCAAAACACTATGAAAGTGTAAAAATAAGTTTTAATACCAGAGATACTTTGTAAAAAAATTATTACCAGCAATACATTTCTGAAAAACGAATATTACCAGCAATACATTTTTGGATAAAAAAAAATATATATATATTACCAGCTATACATTTTTTGAAAAAAAAAATATTACCAGTGATACATACTTGAAAGAAAATTATTACCAGAAATAGATTTTTTAAGAAAAAAAAATTACCAGAAATACATTTTTTGAAAGAAAAAATATTACCAGAAATAAATTTTTGGGAAAAAAATATTATCGTCAATAAAAATTTTGTTGGCATTAGATAACCCATTGAGGTTGATATACTGTTAAACAAACCAAACCAAACCAAAAAAACAATCCATCACCAGAAGAATTTTCAGTATAGAGAAGGATACATTTCCCACAAAAAGAGTGAAAGAAATCAGTTTAAGGAATTCCTAAATTGGAATTGGCTCAGTGGATAAAGTAAGTTAGGTTTAGATATATACATTAGATTAATGCTTAAATGGAAGACATCATCAATTAATGTCTCATTGAAGATCGAAGATTGTCATAAATTGATGATTTAAACATTTGCCAATGATATAGGCATAATTCATTCAGGATACAAATCTAAATGACTAATTAGAAACTCTAGGATCCATGATGTTACTATTTACTAAGATTCATTAATTTACTGGAGTATTTACCTGCAAATAAATCTGGAAGGACAAAGCAAATACAGTCCTATATTTGCATGCATACTTCTCAAATAGAAAAGAGGGAAAAAAGGTGATACCTTCGCAAAAGAATGCTCCATTGTAGTTGGAATGCATCAAAGTTATCATACTATTAACAAGTATTAAATTCACAAACATAACTTTTATTATATTTGCCTTTTTTCTTTTATTTTTATCATGTAAAAGAGTTAAAATATAATTTTTATAGTTTTGTATATAATTAAGATAAAAATAAGCATAAAAACAACCCTTAAAAAGGGTTTTTAACATTTGGCATTTGTGTATTTTATGTAACCTTTGCTGCTGTTTAAGAGTTGAGAATTGTTTTCATTAAGAGTGTGAATACAAGTCAGGAAGTTTAATGTTAAATTGCTGCATTTTTTGTTTTGTTTTATATTAAAAAATACAAAATAGAAAGCATGAAAAAGTAAAGTATATTATATGATATTATAAGAATAATCTGCAATGCAATTGAACCTCTTCTGGCATCTCAGCTCCAGTTACTTTCCCACTGCCATAATGTAACCATAATGTTGCTTCTCTGTACCTTTTCTATAAATACTTTCATGGTAATTGTTCTGATGAACTTTCCTCTCTTGTAAATATTTACTGGGGTTTCATTTTAAAAGTCGTTATTTTATACCTCACCCCAACAGACAAAATGTACAAATGGGAACTAGTTAGGACTTCATAGAGATTTTGAGACATTATGGTGGCTGTAGTGAGAATAGTAAGTAAGAATGTGTTGTTTTGGTGTAAGGAATACTGTGGTATGTTTGGATCAGTAATTGTGGCTAGATAAGTTTAAGATAATACAGACTGATGTTCAGCCTTCCATTATTCCCCCTTTTGGCCTTGTGCCACATTTTTGTATTCTCAAAATAAATATTATTACTTTCCTCTATGGTACCTATTCTTTATAAATTTAAGTGCAGAGCCAGATTGGCATCAAGATATCATCATTTTAATGGCTAGATGTAACTGTAAATTTTATGCTAACATTTTCTTTTCTCACACTTCTTGTTTGTGGAAATCTCTTGCTTTCCAGTTAAATTTGATCTCCAAAAATTTAAATGTAATGCCAATCATTATCTTCTGTCTTTTTAATTCCTGTTCTTTTTTCTTGTTCTCACTACTTAATAATATTTTACTTTTGTTCCTTCACACTCAGTAACCCCCTAAATCTCAGTGGCATTATTGCCTTGATTGAAGTGAAATGATTAAAAGAATATATATAAGTAAAAGGCAATTGCAAAATTACTTAAATTTACTGTGATTTTTTGATGGAACAGGTAAAGTAGTGTCTAAATATCATTAATTACTGATGAGTGGACATATATCATATACATTCAATAAATGTAATACAAGAAAACTTAAAAAAAGCAATTTTTAATTTTATCTTTTGACAGACCCAAGTAATATGTTTATCTTTTAAAATAATCAATAATTTCTGATATTTTTCTGGCTAGCACCCTTTCTGTTCATTTTCCACAACATGGACACATTTTCTTAAAATATGAATTTCTCACATTATGACTATGTACACCAGGTGAGACACATTTGAAAAAGCATCTTCATCAGTATTCACAAAACCAAAATAATTTTATGTTATCTGCTCAGAGGAACTCCTTTTTATGAGCCAAGAAACTGCAGGAATCCTGGAGAAATACTCTAATTGCTGTTGTCTAGACTTGGTGCCGAAGGAAATGAGATTGGAATCTTTATTCGTTTTTAACCTAAAAAAATTCCCTTTCTTTTGCAATCAGAGCAATTTCTATTGAGTGATCAAAGTTATAGAAGAAAAGTGATATATTATCTATATAAATTTCTGTATGAAAAGTGAAAATAGATTCATAAATAATTTATGTAATTATTTGATTGCATGAATTTGTTATTTTTCTATGTGCTGTATCCAGTCAGGATGTGGCTGGTCATAGCTATCCACAACTTCCTATCTTTTGTACCTCTAAGTAATGTTTGTCTTTTTACTATCCCTTCCAACTCCTATTTTTCTATCCATTCACATAAGCTTTCCAGGTAAGTGGCCCACTGCATCTACCTTTACCTTTTGTCTTTGATATATCCTGTGAGTGTCAAATTTTCCAAGCCCTCTTTCCTCATTACATTTCCCAAAAATTTCAATTCTTTCATTCAGGTTTCTATGTATAAGTGATTTTTTAGTTCCCATTTTCCTGAAAAACTTCCTAGTTGCTCATATGGTATTCTCAGCATCCTTCTGTAGAACCACATTTCTTTTTGTCTTAAGTCTTCTCTTTATATGTGATAAATTGTTCAGCATTCACTGCCATTTAGGAGGATTAATATTAAACAGCAGTTCATCATTCTTTCCTTTGTTTCTAATGAAATTTTATTTGACCATAACTAGTTGTGGTAGTTGTTACAATAAGTTAATCTTCTTCTATGTGCTGTGTCCATTCAGGATGTTGGCGATCATGGCTCTCCACAATTTCATGTTACATCTAGCCATTTCAACTGTAAAATGATGAGATCTTATTAACAATCTAGTAAAGCCCCTAAATACGTAGAGTCTAGGTACCATAAAAGAGAGTTCATCAGAACAATTATCATGAAAGTATTTATGGAAAAAAACATAGGGAAGCTACATTATTGTCGTGGAAAAGTGACTGCTAACAAACACTAGATGGCTTGGTAAAAATTAGTATATAAGAAAAGGGCACAAAATTTTGTTCTCTTCTCATGTTCTTTATGGACAGTATGGGTCAAGTTGTGTCTTGTTTTTAACCTGGGGGATTTTTCAGTTCCCAATAAACCTAATGTTGCACTGAGAAAGACACAGTGTGGTATTCAAGGGTATTCAGATATTTTAGGCTTGCTGGACTACACCCAAGCATGTATGATAATTCTGTAAATTCAATAATGTAATAATTTCCAAATGTAAGTCTCTCAACATCTTTAACAGGACTTTACACACATTCACATGTGAAAAAGATATCTCTACACACACAAGTAAACAATCTTCATTTGTTTTTTAACCTAAAACAATGTAGATTCAATTGTATTTTTTTCAACTTAGTTTATGGCTAATAATTGCTATAAAATAAACATTATGCAACTTATATATCTCCATATCATCATTCATTGTTAGAAACGTACATTAAACTGTTAAATATAAATTATATATGAGTTAAATGATTGAAACCAGGCTGGCTATTATGTGAGATTCTAATACTTGGTTGTAACTTTGTCCAGATTAAAAGTGTTAATGGAAAATTGGAGGTGCACTTGTACTATCACTTTCCCAAATATCTTCTGCTTTTGTAATGGGGTAATATTAATGACAGAAATTAGAATGAAATAAACTTACAATGAGAAGAACAATAAAAAATTGAGTCATGTGTTGACATAAATAACAAGAATTTTTCTTTTCTCTTTGTAATGTGAATTACAGAATGTTGGTATGGTGTATATAAAAATGTTCTCAGTGTTTCTTTTGTTTAAAAGTCAGTGCTTACTTGGTTTGGTTCCAAGAATTTCGTTTGTGAGGATGGCATTTGAAATCATCTGTTTTTGATCTTCATGGGGTGCTGGATAGATGTGTGTTTCTGTACTGCTACTTGTCTACTCATCTACTGACTAATGATACCCTAGTCTACTTTACTGACTTTCTTGTGGTTGTTTTTATAATGATAAGGGTTAGGATGATGAAATATCCTTCTTTTCTATCATCACTGATGACAAGGTTATTTTTAGAATGATGAAATATCATCATCATTCTAGACAATAACACTTTATTCACAAAGGGAAAAAAAATCTAGAATTAAATCATTAAGCTTGAAGTCATTGAATAATAAATCTAATGATACCCATTCTAATACACTGTTTACCAAACACACTTCTTGGTAGTTGTTTATATGGATGATGATTGCATTTGGCACTATTTATCAGCTTTTGTATCTGAACATCCCAAAGAGACAAATTAGTTGCTTATCAATGGGCCAATATGAGACAAATAACTTTTATCTGATTTTTTCGTTTTTAAATGATAAGCTGAAGACTTGGTTAATTAAAAAAAAGAAAAGACAATTCTTTAAACTGCTTATTGAGTACTGGTGGATGCAATATGGAATTATTTCTTTCACTTTATCAAAATTAATTTATCTTCCTTTTATTTTAGGACTTGATTTATTTGGGAGGTCATTTTATGCAAAATGTTACAATTTCACCATGTTTGAATTAACATAAATCTGAAGTTAATACTACAGAAATAATGTAGATGCTTGATTAATATGGTAGTATGCCTTATTTAATTGTATTTGTATTGTGTAAACAAGTTTTGCCTTTTTAAAATTTGATTTAATACATTTTTATGATAGGGTTAAAGCATTACAGATTACAAGAAATAAAATTCAGAAATAGTGAATTTGTAGAGTAAGTGGAAGTTAACTGTTTCAAATCAAAAAATCAAATGACAAAAATAGATACACCATACAAAGACTCTGCATGGCTTTCTGGTTGCAAACGTATTTCAGATTTTCAATTTAATAAAAATAAAGAATAGCCAATAAAATCAGCTCCCACCAATAAATAAACATAGGCTTCTGAAGCCTACATGAAGCCATATAAATCAGTCATCCATTCAACTCAGTAGAAAGACTGACAGCAGTAAAGAGACATGATTCAACTTCATTGTTCTGTCTTTCTTACCAAAGAAGCAGTAGACTCTCTTCAATTTTGTCTCCCAACCCGGCTTTCTCTCTTCCTCTCTGAAAGACTATGTATGTTCATTTCCTTTTCAGACAGGGAGAAGAACTTTCTAAATACAAATTTTTATATCATGATAGTAGTTACAGTTAAGAAATTGTGTATTTTATGTTAAACATTGTCATTTTATTTGAAAAACAACAACCCTTTCTTTCAAATGGTGACTCATGGAATCTTTCCCCAACAAATTTAATGTTTACTAAGTTAGGTCCCCTAACACAGACCATTGACCATAGAAAAGATACAGTAGTAGCCAGCAGCAGTGAACAGCATGTGTAAAAACTCATCTTGTGAAAGAAACATTCTCTTTCATTCTTCACTTGAAACAGTTCCTTCCAACATATAAGTAATGCTTTTCTTGTTTCAATGTAGGTATGTGGACTTTCAGGTCAATGAACGGCATATCTTTCCACAAAACAAACTTTTGTTATTTTATTCCTGTGAAATAAATATTTTATAAAATTTCACCCAGTTTTGCGGTATGTTTTCATTCTGTATCCTTTTGTTAAAAATATATTGAGCAGTGCTGTTATCTCTATGCGAGGTAACAATATCACTTCTAAGGTTGATTGATTATTTTTTACTAGCTTATCACCCCCCCTTTGTGAGTTATTTTAAAGCTAAAACATATTTCAGATTGTAGGAGGTTGCTTACAATACACAGTATTCTCAAATGGCCCGCCCCATCTAAGTACGGATTGAGCTCTACACTGCTTAACTTCAGTGATTGATGGGAACTGCTGTTTTCAGCATGCTTTGACCTTAAGCCACTTGCAATGCACTATTTCATTAAGATGTTAGGAGTAGTTGATTTAAGGTCTATTTCATCATGAGATCTGTAAATAATGTTTTGTGACTAAATACATGATTCATTGTAGACATAAGACATTAATTTTCAAATTACTTGCTGCCCTATAAAATCATACAGAAAATTTTACAAGAGAATTTCCATGGTGGAGGGAGAAAGATTTTAAAACATTTTGTGTATATTTTAATACATATGATGAAATTTAATATATTTTATCTGCTCTATTTTGCTCGTCTCAATACCCTTCAGTGACCAGGCTCCTTACCATAATGTCAGTGTGGGGAATGCAAAATAATATTTAAATTTTGGTCTGTATATTTTTTCTGGAATATATGCATCTTAAAAATTGGAAAATATAATTTGTTTTAAATTGTGAAGTCATGTTGTCAATTAACCAGTCATTAATTTTATAATGAGAATAGATAAATTGATCTTCATGCAAATTTCATATCAAATCATCATCACTGTTTTGCCAATATCCAAATTGGTTTTCCTGGTTCCTTTTTAAAATTTATATGAATTAATTTATTATTTTTTATTTTATGGAAGCTTTCAAGGAAATGAATAAAACTGTTAGCAAATAAGTGCACTCACTTGATAATTACATAAGTTATATGATGTAAGTATGATAACTGTGATAAAAGCTTTTAGTCATCTCAACGAATAACAAATTATAAGTGCATCAGTAATAGATCAAACCATTACCATATGGCAGTGAATGCTGCACAATTTCCTCACTGATTAAGAGGTAAATTGAAGCAAAAGAGATGTGGTTCTACAGAAGAATGCTGATAAATACACGGAAGGAACGTGGAAATAACAAATAACTTTAAAGGGAAATGGTAGCAAAAAACAAATTAGATATTTGTATTTAGAATGAGAAAGAGATAGTTCAAACATTTTATAACATATAATGAGGAAAGAGGGATAAGAAAATTTGACACTGTCAAGAAACACTGTTTACTTTTCCTGACAAACTAATCCACCCCTGCATTCACACTGAAGTTGTAATTTTTTTCTGAAAAACTTTTAAGTATTTTATGAAAAGATTAAAAAAAAATAGTTAATTAAATATTTTCAGATGTTTTTTTAATGACATTTTATATCTACTCTTAAAATTAATGACTGCTTAATTGGCAACGTAAGTTTTGACAATTTAAAACAAATTATATTTTCTGTTCTTTAAGGTGCACAGTTTTCAAAAAACAAAATCTGATTATTATATTGGATTCATCCCACTGAGTATAATATTTAGGAAGTTGGTCACTGAATGTGGTCTGGGTGAATGATTTATTTTTTATGGCTTATCAACCCTTTGTGTGTTATTTAAAGCTGAAATATGTTCCAGACTGTGGATTTTACTTACAGTACTCGGTTTTCCCAAGCAGTTGCCCATACAAGTAATCAGTGGGCTCAATGTTGCTTAACTCTTCACTGAAGAGGATTTAGCTGAGGGATATACAGTGGAAGAAATATATTAAAATGTATTAAATTAATATGAATTAAAATATACATTAAATGTTTTAAAATCCTTTTCCTCCACACTAGAGAAATTCTTTTATAAAATCTTGTATGTGATTTTATATGGCAATAAACAGTTTTTAAACTAATCTCTTATGTCTAAAGTGATTCCTGAACTGAGCCATGAAAAATGATGCACAGATCAGAATTATAATAATGAAATATACCTTAAATCTGGAATTCCTAACAGTGCCATAAAAGTGATATTTATATCTCATATGGAGGTAACAATATCACTTGATATGTTTTTAATGAAAATGAAACAGAATGAAAACAAAATACAAGATAGGCTATTTAAAGAAATTGTGCTTTCATTTTTTTTTTAAGTCATAGATTAAAAAATATAAAGCATTTTACTTACTGTTTTTGTACCCAAGTTTACTACTGAACAATAAAGTATAGCTGTGTCGCCGATGAATGTTGTGATGTTCTTTGGACGATCGTTGAAACGAGGGCTGTAGTACTGATGAGATCTCCCTCCAGTGACTACAAAGAAAAGAAAAAATATTATAATTCTTTTTTTTTTTTTAGGAAAAAAAAATAAAGAGGAAACTGAAGTGAAAACAAACAGTATTAGGAAAAGCTAAGATGAAATTGCTTGAAAGTCCCTAACTGGAGAAACTAGGTAGTGGGGTCTTGTTTTCGGTTTTACTGAAAAATGGTAAAGTATTCTTCTATGTGCTGTCTCCATTCAAGACTTGGACGATCATGGCTCTCCACAACTTCCTGTCCTTTGTAGCTCTTTGTATGTTTTGTGATTTCTCCTAATCCCTGTTCTGCTAACCATTTATACAAGTTTGTTAGGTAGGTTATTCACAGATTTCCTCTGTCCCTTTTGCCTTACATAGGTCCTGCAAGTGTCAAATTTTCCTAGTCTTCTTTTCTCATTATGTGCCCTAGGAATTTTTGAAGTCTCTTTCTAATTTTAAGTGTTCTTATTGTTTCCTTTTCTCTAAAACTTTTTTGTTGCTCACATGTTCAGTCAATGATATTTTTCATGTATCTTTCTGTAGAAACACATTTCTATTGCTTCAAGTCTCTTATTCATTTGTGAGGAGATTGTTCAGTATTCACTGCCATATAGGAGGATTGACATTACATAACATAACAGTTTTTCTTTGAAATAGAATTAGGAAGGAAAAATAAATTATTATTACATAAAGTAATAATACCTTTATTTTGTTAAAATATTTTATCTAGAAATAATCAATTTTTACAGAATAAATATAACATTATTTAAAAGGTATCCTTATTTTACATTTTCATGTTTTTTCCTTTATAAACATTTCAAGCTTTTTTTTCTTAATCATTTCACCTCAAGCAAGGCAATAAAATCACTAAAATGCAAGGTCTGGGGGCTACTGAGTGTGAAAGACTATAAGAAAAAAATATTATTACGGTGCAATAACAAAAAAGAACAGGAATTAAGAAGACAAAAGATATTGATATTTGTTATATAGGAATAAAGAGTCACTGCCAACACTTGAGTTTGAACATAGATCACCAGTGAGCAAATACAGGTGATCCCATTATTGAATTAAGTATACCATGTGACCATAGAGGAAACACATATATGTAGGAAGTAGCTGATGACTAACGATCACCATTTCTATTCTATCCTCTATACTATACAGATCTGCATTCTATTCTATCCTCTATTATTATACGGATCACCATTTCTAGTCTATACTATTTCTCCATTCGAATCACGATATGGATTACTATTTGAGAGAGTATTATCAAGCAAGTACTATTAGTATGAGTGTTATTCCAAGATGTCTGATACCAGACTTATTCAACAGTTAGTTGTATCAGTGATTACAAAGTCTCTACTACAATGAGCATTACAAAAGTGACAATGAGTATCCATTGACATCACAAAAACATTGCATTCAAATTTTTGAAGATTAAAACTGACTCAGTATTAATTAGGGACTAGTATAATTTCAAGTAAAGCTAGTTTTAAATTTTAGATGTCATTGGTGTTTGGTCCATTACAGAATAGTTCCCTTTATTTATTTACAAATAATTATACACAATATCAGATTTTGTAATCCAAGTCAATATTTTAACTATAAAATTGTTATTTCATGACAGATATTAGTAAAATGTTAAAGACATATATGTATATATATATATAATAAACATGCCATGTAAATTTTAGCTTATATTTTTATTAGTAATATTTACAATGACTTATTTGGTAGTGTGAGATTTTATTATGTATACTGTAAATAAATAAATATATAGAATAAAATATTTATTGATATTTATTTTTAAATTTAAGATGTAAAAAGATTGCCACTGGTTGTAAGAAAGATATTAGCTCAAAAGAGAAACTAATTGATGATAAGGATACAACACTAGAAATTAACAGAGATCACTGAATAAAAATTGAAATACATTGGTAGCATACGAAAAAAAAACAGGCTTTAAGAATGTTCTAAAAAGAGTTCAGAGAAAAATTAAAAGAAAAGTAGACTGTCTATAGAAATTAAATTCTATATATTTTTCAACCAATAAAATCCTGTCTGAAGGTTTGTTGGATAAACAATCATTACTAGGGAAAATACTGCTAAAATACTTGTGGAGATAGTTGTAGACCATTTTTGACTATTTAAAAAAAAATAACAATAACTCCTTTCACCACTCACACAAATTTGAGAAATAGATTTTTGCGAGACAGTGTGAAATTATTTTTTAACTAATGAAAACCTTGTATTCAAAAAGTTTGCACCTCAATGTGAAATTAGATTCTGAATCCCCTTACAGATATAAAAATAGAAGTGTACTGCTTCTCAAGGCACAAAACAATTTTGGAGGCCAGTTTGATTTACATGTGCATACACACACCTTCAATGGAACAGATGACAGCCAGCAGCTGCTGACTAAAAACTTGTCCACACACACAATAGAAGGGATTAACCAGTAACCAGTAAGTCTTTTGTCTACAAACTCACAAATACATTAGGTTGACTGTTATAAAGCCACACATATTTCACAGCACTAAGAACACTTAATTACTTGATAAAATAAACGTCACTGCAAGAAAAATTGAACATTTTATCATGCTTATACATCACTGAAAAGAAAAAATGTTATTTTAACTGATGTTCTGCTGCTACTTTTCTTCCAGAAAATAACCTTTTATATGTTTCATCTAAAAGAAGTGTTGTAGTTGTTGTTAAATGTTTAGAATCCCAACACTCAGACAGCAACTAAAACCTAGATAGACAGATTCCAACATGTCCATCAATAACTTAAATTTTTATTTTTACATTGATCATAAAGAAATGCTTTACTCTTTGTTAAATGACTATAAAGTCAATCCATTGAAACAAGGAGACAAAATCTTTCATTCAATTTTCCAGACATTTCCAGGAACATCTTTGTTTCATTTTCTCATATTCTTTTTTCATTTTTATTCTTATTAAAATTGTAAAAGATAGTTGAAATGAGTTTTTTGAAGGAAAGCAAATGCAATACACCTATGACAATGGAAACTGCTGTAACTACTACTACTACTACTTCTTTGTGCCATGCCCCTTCAGGATATCAGTGATCATGGTTCCCCATAATTTCCTGTCCTTTGCAGTTCTTAATAAATTTTGCCTTTTTTTTTCTACACCTTGTTCTGCTTTCCATTTACTCAAGCTTGCTAGGTAGGTAACGCATTATTTTCTACCGTCCCCCTTATCTTCAGTCTGTCCTGTCAGTATCAATTTTTCCAGGCCACCTTTCCTCATTATGTGCCCTAAAAGTTTCAACTATCTTTTCTTGATGTTAAGTAAAAGTGTCATATTCATTTTCTCTAAAACTTCCTCTTTTCTCACATGTTGGTTTCATGGTATTCACAGTATCCTTTTGTGGAATCACATTTCTGTTGGTTCAAGTACTACTACTGTTACTGTGAATAATAATAATAATAATAATAATAAAGTGTTTCTATCCTGAGTATAGAATAGTGTCTCCCTATCAACACACATCAGAAGAATATGAAGCTCATTTATCTAAATATATTACCAATATTGTTGATATCCCCAAAAGCTAGAGCCGGTTAATGATGCCGTTCCATAAGGATTCATTAAGAAACTGTTTGTATTAGTAGTGCACAACGCAGGCTTTTCAACGTTCTATTGCTGGAAATGTCTGCGTTATGTATGTTGTATTTAAATGTACCTGGACAGTTGAATACACTCATTATGAAATTTTTCCGTAGGCAAGATGTAATGACATTACTCTCTTCATGCTGCCTATCGCTTGCCTCTTTTGTCAGCATTATACACGATTTTAGAATGAAGATGACAAAAATATATTCTTTTCTTTTGGAAATTTTATTAAATTTTCTTGCCTCATTTTTAGGTTGAGTATGTATGTAGACATGTGTGTTTCCTGAAATCTGTGTATGAAGGAACTGCAGATTCTTTCATTAATTTCACTTGACAATGTACAGTTTGCTGTATGATTATTTTCAACTCAAAGGTTTTGAAAATTTGGCAATGTTCAACCATCATGCCTGTAAAAAAAATATGCGTCAAAAAGATGGTTATTCCCTTGACACCAGTATTACTATATAGACTAGTGGTTCTCAAATGGTGTGCTTGGGTGCACTGGTGCATTCTGGAAGATGTCAAGGTGAACCCTGTCATCTTCCAGAAAAATATATGCCCAGATATAAGAAATAAATATATTTATTTTATTATATTGTGGTACCTGTCTCATTCATATTTATGTGTATTGGGCTTTTCTGCTCTCAACACAATTAAGTGCAAAAAGAGAGGAACTCTTCAATGTATTGACTAGGAAGTGAGAGTTTTCCTATCAAATATATACCCAAACATTGAAGAAATCGCTAAGTCTTTATGGGATCATCCATATTTACTACTCATCCCTGGATTAAAATACACTCTTCTACCAAACCAGTTTTAGCCAATCAGCACTTCACGTTTTAAATCTCGACTTTTCATTGGTTGAGACAACACAAAATGTGTAGCAATTGTCTAAAATCTACTTTCCCGCTCAACACTCTGGAGCCGATTTTAGACTCAAGAAATAAATAAATAAAATCGTTCGATCCAGTTCAAGGAGTCAGTCACACAACCTCCGAGAGATGCTAAACGAATCCACACATGTCATTACACTGACCTAAAGAACCTTTTGCGCATCAACTTGCTGACTCAGTCATCATCATTTCTCTCTCAAACTCTATCTACAAATTTCTAAGAAAAGTGATAATATACACTACCAAAATAGAAATTGTAATCAGCAACCAGATAAACTCAAACCAGTCAAAGGTAAACAACTTCTGAAGACTTAAGACATTTATTTCCTATTTTAATCATACACACAAACTAACATTTATTTCTACATAAGTGACATTTTTCATTCTACACAATTTAATCTGTTTGAATACATGAACAATCTTGAACCGTGAATTATTAAGACATCAAATCAATACATGGTCATACTTTGCATTATTCAATCACAAGTTCATTATATGTATATAAATTGTATATAAATGTCTATTATTATTATTGAAACCTAAAATACCGTGTTTCTTATTGAATTACCTTGCAATTGATTCATTTTGAATGCTCACCTTTTTATATTTGTTGTGGATTAATATTGTTAAACACACCCATTATCTAGCCTTCTTACAATTTTAACCTTCTGATAAATTAAACTCATAACAATCCCCAACAGACTCATCAGGCTCATGTTTCTCATAAACACAAGACCGAATAAACTTAAGGTATGTTTTATTTTGTATTTTTTTATTGCATTATTTCTTTTCTGCAATATTTGACTTCATTATAACATATTTTTCTGAAATTTGCATATAGTGTGCCTATTAGTAGGATTTCAAGTGCACCCCTACTTCAAAAAGTTTGAGAACCACTGATATAGACTTTTGACTCCCTTGGCAATATTTATTGTTTTAGAAAGCAATGATTATAATTTAAATAAAACCCAAACATATGAAAGTAGATTTATACATCTTTATTCTTGACAACTGAAATGAAGATATTAAACATTGTTTATTTATTAGATTACTTATTAACAAGAATAATTTTATATTTACAAGATTATAAAATTTTCTTGTTCAGAGAGAGTTTTATAAATAAAAAATATTCTTTCTATATTTATTTCTTTATAAAATAGTAAATAATAAATATTTAATTTAAAAATAAATATTAATTTAATTTGTGTTGAAACAAAGGATTATAAAGTAATTTTTTCTAGAAACTTTATTCCCATTGCATGCATTTATTCACTGTTAAAACAACAGAGGTGGATCAAGGATTCTCATTAGGGGAAAGGTCCATATGCATATTTTTATAATCTTGTAAATATAAAATTATTCTTATAAGTAAGCAATCTAATAAAATAGTGTTTAATAATTTTATCTTGAATTCTCAAGAAAAAACAATATTTATAAATCCACTTTCATAAGTTTGGTTTTATTAAAATTTTAATCATCAATATTAAAAACAATAAACATTGTGGAGGGAATCAAAAATGTATGCAGTAATAGCAGTGTCTATGGAATAACCATCCTTTTGACACATTGTTTTTTGCAGGCACAAAGGTTAAACACTGCTAAAAATTCTAATCTTGACTTCCAGAAATAAATGCAAAAAAAGAAAAATTACCATTTAGCTGTCATGCTTTGTGATGCATTATGGATAATTTTTCAAAGATGTTTGAAATTAGAAGCTTTGGAATCGTAGCCATAAAAAAACAGAAAATACTCAAGAAAATGTGAATTTACATTTTAAGAGCGGGTAAATTCTGAAAAGGTCCAATTTTAAATTATTCAACAAAAGAATCAAGGAAGAATGCAAGAACACTGAAAAGAAACGAGGTTTCAATGGATGTTATGCATCATCAATTTAGTTTAAAAGCCTTTAAAAAGAGATTTATTAATGTTTGCTACTTGATTTTAAAAATAATTCTGTAAGAATATATATATATTTTTGTAAACTGATTTTTACATATACACAATGGTCCTTTCAGCAACGAATCTATTCTGTTCCATCAAGAGTTTTGCATTTTTCAAAGATATTTTATTCCATTAAACAAATTTACCTGTATAGGAACAATTTATTTCTTAAGAGAAAATATTAATTTAATTTGTGTTGAAACAAAGGATTATAAAGTAATTCTTTCTAGAAACTTTATTCCCATTGCAGGCATTTATTCACTGTTAAAACAACAGAGGTGGATCAAGGATTCTCATTAGGGGAAAGGTCCATACAGAAAAAAAATATTAAGAGCATATTTGGTGATCTGTGTCTTGGTGGGAATTTTTGATTTTAATGTTGGTATTATTTGTTTTTATTTTTTCATTTTATTATTATTATTGTTATTTATATAAACATTAGAAAATTATTCAGATGTTTCTCTCATGATCAGCTCTATGAAGGAAATTTAAGTGGCTTAAGTATAATGACAAGAATTTGAGAAAATAGATGTCTTGCTAAAAATTTTATTGATACAGAAATTTTAGAGATGTAAGAGAACTTCAAATAGAACTTTTTTCTGTGTTGAATCAAAGGATTATAAGGTAATTCTTTCTAGAATGTTTTAATACTGATCTATGATTACTTGGGATTATTTGTTTTATTTTTTCATCAATAAAATGTAATTTTTAAAAAAATGTTATTTTTTTGTCCTTGCTTCTGCTGAAGATGGGATCCAGATTAACACCTGAGAAATTTTCAAAATAATTTAAAAAAAAAATTCAAATCAAAGAGTTTTTGTTGTAACCCAGAAAAGGTTACGGAATGAGGAATAACCAAAACTGAGGTTGGAAATGAAATGTTAATCTTTATAACATCAACAAAATACAATACTTGCCAGTGGCATGAAGTAGGTAAACAACTGCTAGTGGTGGACTACTTAGACAGCATATTACCCCCACTTACAATAGTGTCCAACATATTTATGAGGATTGGGACATACCCATTAGTATTCATAGGTATAGTATATAACAGTTTTCAGATTTCCATGGCTGTATATTTACAATAAAAAATTCCATTAACATAATCTGGAACTGATGAGCCAAGTTAAAATTCAAGGCTAGTTTGTTGTGTTCCCTTTTGCAGAAATATCCTTGGTAAAGGGATGAAATTTCTCTCTCAGCTATGAGTCAGATGACAGAGTAAGCTTAGGTAGCAACAAGTCTAAAAGAAGGAAAACTCTGAATTCCAGGAAGGCAACGGGAAACCACTCCACTATATTTTTCAAGAATCCATGGTAATTCACAGATAACAAAGAAAAGAATCTGTGGAGGGTCATGATTGGAATCGATATAGCATTAAAAAAAAAAGAAAAAATATTTGACAGAACCAGCATAAAAAAGAAATTCTAAGGCAAATATTTCTTTTCTGTGTTTGGGGAGAAAAAATAAAAAAATTAGGAAGCAGTTCTTGTCTGTCTTTTTTTTATTAAACACACAAACATATATTTACAGTATTTAAATTGTTTGGGCTGTTGTTCTTATCTTTATTGCCATATTCACAACACTTTGCACTCTGGCCTTCTCCAGGTGATATACACCAGAATTTCAAACTGAATATGGTAATAAAGATGAGGTCAGTAGTCCCCAATGATGTTAAAAGTTACAATACCTCATTTCAGAAATATAGACAAATGTACAAACATACATACATACATATATATATATATATATATATATATATATATATATATGATCAGTTTTTAAAATCAAACAAGTTACAAAATTTTATGAAGCTATTGTAGTGGCTCCTAAGCCACATCCCAAGTGCCCTATACGCATATGAAGACACTTCTTACTAGGTATTAGGTATCCTATAAGCTCAAAATAACAACTGATCTAACACTGTGTATATATATATATATGTATATATATATATATATATATATATATATATATATACTGGACTTTCCCATTGTTTTACGATGCATTAGGGTCAAGCAACTCAGTTCCTAGGAACCAATAGCCAGACACCTGCACATATAATTTGATTTTCGTGGTGAAAGCTTTGTGCAGAACCAACCACACTTTTTTTGGAAGAGCCGAATATAGTGGCCTGATGCACTGTATATACAAAAAGGTCGGCAAACGACCCTCTACAGGTTTTGATTTCAGAGTTGTCCTTCTCCTAATCAGGCTGCCAGCTAAGGCTATAGAACCTAGTTTTGCTATTACCCATAACTGGGCAGGGGAGAAGAGGATTCATGCCTTTCCCAAGGGTATTAGCATATTAAGTGAATGTAAATGATTCAACTGGAATTCAAACTCTACTCTCCGATTCTTCAATCTGGGTAGCTATCTAATAGTCCTTTATATATATATTGAAGTCATTAGAAATCATTAGATAAGATGTCACCAGACAAACAACCATGGCTATATTAGTACACCTACAAACCTAGAGCAATGGCTATTGCTGATGTCAGCTCCTTGATCTGGCTGACGAACGACACATCCTGTTCAGATAACATCAGCAATAAATACAAATGTTTGAACTTTTAACTCCAGAGAAAAAAATAAAATAAAACCATTCATTTGTGTGTAACTTAGGTTAATTTTCTTCTTTTGAAGATTTGTCCACTAAGCCTGAATTTGATATTAACAGACTGATTTTGTAAAAAAAAAAGCAACAAAAAATTAGGACTTGGTTCCAGTGTTATATGGCCACTTCCTGCAATGGCTTTTTTGCTAACTACCCTCACCCCTATCGATATTTACCCATGGAACTCCCACTGGGACAAGATTCAACACAGTCAGGTATGTGCCATGTGTGATACATGCTTAGGCGATCATGTATCTTTCGATACATGACTGAAAAGGGAGATTTTTTCCAGCAGTAGGTTGCTATTTCTTCCTGTGGTAGACCAGCTGCCATCCAAGGCTATAGAACCTGGTCTGTCCTGCTATTTACCTATAGCTGGCAGGGAGAAGAAGAGGATTCATACCTTTCCCAAGGAGAAGTGAATGTAATGGATTCGACTGGAATTCAAACTCAGCTCTCCAATTCCTCAATCCAAGCTGCTATCTATTACTTCACTGTGCCTCAGTTATTTAACATGGGAAACCCAAGCACGTATAATTTGGTCATAGGTCAAAATTTACCCAGACCCCGCTTACGTGGGATTAATGTTTTTCATTGCTTTTGAGGCTTCATCAGTCTTACAGCAATGCTCATTAAGCTTTTTCTTGCAGTTGTTTTTTTTTAAAATGGTATTACTAACAAGCTAAAACAGGCTAATAATGCTGCCCTTTCAACCTACTTGCTATTGGAATGACAGCAGCCTCATCTAGCACGGTTTTCACTCTGGCTCTATGTTTCACACAGACTCTACAGGTACAAGGCAGTGAAAGAGAGTAAATATAACAGAAATTTAATATTTATAAAGAAAGAAAATAAAGGTGACAGAAATAACATTGTTTTTCTTTTTCCTTCATTTTTTTTTTTATTCATTTCACCCCAAGGAAGGTAATAATGCCACTAGAATACAAGAGATTACAGGGAGTAAATGAGAATGGGGAGAGCTTAGTAAGGAAAAGGTCATAAAGGAACAGGTTTCAGGAAGACAGAAGCTGGTGATTGGCATTGCATTTAAATTTTTGAGTATTGTTGGTGGCAGGGAAGCAATTTTTTGTTTGAAATATTTTTTCTTATTTTTGTTTCACATATTCAATTATTAAATTGTATTAAATTATGTTTCCCCATATATTTCTGAATTTTGTCTCTTTTAAAAAATATCTTCTTAACCTTTTTTCTATATATTTAAGTAATTATTCTATTTTTTGCTATGTGTTTGTAGGTCAGATATTCCAACGGTCAGAATTCTGTTTAAACGTCAGACAGAAATTTATCTAAGTGGCCCGAGTTACTTCTATTTTGTCTATTCATCAGAGAATTTTGTACAGACTATCCTAAATATTTTTTTCTGAAAATGTTTACTTGTCTTTTAGCCTATTGACTTCTTTTTAACGTTTCTTATTTAGTACTGCAAATTATTTTTACATAGTTTGATATGAAAAATAATTTTGTATGTAATAAGTAAAACAAGAAGAATAATCTATTTTGTATGTCATTTAGCTGTTGGCATACTTTGTCGCATTTTTAAAACAGAAAATAAAATACTGACTTTGAATAAAGTATCAGTTTGTATTAAAATTTTATCAACCAAATCTCTAAGCTTATAACTTATAATAAATTTCCTTATTTCAAATGTGTGAAAACATAAAAATGTACAGATTTTAAGGAATTTCTTCATAGTAAATATGAAATTTACTTAAAATCTAATGCATTTTCATACACATTCTCCACTTGTAATAGTGAGATATTTACTTGTGTTGTCGTAAAAACTTCATTGATAAATTAATCTATCTTGGTTTTGTGATGTCAACGAACACTCGTTGCCACTGTTGTAATGTCAACAAATACTCATTGTCACTTTTGTAATACACGTTGTAGTAGAGACTTTGTAATTGCAGATACAACTATAGTAACACCACTGAACAATACTGGTGTCAGATATCTTTGAATAACACTTGCACTAATAGAACTTGCTCGATAATACTTGCTGATCTAATAACCGAATACTAATCTATATAGTAAAAAAGGATAGTGTAGAAATAGTGATCAATTAGATGCTACACTAATTGCCATATATAGATTTCTTTTACCATCATGTGATCTACTTATTTCAAATGGGATCGCCTGTGTTTGCTCTCTTGTGATCTGTATTCAAACCAGTGTTGTCAGTGACACTTTATTCCTATATAACACTTTGATAACTCACAAAAGATCTTGCACATATTTATTTATATTTCTCTTATATTCAAAAATATAAATAATTAAATAAAAAGAAAATAGCATTTCTTTTCCAACTGTTATTATCTCAATATCATTATCGACATTATTTTAACACAATATTGAATGCAGAATAGAAATTAAGCCTTTGTAGATAAAAAAAATTTATGACTCTTTAGCTGGAATCAGAAGAGATCTTTGCTTCATAGAATATCTGAAAAAAAACCTAAGTACAATTGAAGTCATATAATTTGAATAAAGATTCTCTTCTCAAAATGCTTTTGAGGAGAAGGAGTAAAAAATGAAAAATAAAATCTTTAACAGTAGGAATAAGATTTAAATAAAATATATTTTACATACATGAACAGATAGATAAAACATAAAATGTTTACACACATATATATATATATATATATATATATATATATATATATATATATATATATATATACTCACAGACGTGTGTTTGTCTCTCTCTTTCTCCCTCTACATACACACACACGGATATATATATATATATATATATATATATATATATATATATATATGTATGTATGTATGTATGTATGTATGTATGTATGTATAAATATATGTATGTGTGTGTGTGCACTATATACAAATTAAAAAAGAAGTAATAAAACAGCTGTATTCCTGAATGCTTAAATTTGTCATAGGCTGAAAAGCACATAGGCTGACTATGAAGGAGTGATGCTAGAACTGTGAAATCTTGTATGCATTCATTTCAACTCTTCTTATTAATAACTACATTATTTATTTTCAAGTAAACTGACATCTGATTGTTCAGAAGAAGACTTCAAATGCAGCTCGTAGCAACTTCTTTTGAAAATGGACAAAATATGGCATTGTGGTGTTTTGAAGTACCTGTTGAAAAAGATTTTAGCCTCTGAGGACATTCATGTTGACCTGGTTGCTACATTAGATGATGATGCTTTAGCTTTATCAAAAGTTCAAAATTGGGCAGCTGAATTTAGGAGGGGAAAGGGGAGTCTTTAAGATGACCTGTATTTTTAATATATTTATACACTCATCTGTTTTTATGTGGAAAAGAATATAAAGGTAAAGATATATTAAATATATGTATAGATACTTACATATCACAAGTTTTTAGTTTGGTTTGGTTTGTTTTACGGCATATCAACCTCAACGGGTTATTTAATGCCGACAAAATTTTCAATGTTGGTAATATTTTTTTCCAAAAATCTATTTCTGCTAATATTTTTTCCTTCAAAAATCACCAGCAATTAAGAGGTGGTTTTACATTCCTAAAAACCTTCTGACCAGAGGCCTTGCTGTTGCATGTAGTTTATCGTCTTACCCAGGACATGGATGTAGTTTATGGTTATACCCAGGACAGACATATCACAAGTTGTGTGTGTATGTATATATATATATATATATATGTATGTGTATGAAAACTCTGTATATACTTGGTGTGATGGGTAAATTATCGCCATATCTTATTTTTAATTTTGTGCATGCATGTTGTTTGTTTTTGATGTTTTCAACTACATAGTAGGGTCAGTTAGGTACCATCTGTGCAAAAAAGACCACATAATGCAATTCACTCCACCAGAAATGTGGAAACAGCATGATGTACTGCTTGGCATTCACACCAGAATATCTAATATGAACATTTCAGAGTGTTTAGGTGTCATTCTGAGGACAGTGCAGAAGATTCAGAGAGTTGGATGAGTCTAATAGTGATTACAAAGGTATGGCAACTCGGAAAACACACTCTGATCATTCTGATAAGAAAAGAACTCCTGAATTTGTAGGTGAGGGCCTCAGACTCAACATGAAAACCTACATCAAGTGCCATGAGGAGGTAGTGCTGTCCTGGGTCTAGAGGGTGACTTCTGCCACAGGCTAAGCAACAGGACTCTGCACCATGCCACACAAGCAGGAGAATCCAGTCATGGCAGTCTGACAATTTCCGGACCTCATCACCCCTAACTCTTCAGACTGCAACCCCCTTGTTTATTATGTGTGGGGGTGCAGTTGGGTGAAAGACTAGTAAAACTCCCATTAAAACCAAAGATGAACTGAAGGCAAGGATTACGGCAACACTCACAACTTAAACAAGGAGACAGTCCAGAAGAGTTGCAGGAGATTCCAAAGTCATCAGAAGTCCATGGTTGAAGCCAATGGCGATTTTATTGAAGAAATTTACACTTTAGTATTTAAAGATATTTTTGTGTAATTTTGGTAAATATATCTGTTAAAATGAGATATCAGTATTATTTTCATTATTACGTCATTTAGACGACAATTTATCCATCGTAAGAGTAAGAGCTATTGTTTCTGGGGATATGTAGGGAAGATAACAGTTGACCCTAGACTTGAACCAGTTAAGATCGTACTGAACAAGGAAGCGTCCTCTTGGGAGTTGATTCCACAATGCAGTGCTTCAACTTGTGTACTTAGAACCACATATAATTTCTGTATATTCATAAATGAACTTCTCATTCTTTCTCTCTCTGACTCTCTCTCTCTCTCTCTCTCTCTCTCTATATATATATATATATATATATATATATGTATGTCAATTGTAGTTGGTTGGATACAACTACAGTGAAGATAATTAAGTTTCATCCTTCAATTGAAGTATTGTTAGGCCAGGTTCAATTTTTAGTATGCCTTAAATATGGTGGGGTAATCATGTTTAAATAAATAATAAAAATAATATGGATTATTAATATAAATTTTATTCTTCAGATAAATGTGGATATTAAAAATAAGTCTCGGGGATAGGATAGTAGAAATTATTTATAAACCAATAAAATAAATAAATAAACATTGGTATACTTTTATTATTTGATATTTTTGTTGGATCTTAAGTGTATAAAAAACATTTGAGAAGGTTAGTCAGGTAGATTTATCTTAATATTTCTATATTAAAGATGGTAAATATTATTTTTAAGGTTCTGAAATGTGAAAAAAATAAAGCAATCAGAAAAATATGACTGAGTTTTCATTCTTGGTACCTTGATCACATGAATTTAAGACTGACCCTTTGTGGTTCAATGCTGTTTGATTCCCAAAGAATGTGTTGCTGATGTTTAGGTTTTAACTCTATGACATCTACTGCAGCCTTTTTATGAGAAGTAACGTGATTATTGAAGGTTGTATTAGGAAATGGTTCCTTGGAATCTGCTTGTAGTGTTTCACACTTCTAGGTTTTACTCTCAAGTCAATATCCTGCAAAAACGTTGACAGATATTGACTATGCAGACGACCTAGCTATCACTGCAGACCCCATTACCAATGAAACATCATCTAGAAAATACTGCCAACGATGTTGGACTCTATGTCAATGCCTCTAAAACTGAATTCATAGACTTCAACCAACAAGGCACAATACAAACTGTCACACATGAATCAATAAAATGTGTTGAATCTTTTACATACTTGGGAAGCAAAATAAATTCCACTGAATAGAATGTGAAAATTTACATAGCTAAAGTCAGGTCTGCCTTTAATAAAATTCATGTAATCTAAAAATCTGCACTATCAGACAACCTCAAATGGTGATTTTTTCAAGCCACTGCAGGGGTGGTGTTAATGTATAGTGCCACTGCCTGGACATTAACTAAAACCTGAAAGTTTGATGAAACCTACACATGGGTTCTGAGAGCTATATTTAACATTTCTTGGCGAGAACATCCAACTAAATCACAGCTCTGTGGATCCAACTCTGGTATTTCTACAATCTTGTGCAAATTCAGAATGCAGGACCATGCTGGCAAGCAACACAAGAACTTGTGAGTGGTCTACTGCTCTGGACAGCTAGCCATCATACAAGATGGGCTGACCACCCAACAATCACCTACATTAATCAGCTATGTTATGACACAGAATGCCACCCTAATTATCTTCTGATCTTGATGCAGGATCATGATGGTTGATGTGATAGATTCTGAAGTAGCTTGACTGAATAAATATAAAAATAACTAGAATGGCAACTAGGTTTCATCAGTTTACTTTCAAAATAGATATAACCATAAGTTCTATTCAAATAATTTCTTTTCTTGCACTGTGGAACTCTCCTTGGATTTCTTGTTTCCTTGGCAATGATGATCCTTAAAAAATTCAATGCAACATCAATTTTCATTCTCCTATCATCCTGAATGATGTTCTTTTATTGTCCTTTCTCCCTACAAATATTTTCTCATTTTCCATCCCTCTCAGTAACACCTTATATTTTAGGTGCATTATCACCTTGCTGGGGCAAGGGGAGAGGGAATGACTAAAACAATAAAGAGATAGATCAGTTTGCTTTGATTGTAGTTAAAATATTCCCTGTTTTTTAATTAGAAAAAGAATAAATCAAAACCTTTTAAATGTTGAAATTAAAAATCAAGAAGACATTTCTTCACAGTTTGTTAGATAATGTTAAAATTTCTACTTTATTATTCTGAAGTAAATACATAGACAGATGAATGGTCAATCAGTCTGGCAGTGTTTTCACTTTGTATTTATGAAGAAAAATAACTTTAGACCAAAAGAAGACAAGCTTAAGCATAAAAGAAACACAAAAACAGTTGCAAAACAGCATTTATTCTGACTTGGCCTGGATTAATCAGGACACAAAAAAAATAGGTAAAAAGATACAATTTAAAAAAATGACTGGATAATGCTTGGAGATAGAAAGGTGAAGAAGCCATCTTCAACCAATCATAGAAGAAAAAAGATTTAGTATTAAAACAACTAAAACTACCATTGTAGGGAGCTCTCTGGAATTGAAGAATACAAAAAAGACTAATGGCTTTCACAAAATTTGATTGAAGTTTTCAGCCTTCAACAAAAGGCGGCAATCTTATCCACTGAAAGAATCTTGAAGAGCATTATTTGTGTTTATGTTTGTTGATTTAGATTTGAATCATTTACACTTATTTTCAAGATTTTATTACCTCTTCTTATGTCTTCTTCTTATTATTATTATTATTAACAGGAGTTAGATCTTTTGTGCTTTTCCCAAATCTTCATTAGCTAACAACCCACTCTTCTTTAAACAAATCTTTTTAGATGTCTTCTTCCACATTCATTCATTTCAAGTGAAAGTGTGCAATAAATAAATAAAATTAGAATGAATAAATAAATAAAGATAAATAAAAAAATGTGAAAAAAAATGAAGGTATGTGTGAAAAAAATAAAAACAAAAAGTTTTTCTTTATTTATTTAAGTGGAATTCTAAAGTAAAAAAAAATACACATGAAAATGCTCAATATTCCAAAAATAGTAAAAGCATTTAAAATAAATCAATAGGTTTAAAAAAAGAGCAAGTTAAAATGGCTGAAGGATGTGAGAAATAGGCACTGCTAATCAAGTGAATGACGAGTTCATTCACTTGTTCATAGAATAAAGTTTTAAAAAAATTTCAAACAAAAACCCAGAAAACAGAAACTTAGTACAAAAAATTTTCTGAAACAGTGAAAGTGCACAATTTAGTTTCCTGAATAGATATTTCTTTGGAAATGAGAGACTGATAGCGGAAGGGAGAGTCAAAATAGGTTTTATGCCATAGGGAGATGAATGAATTGGAAAAAAAACACTTCATCTTTTTAGCTCCAAGAAATGTGTTATAGCTGTATCATGTATCAATATCTTTTCATGCATTTCCTGTATTGTGTGTACTTCAATAAGTGAGCATCTGCATCAGCTGTTTATGAATGATTATGTTTATGCTTCTGAGTAAATTAGGTAGCCAAAATAATGTATATGGTGAGAAACTTTGTTGAAATATAAGGATATGTATGTATGATGATCAGGGAGAAATGTGAAAAAAAGTATACACGTAAGTAAAACTGTATCTTTCCTGCATTTTTTATGGCTTCAAAAAACGACTTGTTGGAGCAACCTATAATTTCCTCAGAAAAGATTTGAAACAACAAAGATGTGGTTCTCTTGACACATGTTAATAATCTGCTGGAACGTGATTAAAAAGGAAGTCATAATGAAAATAAGAACAACAAAGAAACTGATACTTACAATCAAAAAGAGATAAACAAAAACTCTGGGACACATGAGGAGGAAAGAAAGTCTAGAGAATTTATCACTCACAAGATATATTGAAGGCAAAGAAAACAGTGAATAATCTGCTTAAAATTTTTGTGTGAATGGGTAGTAGGACAAAAACAAATGGTAATGGTAATATAAACTGTTTCCTTATAAGGAAACATTCAGTATTTACTGCCAGAACAATTAATATTGCTGTCATTTGAAAGTGATAAAATCTTTTTAAAAAAGAGTTTTACAGGAAAATAAGTTTTAAAAATCAACTGTTATCACACTTTCTAGCATTGATAGAGGGTTTCCTTTCCAACCTTTTGTTTAAGATAGTATGGAAAGTCAATATCTTGATTATGCCATTATTTTCTTTTTGTGTTACATGTGCTATCCATTTTAGACGGTGTTGCATTTGAAAGTTTTCAAGTGATGTGGTTTCTGTTATTTGGTAAAGTTCTTTGTGATTCACTAGTGCCATTCAACAAGGTTTAATGAAAGACAGTGTTCATCAAGACCCTCAGGATTTATATGTTTAAAGTCACTTTCAATCATTGATTTGAGAAAACAATGAAGGATGGTAAAAAAGGTAAAAATTATCTAGAACAACAAAAGACAAGAAGTTTATGTGAACCATTATCACCTGTATCCCTTAGGAGATACTAAAATCAAACAATTACACAAATTTAAATACTTGGGAAGTGATCTAACAGAAGACAGAAAGTACAACACTGAGATCCGAAGACGTATTTGAATGGCCAAAGCAGAGTATTAAGAAACAGAAAAAATTTGTTAGAACCAAAGAAAAGAGTACTGGGCTGTTACATGATATCTGTCGTCCAGTACAGCAGCAAATGTTGGACAATCTTCCTAAAGATGAAAAACAGACTTGAAGCAACAGAAATATGTTTCTACAGAAAGATGCTGAGGATACCAGGGATTGAACATGTGAGCAACAACAAGGTTTTGTAGAAAGTGGAGACAAAAAGGAAACTTATACTTAACATAAGGAAGTGGCAGAACAGACTGAAGGACAGGGGAAAGCAGCACGTAATGTACTTGATGAACTTGAGCAAATAGATGGTAAGGTTTGGTAGAAATAACAAAAACAAAACTTATTAAGAACTACAAGGGTGAGGAAGATGTGGAAGGCCATGATTGCTTATGTTTTGAAGGGACATGGCACATAAAAGAAGAAAGAAGAGTTGCTTGGAAGACTTAAATGATCTGGGCCCATTGCTTGTATGTGTGTGTGTAGGTTTGTTAGTAAGCTTCAAAATTAATGATCAAAAAAGAATTTAATCTATACACCTTTTCAAAATTAGGCTCCTTTTATGTCAACACACTTTTAAATTTTGTGTAATGTTTTTGACACAGGTTCTAATTGAGAGTTTTCATTCTTCTAAAGTGGATGCCACCCAAGGCTATAGAGTCCAGCCTACCTGCTACTTAACCCATAGTTGGAATGATGGATTCATCCCTTTTCCAAGGGCAGTAGTGTAAAGCAAATGAAACAGAATCAATGGGAAACAGAACTTGGCTTGCTAATTATATTTTCTATGACAATATCTGGTATATTACTGATTCTTGTACATGGTTTCTAAATATAAAATAAACGCACAAACTAAGTAATTCCCAAAGTAATATACTAAAGAAGCACACCAAAGATAAAGAGGTCAATGTCAAAATGGCAGAACATTTATGTTATATTATCATAATCTGACCTACACTTGACTGATCAAAACTGTTAGCTTCTTACATGTTAATGCACACAATCATCAAGTATTCTGAACTTGTTTCTTTGGTGAAATGGGTATTTTATACCCACTTGATTAGATTTAGATGATACAATGTGGGTAGCTATATAATACAGCCTCAAAATCACTCTTACTTGAGAAAAAACACAGAATAGATTGATTTACAAGTGTGCCTAAAATGTGCTCAATGGCACAGGGAAAACTGAACCATGGCAAAGGAACATTATACTAAAAGTAGAAAAGGTCTCAACAATACCAGGTCCTTAGTATTTAATTGAGTCTGGAGTATGCCAGATTATGATTATAGATAGATAGATAGATAGATAGATAGATATAAATTATTCATTTAAATATGTTTTATTAAACAGAACAGACAAGGAATATCTGTTGAGAGGTTTGAGGAGTTTCTTCTGGTGTTGGAAATATTTTGATGTGTAGGGACATTATTATTATAAATAAATAAAAATAAAATATAAAATAATAATAATAATGAAAATTATCAATAAAAATAAAATAAAACAATAATGTAAAAATGTTGTATAAAATAAATTCAATAAAAATTAAAAATAATAAAAATACTCCCAGCATGCAACAAAACCTGTTCCTACCAGAAATACAAACATCCTGCCAAAAGATGTTAAATTCAATCTCTTCACCACAAACCTTGGTACCAGCAACATATGTCCAACTTCTCTCGCATGTAATAATATGAAGTAACTTCTTTGTCAGTACATGTACCATGAAACAATTGTAAACTAAAAAATACACACACTAATACACATAAAAAATATAAATAAATTGTATGAAATTAATATAAAATTTATCATGCTTTCCTGTTATTTCTGTACATTTTATTTCCTGTTATGTACACTTTTATCCCCCAAGGACATGAGTCTAATTTCTGCTGATTATTGAATGACTCCACAGATGGAAACTTGTAAATACTTGCCAAAATTGTGTGTAATATTTTGACAGTAGCATAAACTCACCAAAAGGCTTAACAGAGAATCTTTGTCCATTCTATTTTAATAAAATATTTTTATACAAAAAGTTTACTGCTTAAATAAACAAAAAATTTATTACAGGAAACTGAACACAGAAGAAGTTGTGTAAGGGGTAGTTTTGCTCAAAACAGGAAGCTACTAAAAAAAAAAGAAACAAAAATCATAACATCAGATGAAGAGTTACATATGAATGCTATGCCAGTTGCCAAACTCATTTAGAAATATCTAAATTGTCAGCTATATAGAACCTCTTTCTCAGGCAATGGTAAAAAAATGTCTTCAAGTGAGTGAACTATATTTCCTCGAACCTCATAGAGTGGAATTGCATAATCCCAAAGAGCTATACTAGATAACAGAAAACACATCAGGACCTTTAACAGTAGCAACAACTAAAATGGGTAGTACATGTAACACGAAGTGAGAATAATGACATAATCAGCATTCCACCCTCCTCCAAATAAAAGACAAGGGACGAAGATCAAAGTAGTATTGGAAAGAGTCATAACAGCTACTGGACATGAGAACCCTAATTTCTTGAAAAATTCTTTTAAGAGAAAGATTTTATGAATTTTAATTGAAATTAGCACTAACTGGTTAGTCAGTCAATGCTGAATATTTCTGTATAAGAAAATGTCTAATATTACCATTGTATATATGACTTTTCAGCAAACCATCATATAATATATATATATATATATATATATATATATATATATATCTATATATATATATATATATTATACAAGGGTGTGCTGGAAAATTGTTTACCTGACTAAAAAGTGATTAAAAAAATTTTAACGTTTGATTATTTTGCAAAGTGAGTTTGGCTAAGAGCTTTTCAGCCTAAGAGAGAGGAGCACTGAGTGGATACATAACTGCTTTGACAAACTTGATCTTCAGTCAAGACCTTTGGGCATGACATGGTCAGGAGGTAGCTCTGATAACACATACAGTTATTCCCTGCTGCTTAACATGACAGGAAGGTGTCAAGTTTCTGTAAGAAGTGGAAAATTCCAATCTGTTAGTGAGATACAATTGCCTAACTATAGTTGTTGTACATTTGCATTCTATAGAAAATGGCAGCTTAGAGTAACAACAAGATGAAGGAATAGTTAGCTACCACCAACCTTAAGAATTCTTCAGAGATGACATCTCTGTGTGCAAATATTTAAAAAAATAAAGTAAGAAATAGTTCTTTATAAATATCCCATAATATTATCACAAGGTAGGAAAACATAGTGATAATGACAAATGCAAATTAAAAAAAAATAGTATTTAATACAAATAGTATTAAATACAAATTTTTAATAGTATTAAATAGTATTTAAAGAGCCATTTTTGGTTATGTCACAACAATGATTTTGTCTATCTGAAAACTTCTGGACAATTGATGAACACATTTCTGAATTACATCTTTATATATAATTTATAGAGAATAAATAAGATCTGCGTTTAATTTTGTGAACATACCATCATTTATTTATTTATTTCATCTTTAAAATAAACATTAAAAAGATAAACAAAATCAGTTTTATTAATTTTTTAATCTTATTTACTTTCATCTTAATTTTTAATCATACAGGATTGGAAAATTAAGAAATATCATTCACTTTCCAATCATGCAATGGCTACTCGCTGCTGTAGATTGATAAAAAGCAACTAAAAATTTAGATGAAAGTAAATGCTTGTCAAAAATTAATAATCATGTTTGACAGTGCTTCTAATAAAAATATAATGAAGCTAACACTGCCCAAAGTATCAGTCATCTTTGTAAACAAAATATTGATTACCTTAAAGCCTAGTTTATGGTGCTGAGTTCATTCACTATGGTTTAAAATTGTCTCAAATATAAAATATACAACAGTATGTGAAAACAAAGTCTGTACATGAAAAAAACCTTTGAACTGTATATATTTCATGTTTTTGAAAATAGAAAAATAATTCTTTTCTGGTCTATAAAAGGTACAAAAGTATTAACATTTTCTATGAGCCTAATTATGACCTAATTATTCGGTGACCAAAGGCTAAATAGATTTCAGTCTGAACAAATAACATTCTGATTCTAACAATAGCTATTTTTTCAGTCAACAAAACTTGTAATGTCCAAGCCTATTTTAGAACTGTGTTATATTCAGAGTAACAGAGATCTTGTCAAGAATAAATACATGACTATTTTTATTATTTTGCCCCAAATCAGGCAAGAAAGCCACTAAGAAGATACAAGGGGTTACTAATTGTGAAAGAATCTAAGGAAAAACATAATTAATGAGATTGAGAACAATAACAGAAGAAGAATTAACAGTTGACTGAGAAGCAAGAAGCCAGAGGAGAGTTCCACATGTGAGAAGTGCAACAGAAGTAACTGTTAGGATAGAACTTGTGGTTACATCTAGCCATTTCAACTGTGAAATAATGAGGCCTTTCCACCAATCTAGTACTGTAATTAAATTTGTAACGTCTTGATACCATAATTTATATATTATTGTATTAATAATGGAATAGTGGAAAACAAGGGACTGGAAGAGACTTTCACAAGTGAGAAGAGCAAGAGAAGAAACTGTCTGCATAGAACTAGCAATTTAAATTGTAAAATGATGAGCTCTTCCAGTGAAATAAAACTTGTAAAAATATCTTCATTTTGATCAGAATTTTGGAGTCATATTTCAGTTGTTACTTTTTTGATATTTCACCATAACAGTAATTACATATAGTCCATTATGCCAAGGCCCCACCAAGAAAAGGGTTGAATATAATGAAAGCAAAGATGAGTGGCAAAATGAATATATACAAACATTTGAAACTTAATGAGACAGAATGTATCATAAAATAAATATTTAGATCTGTTCCTAAAATAAGGAATATTCATAACAGTTTTTATTTTGAAAAAAAAAAAAAATACTGGATTATTTCTTAATGGTAATAAAAAACACTAAAATTAAACAAGTGTAAAAATTTAAATATCAAGGAAGTGTTTTAGCAAAGAATGAAAAATGTGACACTAAAATCTAAAGGCGTATTGAGAGAGAAAATGATGCTGTCCAAAAGCAACAAGAAAATTTCATTAGAAACATAGAAAAGAGTACTGAACTGTTATATAATATCAATCCTCATATATGCCAGTAAATGCTGGACAATCTCCTCACTGATGAAGAAGAGACTTGAGACAAATGAGGTGTTCTACAGAAGGATGCTGGACAGAACATGTAAGCAAAAAGGAAGTTTTAATGAAAATGGAAACAAAAGAACACTTATACTTAGAATCTGAAAGAAACAGTTGGAATATCTTGGACACATAATGAGGAAAGAAGGCTTGGAAAATTTGACACTTGCAGGGCATACTGAAGGCAAGAGTGGCAGAGGGAAACAGCTATTAAGCAACTGAATAGATGACAGAGCAGAGAGTGAGAGGGATAGCAAAAACAAAATGTGCTACAAAGGATAGAAGTTTTGAAGATTCATGATCACCCACACCCTAAAGTGACACAGCACAGAGAAGAAGAAACATTTGTACGTTTATAAAACTGATAATTTGCACTTTAGATATTAATGGTAGGGAATAAAATAGTTTTTAAAACCTCAGCTATATGTAATACATCAGATTCTTATCAGCCTCCTACTATTGGACACTTTTGACTTAAAATTAAAAGTGAGCTGAGTGACTAACTAAATTTTTCTAATGTCTATACATCTTCAGAGTATAGTAAATTTCATCCATGCTTAAAAGAAATGAGAATTTTAAAACTGTTACTTCTCGTTTCAATTTTCCTCACCTTCCCAGTTCTTCATAAAATTGCTGTGGGAGAGAGACTAAATTGAACAAACACATTTCATAACATTCTATTTTGAATGTCTCTGTTTACTGATCAGTATGAAAGCTAACTTAACAGCTACATCTTAAAAATATCAATGTGCTTCTGATCTAAATGCTTCTCTTCCTATTTTTTCTCTCCCATTCTTTTTCGTAATCAAATTGCCAATATTCAGACTAAGTACTTTTCACTATAGTTAATGTGATGAATACATTTTTATTTGTTCAACTGATGTGGTATCATTTTTCAAAGAAATGCCAATATCCATTTATCTAAGCAAAATCTTTTTTTCTTTTTCATTTACTGATAGCATCTGAGAAACATTGCTATTCTTTGTGTTCTTTGAACAGAAATCCAGCCCGCTTCATTAAAAATGAATCATAAGAACCAACAACATCAGAGCAGTTAATTTTTTCAAAGTAATAGCTGTATTCTTTAATAACTCCAGCAAAAATCTTCCTGTTAATATTTTCCTATTTTACATATATATATATATATATATATATATATATATATATATATATATATATATATATATATATATATATATACATACAGGGTGATTGAAAAGTAACTCCCTATTTTATGTATGAGTTTCCAGCTAGGAGTCCTGACTTAACGCCCTGTGTCTTTTTTCTTTGGGGTTGATTAAAGGAGCAAATCTACTGTTAATCCTCAATGAATCAATTGCATCTGCAATAAGGTAATCCTCCTGTTAGTCTGAATATTGACAATTGAACAAATGAAACATTTTCAATATGGCTGCCAGCAATTTATAGAAGCTGCCACCTGGTGGCACTAAATAACAACCAAAACACAAGGACAATAACTACAATATGAACATCTACTATACCAAACCAAGACTGGAAAAACTTGAAGGGCAAATATAAGAAATTATGTTTTCCATACCACAAGAGTTCCTGATGAAATCAGTTGACACAATTCCTGGGTGGCTTGAGAAACTGCTACTGAAATCTGGTGCCCACACCAAATCTTAAATAAAACCTCATGCTAAACGCTTTCCTCTCATATCCATTTCTTGTAAAAATTATAGTAAATAAATAAATTATAAGTATTTTAAAATGTGTAGTTACTTTTCAATCGCCTTATATATATATTATTAATCATTTCACCCCAAGCAAGGCAATAAAGCCACTAAGATGCAAGGTGGGGGTTACTGAGGGTTAGAGAATATGAGAAAAAATACTATTAAGGAGGGAGAACAATAAAAGAATAATAATTAATAAGACAGTAGATAACGATTGACATTGCATTTAAATTTTTGAAGATCAAAGTTAACTGGGAAGCAAGAAGCTGAAAGAGAGTTCCACAAGTTAAAAGTGTGATAGAAGAAACTGTTAGCATAGAACTTACGGTGACATCTAACCAATTTAACTGTAATATGATGAGACCTTACTGCAAAACTAGTATGGCACTTAAATTCATAAAGGCTAGGTACCATATTTTATATCATTGCTGGCTTTATCTCATATCAAAAAATTTAATTTCTTCTTTGTTGACTGCTTCCTTTATGATGATAGCATTGATGACTAAATTTGCCACCAAATTGTAGTTTCAGTACTGGAAGCTTCCAGTTTCACCAAAACCTGTTCTCATCTTCCATTCCCTATCACCATTTGGCTTTTCAAGAGTTGGTTGGAGGTGAAAGAAAATCAGAGAAGAAGAAAATGCCCATGGCATGAATTTGTTTATGGTGGACCTCAACTTGCTTGGAGTTAACCCACACACTTGATTTCATGACCTTCCTCTGCAGCACGTATAGAATGAGACCTGCAGAATTCAGTTATGAAATTGCAATGGATTGCCACTGACTCTGTAGCATATCTGTCATGCATAGCCCTGTTCATCCACTGGTTCAACTGTTAAGCTCTGTTGTAATAATTATCCACTTATTCCACCATTGTGGTCTTTGGGGTTGGTCGTACTTTGTCTGGGTCCTTGTTTTCAATCTTACTGCTAAGGGTAGCCCTAACAGAAGTTTAGAACTCCTAAAGGCATTGCTCTCAGAGTCACTGGACCATGCAAGCCCCTCCACCACAGCAACAAGATGCAGCAATCAGAGGTGATATTTTATGCATTATTGTAATAATGGTATCATATATGTAAAAAATGATGGATTTATCTATGTATTGATTAGCACTTTTAACTTGGATCAAAATGTTTCTGTTTTGGATCAGTGTGTAGTCTCTGTGTCACATGCACTATATTTTTGAATACTACTGTTCAGCCAGTATAAAGTCCAAAATCTGCTCAAGGTAGAGGGTTACTGAATGAAGTTGTTGAAGGGTATAAAAAACAAAAGTAAGAAGTGTATATGATGAAAATATGTAAGATAGATAAATGGTTTTACTCTAGACTTGAAGTGGGCAAGATTGTAGTGATCAGGTAAACATCCTTACCGTAGTTTGTTTCACAATGTAACAGTTCTGGAGAAGAAGCTGTCTGTGTAGAACTTCTTCCTGACTAATGGAATAGGAAGAGAATGAACTTGAATTGACTCTGTATTTGTGGCTTATCGGATCCTAGTTTTAAAGGTGCGAACTGGTGGATCTAAGTAATGTAAGACATCAGATAACCTACCATGAAAATAATGATAGAATATCAAGAGGCTAGCAATGTTTCATCTGTGAGAAATGGATTGTAGTATGAAAAATAACTGGGTAGCTTCAGCCCATATATGACAGAAATACTCCAGCTTTTGTCTGATCTGACTTTTGTAAAGATAAAAGCGGAGAAGTCAGGTACAAGTCAACAATAATTTTTCCAGCATCTGGAGCAATAGATTGTATATATGAATTCCATTTGAGGTTTTGAGTGAGCTTGAGACCAGTGGCGATTCTGGGGGGGTTGGGGGGTTTTTCTGTAGAGGAGTGGGGGTGGCAAATTCAAGCAGTGTCTTTATTTCCATACTACACCACGATTGTATACACAACTTAGGAATGAGTTTTAGTATAAGCATGTTACTTCACCAAATTAAACGGAATAACTTTTCATTCATAGTAGTGGAGTTCTAATCTATTCTTGCCCTCTTTTCCACTCTCAAGTTGTTGGACCACAAGAGAGGTTAACTTCAAAACAAAATCAAAGGGTTAATACTAACGTCAATACTATCAGAACAGTGCAATTTCTCTGCTCTGATATTTTTACTATACAGAACTTTAAAAAGTGGGGGGGAAAACCAAGGGGCCAGTCAAAATTCAGTTGGGGGCATTGGCCTCTTCTGGCCCCCCGTAGAATCACCACTGCTTGAGGCCTAATAGACATTTAAGACAAGTCATTTTATTGAGAGTACAAATGTTCATCATGACTAAAAAAAACTTAGGATCTGCTTGATGATGAAATGTTACTAGCTTGTTACAAGTCAGTTCTTCCTCCATTTAGATGTGAGAGCTAGATCAGAAGATAGATCAGATGCCAGACACTGGTCATCGACTTCTTTAGGTGCATCCATAAGATATGGTATTAAATGCATATATATAGTTGCTAATGACCTGAGTATACTCATAGGCAGATCATTAGTATGAAGCAGAAAGAGGAAAGAACTGGATATGAGTTGCATTCCAGAATTTTTCACTTTTCAGGAGAGAATTTTATTAATTTCAAAGAAGTACAAAATTCTAATCTCCTTCAAAGTAGGATCCTCTGACTTCAATTGAACTTATTGTAACTCTTCAGCCAATTTGCAAAAGCCTCATGAAAGTCATCCAAAAGGAATGTGTCCAGAACCCTTGTCATAGCCACGTTCATCATCTCAGTGTCTTCAAAACAACTGCCTACCACAGTTTTCATGTAGTTTGCGGCCATTTTCTACTGGCCAGAGTGAGAGCCTATAGCTGGCTGCCACGAATAGGCAGGAAGATTCTATTGGCCAGTGTGAGAGCCAACAGCTGACTGACACGAATGTATGCTAGCATGCAAAAAAAATCGATAGCTGCATTCGTCACAAGTGGGAAAAATTTAAATCTGCATGGCACTTTACTCAAATTGGCTCATTTGCTTGCTTAAATTCAACGTTGATTCTGATTCCACAGAACTGGGTTGGGTGTGAAAATGTATTTGTTGTTAACATTCTTTTTTCATTTGTTTTTTCCAGTTACGAGTCCTTTTTTAAAGCTGATCATTTTGTGTTCATTTTGTTTAGTTCTTTTTTCGTAACAAATTTAATGTTTAGTATAGGGCTTAGAAAAAATTTGCAGTGTGAGATAGGCAAGAAGAAAGGCATGTAGCAACATCAGCACGGCAAAGGGCACTCCATTAAAGGCAAGCAAGGGCAAAAATATTTTAAGTCAAGTGATAGTGATTGCTGTACGAGTCGTACGATTTTTGAATCAAGCACAGGCAACGCCGGGCCATGCTGCTAGTATATATATAAATTGCTGATACCCACTGAAGAGTGGATGAACAGATACACCTATGAAACGTTGGAGTTGGGATGCTGAAGGTTATATCAATCACCTAAGTGATAAACTTTTACTTAAATTAATCCTATATATATATATATATATATATATATATATAAGTATAGGACTGGTGTATATGGAATTAATTCCAATAACCAACTAATACTATTCTTAAAAGAGTGCTCAATACAGAGTAGAGCAAATATAATTATTTATTCGAAAATTATAACATAAATATGTTCTAAAATCACTACAAAAATAGCCATTTTATTTCAACACTTCTGGTGTCTTATCAAGTGATGATGTTGAATGTAGAATAAAGGGGTTTTAAAACCCTTTATTCTACATTCAACATCATCACTTCATAAGACAAGTGTTGAAACAAAATGGCTATTTTTGTAGTGATTTTAGAACATAACATATTTATGTTATAATTTTCGAATAAATAATTACATATATATATATATATATATATAGGTGAATATATACTGAATTTTTTATGTATATGTAGATATGAATAAAATCGGGATGAAAAGTAATGGCTGCATTAATTTATATCATTATATAAAATGTCTATTAATATGTTTTTTTTTAATTACAGAAATAAGATTTTATATTGATTGGAACAAATATTTTTGAATAATTATTAATTTTGTGATGAAAATTATCAGTTGATTTCTCAAAGAAATATGTATAATTCTGTATGTATACAGAAATATGTTATACTCAAGTTTACATCATTTCAATGAATAAACCTTTTTATGATTTGATAATGTAGTCTGGTGTCATATTTATAAATATAAACTGAAAGAGGCAAAAGCATCTCACACATAAGGCATTCAATAAATTAAAGGAAGGAAAAAAACATCTGAATTTGTTGAACTTTCAAAATGTCATATTTTGTAAACTGATATATTTTCTGTTTTCAAAGAATGCCTGAAGCCTTAACTTTGAATAAAAAGTCAGCATTCTGAAACAAAAATAATAATTGCATTTTACACCATATTAGCCACACAAAATTTAAATAATAAATATCACATACAAGCAATATTTCTTTTATCCTGATATAAGTCATATGTAGATATGGTGTTTGTTCTTAAAGTATCTGATAGCAAAAAATATTCAACATAATAATAAACGCATTTCAATCTGTCCATATCTAAACTGATACATTATATAAAATTAAATCCAGGAAAGGCTTTTTGCTTCCTTTTATAACACTGAAGATAATAAAAAAAGAAAACAAATGAAATTTATGATTCAACCAAGCATCACTAACCAAGCAACTCAGAACACCAAGAAGAGTAAATTATATTGATGTAAAGTATATAGAAACAAATTCAATAAAATATATTTTTTTATAATCTCATAAATCTTTACAATCTTTTAAAGGAGACATCTTTTTCTTTTTTCAGTGAAGTTGCTATAAAGTGTGATGTCAGCTCAGGTAGAGTAACAATGATGTCAAAGTTGCAGGTTCACCAAATAAGATTCAAGAGAAAAAGATGTGATTCTGTAAAATAGTGACAACTTGAGAAACTTGGTTAATAAGTAGCAGGAAAACTAGAAAATATGTCCTCAGATCAAGATAGGTTGCACAACAGCCTGCAAGTAATTTAATAAAAGATATCATTTAGAGGCACTGGTACACATCATCAGTGATGTTGTAAACTGTAGGTCATTAGGGGTTTCAGGCCTTGCAACACCATATCCCTTCTCTGTGTACTGATCAAATTTTGATTTCTGTACCAGTGGTAAGACACATAAAATCTCATGTATAGATGAAAATGAATGTATTCAACTGCAGTATGACACACTTAAACTAACTACATAATCTCAGGGGAATTTTTGGAAGTTTCCCAGTATGGTCCAGTGCCTCTGCTATTAGCCTTGAGCTTCTTCATAAAATCTGAAGAAGATCAGCAATATTATTGGTCTGAATCTGGCATTTTCGCTTCAGTCATTTTCCAACTGCCATATGGTTGTTTCTCTGTGTCTTTTCTATAAATACTTTCATGATAATTGTTTGAATGAGCCCTTCACTATGGTACCTAGACTTTTTGAATTTAAGTTCAGTATTAGAATGGTATCGAGATCTCATCAATTTACAGTTGAGCTGGCTAGATGTAACTGTAAGTTCTATGCTAAGTTTCTTTTCTCACACTTCTTGCTTGTGGAACTCCCTTCTGGCTCCATGCTTCCAGCCAAATTTAATCTGCAAAAATTTAAATGCAATGTCAATCACTATCTACTGTCCTCCTAAATACTCTTTTCTCTTACTGCTCATTAGTAATGTTTCTGTTTAATTTTTCCACACCCAGTAAGCCCTTGTGTCTTAGTGGCTTTACTACCTTCCATGGGGTGATACCACTTAAAAAAAAATCAATAGTAATAAAAAAAAAATTATCCAACATATTTATATGAAATTAGGCAATATGTTAAAGGAATAAATAAAAAGAAGCCCTTAGTTTTAAAATCATTAAGAGAGACAGAAGACAGCTCTGTAATATATTTTCTGTTCTTATTTAGAACTCATTGGACAAATATCCTTGCCATTGGAAAACTAAACAGCAACTAAATTGTTTTTTCCAAGAAATGACCCATAATATCTTATTTCCACTTAGGGGAACATTTTAGTTTCAATTGAACATACTACATTATTTTCTGTTCAGAAAAACCACATGCAACCACAAGAATACCTACACAATAAACTATTATATATATATATATATATATATATATATATATATATATATATATATATATATATATATATATATATATCTTTCCTCGGTAGAAGAAAATGTTCCTTTTCAACAAATGAGACAATGTCACTACAATCTTACTGTTTTATTTTGTTCTAATTCTGCCTGTATTATTATTTTGAAAAGTTTTATTAACATGACAAACCATTTCCATTTATAAGTTGTGTAAATCAGGTAAATAAAAGCTGAATTTATTTATTTTGAAAGTGTTCAAATTTTCAATTGAATGTTACATATTTTAAAGTATTTTTTTAACTTAAAATATTTAAAATCATGTTTCCAGTTTTTATAAATTTTAAAGGCATATCATACGTTATATACAATATGCTACACTATCTGATAATTAGAAAAAAACCTAATGGTCAATAACACAATAATCACAATAATAATTATATTGCAACCTATCATACACACACACACATATATATATATATATATATATATATATATATATATATATATATATACCTCTTGCTAACACAATAAAATATCACTTTTAGCCAAACTGACTGCAAAATGATTTGAACATGCAGGTGTAACAATACAATAATGTTAAATTTCATCACCACTGATCAGATGTCCCCTCCAGGAAGCACTGTGCCTTGAGAGAATATTGGGTCTCAAACTCACACCCAGTATCAAGTGGGACTCTTATATATAATCCATCGCTAAAGATACAAGTAAAATGATCAGCTTCCTGTACAATTTCAGTAAGTACCTGACTCCTCATACTAGCCTTTACCTTTACAAGAGCCAGTTCAGGCTGAAAATGGAGTACTGTTGCCACATTTGAGCAGGAACTGCTCAGTCCTCACTTTCCAGTCTTGATAGAGTTCAAAAGTGTCTCACAGTTCTTGGAGAAGAATTATTTTCCACCCTCCAGCCTCTCTCTCACAGGTGGACGTGGTGGGTCTCTCACTGTTCTATTAATAGTTTCATGGAAAGTGCTTGACAAACTAAATTCCTTGCTTTTGTCAGGTCCAATCTTCATGGCTAGGACCGACCATCCCGCTTACATAATAGAAAACCACCCACATTCTCTCTGTATTCCATTGGCAAGAAGTTGTGCTCAAACTGTTTCTTCCTGCAAACCAATGCTCTGTGGAACAGACTCTCAAGAGGATGTTTCAACAAGGACTACAATCTTAACCTGTTCAAGTCTAGAGTTAACTATTATCTTTCCCTTTTATCCATATAAACTATGCTTTAACATAACGCACTACTTTCAATAGCTCCCAGGCCTTGTACAAGGTGAACCTTACTGTAAAAAGAAAAAAAAAAGTCTTCCTGCCAAAGGGAGATAATTGCTTTCTGTATCCCTACAACAATAATATAACTTAATCTGTTTTTTAAAGCCTTATACCTTGATTTTATCTTTCATTTGCTGAATGTATTTGGGCTATGGATTTTATGAAACATGATTCTCAGCATGACAAGCAATATTTTCTGTAAGAAGTAAATGGTTGTCTATAGATATGACTGCAAATCATTTGTAATTGGTTGGTGAGAGAAAGAAAAAAGACCTTGACTGTTGTAGTATTTGGAGGCGAGTGGTACAAAGGCCAAATTAACAGTGAAATGGAATGACAAGCAAAGCCAATATGTCTGACTGGTAATAAGCAATTGTGAAAAATAATGGCTGGTCATGAGGGGGAGAAAGGTAATATCTTTAATACAGTATCAATTTCAACTAATTTACATGCCAATCAGAATCAATCACATGAACACTTGTCAGTGACTTAAAAATTACTTAGTACATAAGGTCTCACCAAAATATACTTTTTATCTGGCAATAATGATATAACATTTTTTCTTTTTCAGGTGAAAGGTAATCTTACAAATAGATAATAAAAAGTAATTAACAGAAATTTGTTCTCAAATGGAACTGAATAAGGCAACATCAAAGACAACCAAAGAGTATGAATATTCTTTGGAAAGAAAAACCAAAGAAAAATGGAACACCTTCTAGCTTTTGTACATACATGTGTGTAAAGTTCCTAGAAAAGAGTGTGAGAGACTTACATTTGGGAAGAGTTCTTTATTTGTTGATTTAGTAGAATTATTACATATGCCTGTGTGTAGTCAAGTAAACATAGTGCATTGTATGCTGTGCATTTCCTGTGTTGTATTCAATGTAATAGGAGACCAAAAGATGCCCAAGAGGAGAAATGGGACATTTCCTGTCTCTAAGTCATCCTGTGATTAAAAGAAAAAGAAGATAATGAAACTTTTGCACATTTTTCTTTTATACATCTTTTGGCAAAGCTATTTAGCAGTTGTTAGCTTAAGTTTTTTGGCAGACAAATGGGGGTAATCCTACAAAAACTACAATGAGAGAAGCAAACGAAAATAGCTAAAAATATGTATAACTTTGCAATCTTCTCAAATATCTACAACATATTTTAATGTTGGAGCAAATTAATTACAAAGAATAAAAAAAATACATGTGTGTGAAGCTCCTATAAAAGACTGTGAGAGACTTACATTTGAGAAGAGTTCTTTATTTGTTGACTTAGTAGAATTATTAAATATGTTTATGTGTAGTTAAGTAAGCTTAGGGCCTTGTATACAGTGTGTACTTTTCTTTGTTGTGTTCAATGTGACATAAGGTTTGCTGGGGATGAAAAGTTCCTCTAGAAGTGAGCAAGATGCCTTTTACCTTAAGGCATTCTTTGGGTTAAAAAAAAGAAGATGAAACTTTTGTTCCATCTATTGGTTGTTAGAAGAAGTTCTTTGGCAAACAAGTGGGGGGTAATCCCACAAAAATAATAATAACTGAGAAGTAACTTTAATTAGTAACTTTTTTATACATATATATATTTAAAAGTTACTAATCAATGCACACAATATTTTAGTAAGATAAAGGGAAATACTACAGCTTTATTCTATTTTTGTTTTTTCCAAAATGTTTTTTTTCTCAAATTTGAAATGTATTGTGAAATTGGAAATTATTTTTGTATTTTTTTTACAGTGGGGTTCACTCTTTACAAGGCCTGGGGCCACTTGAGGCAGAGGGTTACATCTAGAGACCATTTGTGTGTATAGGAGTGAAAGATAGTGAATAGGTTAGGATTGTAGTGATCAGGGAAACATCCAGTTGGGAGACGATTCCACAGGGCAGTGGTTTGCAGAAAGAAACTATTAGAGTGGAAATTACTTCTCACTGATGGAATACAGAGACAATGTGAGTGGTTTGATACTATGTAAGTGGCACGCCATGTTCTTGCTGAGAAGATTTGCTTTGGTGGGACTGGGGAATGTAGTTCATCTGAGCACTTTCCGTAAAAGTAGCAGTAGTGCAGTAAGAGGCTTGCCACATCCCACCTGTGGGAGAGAAGTTGAAGGGTGGAGAATAATTTTTCACACACAAGGGCTCAGAGATACTTTTGAAGACTGCAGAGTGAGGTCTAGGTAGCTCATACCCAAATATGACAACAGTACTCCATTTTGGGCCTGATCTGGCTCTTATAAGGTTAGATGATAGCAGGAGGAGCCAGGTACTCACTGGACTGGTGCAGAGAGCCGACCATTTTACCTGCATCCTTACCAATGGATCATATGTAATAGTTCCACTTGAGATTGGGTGTGAGCTTAAGGCCCAACAGTCTTTCAAGGCATGGTGCTTCCCCGAGAGGACCTCTGTTCATCTTGATTGGTGGTAGCTCAGTGTCAAATCAGTGATGATGGAATGTAACTAGCTTGGTCTTTGAGGCAGACAGTTTTTACCCCATATGTAGTTTGAGAAAAGTTTGGAAGAGAGACCAGTTGCCAATCTCTGATCATCGAGAGTTTTAGAGGTGCACCTGTATATAGTTGTATCACTGGCATAGATGTTTACAAATGATCTGAGTATATTCTGAAGTAGATCATTTATGTAGATAAAAAAGGGGTTGGTCCAAGGAGTGACCCCTGGGGGACACCTGTGTTGACCTCTAGGGCTCTGGAGGTTCTGGCCATTGATAACTACCTTCAGGAAGGCCTTTGAGATATTTAGTGCTATGGTCCTTGAGCTGTGTTTGTTGTCAAGAGCATCACTGATTCTATGAGTGATGGTAGTTAAAATGTCAGCAGTGGATTGGGCTGACTGAAATCTATACTGCACATCATTGAAGAGTTGTTTTTTTTTAGGTGCCTCATGACCTTCTTATTGATTATGACCTCTAAAAGCTTGCTGATGATACAGAAGAAACTGATGGGTCTCTACTGGGAGAGGGAAGATCACATGCCTGCATTCTTGAAAACCGGGCATACACTTTCTACAGGCTTTGGAAGGATTTCTCCTTCAAGCATTGGTTGAATAACTTTGTTAGAATTAGGGATAATTCCGGGTTGATGTTCTTAAGGATAACCACTGGAATATTGTCTGGACCAGTGGCTTTCTTAGGGTTAAGGCTTTTGATAAGTCTGGACACTTCTTGTGCTGTGATGGTAATGTAATATTACTGAGATTGTACTCAGTGAGACATGGGAATTTGGGGAAGGTATAGTCTTTGTTATCTAATGTTCAGTGAGACATAAAGATGAAGGCAAAGAGGTTCACCTTATCTGTTGAGGAAAACATGACCTTACGGCCATTTATAATTATGGGCACAGCTGCTTTATCTTTGTTCATGGTTTGGTTGGTGATCTTCCAGAATTCACAGGATCCAATTTGTTTCTTTTCATCCTTGGTCTGGACTGCTCATGCATAGCTGCACTTGGTGTTTTCTTGAACTTTTTTGCAGCAATTGGGGGGGGGAGTTCTGAATGTAGTGAGGGCCAAACTACTTTGCTCCTTGCAATAGATACTGAAGTAGTCGTTTCGGTGAGTTATGGCTGATGCACATTTGGGAGTGAACCAGGGTTGACTGTTTTTGCTGGAAATTTTTTTTGATATAAAACTCTCCATTCCAGAAAGGATCCTATCAGTGAGAAGGGCAGTATTTCTTGAGGTAGCATGCTTAAAGAAAGTTGGGAGGGAAGCTTCCATCATATAGGATCAAAAGCTGTCTCAGTCTGTTTTCGAAGAAAATCATTCTATGGAATAGTACATCAGAGGATGATTTAAGACAATCTGAACACTGATTAGGGAATGAATGGTCTGATGTGCCTAGTGGACTTAAAACTATCATTTATCAAGGAAGGAGATTAAGAAGAGGAAGAGGTCGAGGAGGTTCACCAGGACATGGGTAGGTTCTCCAATGATCTGACATTAAATCTTGTGGAATCTGGTCAGAAAATTCAAGCTCTTTATTATAAGCAATTATAATAATATTGTGGGATTACCTCACCTTTATTGCCAGGAGACATTTTTAATGTCTACTTGGTGGTGTTATATAAAACAGTATAAAAGAAAATAGTTCAAACCCTCTCTCTTTTTTTCTCTACAAGCTGCCATAGTAACAAAATATCTTGTGTTCATTTGAGGAAAATTTTTAGTCTCAAATAAAATAAAAATAAAGATACTACACTAAATTTTAGAAATATATCATGTATTGTATACAATATGCAACACTATCTCCTGTTCTGAAAAAACCTAATGCAACCACAATAATACTTACTTTATAACTTATATAAATATATCCCTTTCTCTTACACAAAGCTTATGGTTACATCATGTTAAAACACTGGTTCATGTATGATCACCAAATTTAAGCAACATCCAGTCTGGTTAGTACCTAGATGAGTGACTGCTTGGGAATACGAAGTACTGTAAGCTTGGATGTGTGGGTGCAATGAATAATGGCTCAGAATTGTTAATCAGAGAACTGAATTCAAATTCCTGTTGGGTTTGTTATATTCACTTACATGCAAATACCTTTGCGAAAGGTATGAATCCACCTCTTCTCCCTCTAGCTATGGGTTAATTAATAATACTTGTATCACTAAATTATTATCTCCAAAAAATATTCTCATAATCTAAAAATATTTCCTGGCTTTAAATAACCTGCAATAGTTTGGTAAGCCATGGAAACCAAATCAATCAATCAATCAATCTCCAACACAAGAAAATATCCCTTCTCAAAAACTGGTCAATCTGACTGTGACATGATTTGAACATACAACTCTAACAATACAATAATAAAAAAACATAATAAAAGTATCTTTTTATTATTATACAAAAAAAAAAGTTCCAAATTAAATGAAGAATTCCATCCTAAACCTGAGTTATACAAGTTACAATTTTCCTATCTCTTAAACTGAAAACTTATTGATCCATCTTTATAAAAAGATATTACATGTAGACGTGATAGGATATTACCAAGTGATTGCATTTTACACTGGGACATTTTAAGGGTCTGAACATGATGTTTTATCATGTGCAATTATAACAGAGTTATCGGCAGCAAAATGGAAACGTTATCTGCTGTTTTGGGGAGAAGTCGTGGGATGAGAAGGAAAAAGTGGGAATAAGCAGAAGACAGAAAATAAAATAAATATAACAACAATAAAATATAAATATGTTTGAATTTTTCAGCAAGAATCAAATATATGTTATTAGAAAATGTCTGCACAAATTAGGAATTGGCTAAATTTAGAGTTTCTGCTTACTGCTATGATTGTATATGAAATATCCATCAACTGCTTATTACTATTTTAGACACTAAATTTATCAATCAATTTTTCACCTCTTTAAGCAGGTGATTTAAAGCTTACTTTTTTATTTCTGTATTTTCACTTCTCTTAATTTGTGTAAAATGCCTGCAAAGTAGTCAAGGAAAGTAATCTTAAATAGCAATCTGAACAGAAAGCAGAAATTAAATGAGATCTTTTTTCTCGACCATCTTGTAAAAATAATTTCAATATTCTTTATTCAAGTTAATATCAAATAACTGACATCCTTATTATTAAAGAAAGATTCTTTTTGATTTTATAGGAGAATTGCTTTCTTCTATTTCTTTTTCTGTTTTCAATTGATATGCAGCTTTTTCATGCAAAAAAAAAAAACAAACAAAAAAACAAAATGGAAATAAAAAAAGCTACAATAAACGGTCTTTACACATTTGCAAAATTAAAAAAAAATTACAACTATGTAGGCACTAAAGACTTGAGAATATGATAAAATAAATGCTGCATTGGTTGCAATTATTACAATGCCGTAATATAAAAAGAAAGAAAACTAATACAAAAACTTCCTGTCTGAAATAAACCTTAAAAGGCAACCAATATATTTTTATTACAATACAAAAAAATGTCTGCTTCATTTCACTCTCAAGATGCAGCTACCTAATTCAGTCATTAATCTATAAATTAAAAGATAAAATTGTAAAAGGAGGGAAACTTAATTGCTACAAAGTTTACAAAAAGAAAATCTATAGTGGAATTAGAAAAGAGAGAGATATTAGAAACCAGCTGCTATGTATTCATCTGAAACAACCAGGTGTATGCATTAGACAGACATACAAACACATACATACATACATACATACATACATACATACATACATATACATATATATATATATATATATATATATATATATATATTTGTGTGTGTGTATGTGTATGTGTATATATATATATATATATATATATATATATATATATAGGGAACTGTAGGTTTTTTGATTAAGGTGGTCAGAATATCTCTAATTTTAGATAACACTATCAATAGATAAATTCAAAGTGTTAATAAAACAACAAAGGAATTTAACTTTGCAATATAAAATTTGAATTCCATTCAATGTGAATTGGGAGTAGAGAACAAAAAAAAACTATGAATATTTAACCAGGTGCAGGTCTCCTTTATTGAATGAATATGAATAAATAAATTTTAGCAAAAAGAATGCAAAAAAACTTGAATTATGTCGAGTATAATAGCCTTCTCTTTAGATTACTTAAAGAGAAAAAAAATGAGAAGTTAGTCAAATTAAATTCATCTTGATACGAAACTTGAGAAAGAGAATCTTAATATCATTTTGCCAAATCTGTGATAGAAATATGAAAGAAACTGGTACTAGGAATAAAATCCAAGACTGTCATGTGACTAAAATTCACAAAACCAAAATATAATGAAATGAAAAGAGACCTTATCAGAAATCATGGACTGATGATCAGCATACAGTGTTGATTTCTGTGCCAACATTAATGATTGCTTCAGGTCAACGTACACTATGCAGTACTAATTTCTAAGTCTGTACTATAAATATCCATAAAGACTCTATTCATGATACTGAGCATTCTAATCCCATAAAGATAGCAAATATTATACTTATATAAATATTTAATATGTCATAAGTTTTTTTGATTCTGTTTTCATTAGGGACACTATAAAATCAAAATAAAAAATTACAAAATATTCTGTCATACTTAAAGAAACATGCATAAAAGAAGGATTGCTGCACAAATATACAATGTGTGTGTGTGAGTGTAAGCATGTAATTGTTAGCTGAATTTTAACAAAGTTTCCTTGTATAATGTTTGATCTATATGTTTTATAGTCT
>OZ038475.1:127545556-127550556 GCA_964036315.1 Acanthosepion esculentum
TTTTTAGTGAAATTTATACTTGTTTCAGATAAATATTTATTAAAGAAAAGAGTACTAAACTGTTATGTAATATCTATCCTCCAATATGGCAGTAAATGCTGGAGAATCCGCTCACAGATGAAGAAGAGACTTGAAGTAACAGAAATATAGTTCTACAGAAGGATGCTGAGAATACCAAACATGTGACAAAGTTTTAAAGAAAAGAGAAACAAAAAGGAAACTTACACTTAACATCAGGAAGAGATAGTTGAAATTTCTAGGGCACATAATGAGGAAAGATGGCTTGAAAAATCTGATGCACACAGGACAGTTTAAAGGCAAGTGGGCCAGAGAAAAAACAAGTGCATAAGCTGCCTAGTGAGCTTGAGAAAATGGAAGGCAAAACAAGGTTTAGAAGAGATAACGAAATGACAAAATGCAATGTTGGAAAAACAGTGATTGCAGAACAAAAAAAATGGATCTGAAACAATGTCATCTCTTTCATTATGGGTTTTATTATATCCATAATAAAATAATAACACCATTTTTCACACATGGAATGGAATGGCTGAAAGGACAAAGAATGACTAGCCCACTTTTTTCTCAAAGAGACTTTTAAACCACTAAAAGATATATATATATATATATATATATATATATATATATATATATATATATATACACGTATCCCACATAGAGAAAAATATATCATATAAGTACACAGTTAAGCAGAGTTTAAGGAGAATGAAAAGCTAGGGTCTTACATATAATAAGGAGATTCTTTTGTGCTCTTGGAGAAACCATGTTTAGGACTACAGATTCAAGCATCTCTGGTTCATCTACTATCTCCCAGGTGTGGATATATTCCACAAATGGGAAATGAGGAGTCCTGGATATTTCTAAATTGAGGACTGTGAGCTAGAGATTTCTATGTCTAGGGAAGATATATTCCCAAAGGGAAACAGCACCATGTGCTTGTAAGGTGCTGAGGGGAGGCAGATTTAACCTCAGCCCAGGCCCCTTGTCACAGGCTAAAAATGCAATTGCTTGGTTTGGGTGCTGTAAGCAAAATGAATGACTGACGAGTCTCATCACTGTATGAAGTGACATCACTAAGCGGCCACCTAACTTTAAGTAAATATCTCATGCAGAAAATTATCTTAAATTTTTGGAGTAGATTCATTTTTGGATGGTACACGTCAAGATCAAATAATTTTAAGTTAAAGAATATATTCATGCAAGATAATGCTCCTTCATATTCTACAAAATTACCCACTTTACCAAAGAAACCCACTGAAGAAGGCCGAATCAATGAAATGAATCCAAATCTCTCAAGATGTTAATCCAAAAAGAAATATTGTGGTCTACCATTAAAAAGATATATATGAGATTGTGAAACAATATTCAAGGAAAGTAGACCTCAGAGAGTCAAGAAATACTGCAGCGATTAATGTTTGTTTCAAAAGAGTACATTAGTAAATGAAATCAATGAATGAAAAGTTGATGAAGGTTATTGAATGTTAAAGAGACTGTGATATAAAAAGTATAAAGAATTGGATCTAGAAAAAGCTAATTCTGTAGTGCACAGAGGCAACAACAGAATGATTATATTAAATATCTTATTATAATAGTTGATGTACATCAAATAATATCCCAAGAGAAGAAGGATGGAGAGCTTTTCTTAGTCATTAATAGTTATGATCTTGCAGGCCAATAATGAAACATGTCATTACAGGATGAAAAAAATGAAGACGATGTTGTGGAGGATCATCGAAGACCAAGAGGGTTCCAAAATGTTTAGCAGAGACATAACAATGAAAGAAGAATACCCTGACTGCAAATTAGGATGAGCAAGAAAGAGAAACATTTAAAAAAAAGGACAGAGAAGGAAAGTAAATAAACTCTAAAAACAAAACAATATAAAAGAAGCACTATATCTACAAAGGGAATAAAACCCTTACTTTCTGTGAGATGTAATGATATTGTTGCATGTGATAGGTTGCCTGATTTACATATTCAAAGTACGAGACAATATAAAATGTTTTACATGAAGGAGCAACTGTCATAGTAGATCCCAACAAAGTCTATATTAATATATAAAATAATAAATAATAATTGGATCAAGTATCTTGTATATTGTGTTAATCGAATATCTGTTTCTGTCTATACCTTATGGACTTATTTATAAATTGCTGTGAAGGAGAATATTTCCCTAAATGTTTGGACTCGGCTGTTGAGCAAAAGACATAAAATACATTTACATGAAGACGAGTAGCAGTGGTAGCCTTTGCTGAAACAGTCATCCACAGCTAAAAATTCTCTTCCCTGGTTCCTATTCTACATTATATTTCTCTGTACCAAAAGGTAATAAACTTGTTAAACCAATTTCGTTTTCTACTGTTGTTTTTGATAACTCAGTTACAATATAAATAAAACCTGACACACCTAAAACAAAGCATTATCAATGTTTTTCTCTTAACTGAGACTCACATGATATATTGTTTATATAAGCATATCTTGAAAATTTAACCAACATTGGTTGACTGATAACAATTTTAAGGTGAAAACATTAACTTGAATAATAAACTGATATAGTTTTCGAATTTTTTATGGAGAGTTAACATTACAAAACCAAATAAAACTTGTACATATGTTGGGTGATGGTTTATGATAAAATTTAAAAATGATTGTTTGAATAAAAGAGAAGCAACTTTTTATTTTTTATATTTTAAGCACTATTCAAGCAAAATATTAATAATTTATAATGGAATTTCTTTATGAAATTTTCTAATAGAGACTTTTCCTAGAGTAAAAGTGGATGGTTTTAAATTGAAGAGTCTTTAACATTTGTCAGCTGGTAACATTCTCAACATCACTTTTGTTCTCATTAAGTTATAAATGAGTGATTCTCAATCTTTTCACATTATTTTTCTGTTAAATATTATTTATATTTTTCAACTTTCTATAAAAAGCCCACTTGATACTTGATTACCCTATACTACTAAAAGTATGTGCTATATATTATGATTTATCTAATCAAATACTGTTGAATCTAAAAAATTCTGCAAAGTGTGTGTTATGAATAATCAAGATTGGTCTCTCCTTGTTTTGTTACTCTCCACTTTCAGAGAGCTATTTCTGTTTACTGGGACTATAAAAGGACACTATATGCGAACCTTGCATTCTCAGTTGAATAAAGCTTACACTTGCGTACTTTTGTCATTACAGTGTGTATATCTTTATTTTAAAAACCTGACATTTCTTCAGCAATTGCTAATTATTCCATAATATTTTTTGAAAAGATTTTACATCGGGCACTTAACCCATTTTTTCTTTGGGAAGATTCAGAACTAGTAGTTATCCCATAATTTCTGGAGATTCCAGCAATGGTAGCCATTTTTATATTATTTTAGAATTGAGTTACTCCATAATTTCTTTACAGAATTATAGGTTTCTTAAAATCCACAATCAATAACAAAGTTTGATTTATAACCCATTAATGCCAGCCATCCCAATTTTGACACTGTGGACATTAATGGTTTAATCTTTTACTCACCAACATATTTTCTGTATGTATGTTTTTGCATATGTATATGTGCATGTATGTTTTTGCATATGTATATGTGCATGTATGTTTCATAATTTGTGCCTATTAAAAACATATGAATATATCTTGTGAAGTGTTCTGTTGAATTAAACACAATGGAAAGTTTAATTTTTACATTGTTGTTTAATACAAGTTATTATTTCTACTTGATTTATCTTATAACTCATCTGTTATCAACAATTTATTTTCAGAAGGGCAGTTTGGATGACCTAGTAAGATATTCCCTCCTCAAAAACAGCAATATGAATATATTGTGGGAAACTGGTGTATTCTTGTATTATTTAGAACTATTGGTTGGTTGGTTGTTTGGGGTTTTATGGCATATCAACCACTATGGGTTATTTAATGCCAGATCCAGTTTCCACATATTTATTAAATATATATACTTTGTAAATGTAATTTAAGGATAACGTTAGCAACATCATTGTTTCAGAAAAGTATAGCTGGCAACCTCATTGTTTCAAAAACGTATAGTTGGCAACATCATTGTTTTAAAAACATATAGTTGGCAACATCATTGTTTCAAAAACATATAGTTGGCAACATCATTGTTTCAAAAACGTATAGTTGGCAACATCATTGTTTCAAAAACGTATAGCTGGCAACATCATTGTTTCAAAAACATATAGTTGGCAACATCATTGTTTCAAAAACATATAGCTGGCAACATCATTGTTTCAAAAACATATAGCTGGCAACATCATTGTTTCAAAAACATATAGCTGGCAACATCATTCTTTTAAAAAACGTATAGCTGGCAACATTATTGTTTCAAAAACGTATAGTTGGCAACATCATTGTTTCAAAGACACATAGGTAGCAACATTATTGTTTCAAAAACGTATAGCTGGCAACATCATTGTTTCAAAAACATATAGCTGGCAACATCATTCTTTTAAAAAACGTATAGCTGGCAACATTATTGTTTCAAAAACGTATAGTTGGCAACATCATTGTTTCAAAGACACATAGGTAGCAACATTATTGTTTCAAAAACGTATAGCTGGCAACATCATTGTTTCAAAAACGCACAGTTGGCAACACCACCACTTCAAATATGTGGATGCAGTTTACCGCCACACCCAAGACATGGATGTAGTTTATCATCATACCAAGGATGCGGATGTAGTTTATCATCATATCCATGACGCTAGAATTATTGTTATCACCTTCATTGATATAAATGTTATAGAAATTATGAAACATGGTATGAACCTGTTATAAAAAAAAACATCTATCATGAAATATAAAAGGCTCCAAAAAACACCCTACTAATGTTTTTAAGTGATATAGTGGATATATGAGTTGGTTATACACGTGTTAGTGTCATCTAGTGATCCTGAGTTCTATCTCATTGGATATGGTAGTGACATACAAATTCAGCAGAAACAAACAATAACTTATATCACAGGGA
>OZ038475.1:127555556-127568056 GCA_964036315.1 Acanthosepion esculentum
GAGCTTTTTGGACATAATGATGTACAGAAGATTTGGTGCAAGAAAGGTGAGGCTTTCTTCCTAAAGAAGATAGTGGCAACATTAAAACATGGAGGTGGCTCAATAATGCTGTTTTAGCTCAAGGTAAACTGGACAATTAATTACAATAAGAGGAATATTGAAATCTGCAGTCAATATCAAAATTATGGATGAAAATCTACAAGTATCAGTTTAAAATCTTCATCTAGGTTGGTGATTTACTTTCGAGAAAAATAATGATACCAAACATACGTCTACATCAGTTCTGCCATGATTTTCATTAAGTCCTGACATGAATCTTATTGAAAATCTATAGCAAGAATTGAAAGTTCAAATAAATCGCCAGTCACCAAAAAACATTAAGGAATTAGAACATGTAACCATTGAAGAATTGAAGAAAATACCAGAAAAGACTTGTTCAAATCTCATGCTGTTGACTATTAATATTGTGAAAATTGTTCATTTTTTCCTATTTTTCATACTGTATGAATAATTTTGTTTTTCCCTATTTTGCATAATTTGCCTGTCAAATTTCTTATATTTAACCTATTGTTCTGAGAATAGAGTTTTATATTCCTTTTTTGTGCTCATTAACATACAACAAACCTGGTATCATATGGGCATTAGATTCTGAGAAGTGGATAAAAATATAAAAAATTGATGGGTGTACAAATAATTTCATTGTTGACTGTATATCTGAACCAAAAAGGAAAATGAACATACTCAAGCAAGATACATTTAACTTTGTTTCAATTTAGTCAACATAAAAGGAATAAATGTCTGTAGCAGAAACAAGTTTTTTTTCTTGTATGCTTCCTCTATCTTTGTTTATATATTGAACAAGCACCTTTACCAAAAATACACACAAGATCCACAATATTGTTAACTGCCATAGTTTTGATGCACCATAATATTTAAAAGACTGACAAAGAGATAAGTTAATTTAAAGTGTAGATATTTTTTCAAATTACTGAGGAAATAGTGGAGAGCATCTGAATGGACACTGCACATAGAAGATGCTTCTGTTAAATATCAAGTTCTTAGGTTGTGTAAATCAAATACATGGCAGGCAACAAACTTGAAAAGAAACACAAATATTTCCCTTTTTGTAACAATTTTTTTTTACTGTGTGCTTTCAGCTATATCCACAATTATGAATGAAAATGGATAAAAAATTTCAATGCTTCTGCACATGAACTTTCATGAGATTAGTCCTTTGGAATTGTTGTTTTCTTTTTAATACTTTTGCTTTTCATAACATGTAAACCTTTTATTACTTTATATGAACCATTCCCCAACATAAGAGACATATATAAAAATTAATCTTTTAACAACACCACCAACACTTGTAGAAATATACCGTTTATTACTATATTTGCAATAATATTTTGAGTAATTGCATTGACAGTGTTTGAATTTTTTGAGAATTTCTATCATATTTTTCTATTTAAAAACATCAAAGTTAAACAACTGGTTTATTGACTTTTACATATTCCGATTACAAAGGAATAATGTTTGTATGGAAATTCACTGAATGTTTTCATTAAAGTCCTTCTTAGTTAATAAATAGCTTATTAATAAATAAAGCAAGTTGATTTGAACATTAAACCCTAATATATTCATTATTTATTTTGTTTATTAATTTCCATTTTTGTGTCTAAGCAGAAGGAAAAGTTCCTTGCAGTCAAGGGGAAAATGCTAAATTTTCTTACATATTGTTGATAAAGTAAGTTGACTTTACACAGTGACATGTAATATGTCACATCTAATACTGTATCATTTTGATAATTGGCATATTCAACACAAAAATTTTAGTGAACTATGATTTTTTTCTTTATGAATTTAAACTGATGTGCAGTGTTAGATAGTAAGGACATTAACACTTATTTCACCATAACTAAACCATCGTAAATTATTTCTCTCAATAACATGCCTGTGCCTTCCCAAGACATACATTTTCTTTTTAGGCAGGACTGTACTTAATCTCACACATAGCAAGGTGGGTCCTGCCTGACAAAGGATTTTTTATCATGATTTGAAGCAAGATTTTACAAGGACAGATACTGTTCCTGATATACAACTCAGATACTCATGGTCATCCAGGTACACAGTATTTTTATTGAGTTTCCATTCAAGGTTTCATACCTGATGTAATAGAATAACCTGCCACCCCCATGAGTGGCGGCACTATAGGTAACGACCTATAAGTATCCGTTAGGACAGCAGACTGCAGAGTCGAGCTGGGATCTGCGAGAAGTAGTGGCCTTCTGATAGCAGCACACATACAACTGTACAAATTTGCGATGATCTTGCACATAACTATTACTTCCTTGCTTGTTGTATTGGTTTCTACAATAAACCTGTTACTATTTATCCACCGTGTTTGTCCATTCCATATTCCTATTAGCACAGAATATAACAATACCCCATCCTAGTCACACACACACACACACACATACATACATACATACATACATACATATATATATATATATATATATATATATATATATATATACACACACACATGAATAAAACAAGGAAAAACTATTCTTAACATGATGCATTTCATCCTCTGATCAACTTTATCAAGGCAAATGTAGGATTTATTTAATTGCATGTGTTTATATAAAAAAAGAAAGGATGCCATTGTTTTATCAAGGCTTTTAAATTTGACAATGTTCATGAATATTCATCAGGTGTTTGAAATGTCAGTCAAAACATGTAGAGGACACCTGAGGAATTATTCATGAATGTTCTCAAATTTAAAAGCCTTGATAAACCAATGACACCCCTTCTTTTGTATATAAACATGTGCAACAAAATGAATCCTACATTTGTCTTGATAAAGTCCCTCAGAGGATGGAATGCATCAGCTAAGAATAGTTTTTCCTCTTGTCTTTTTATTCATTTTGTTCCTTTACAGATATACTCTATATTGGTCACTGGATCCTATAAGAAGTCTATCTGCCCTTTAACAGGTCTTGTTTTTCATCCTGTTGGGTGATATGCCACCTTCCTTACCAACAGAAAAGTTAGTGGGGAGCTGGTTTAGATGTCAACCACCTATCCATGTGGCAAGTTGTACTGGGTTACATGTTACCAGAAGCAGGCCTAAGCCTGACCTGACCCAAAGAGATCAGTAAAATTAATTCTATCTCTTTTTACTTTATTGTATATCTCATTGTTACTATATCAATATTCTGTTATCTATTCCCACCCAACTCAGAATATACTGTTCCATTTAAAGCTCCCTAAGGCATTTGAATGTTTACACAATCAAGAAGAAGGAAAGAAATTATGTCTGATGTTACCCATATCATTATTGATCTTAATACATAAAAAATATTTGTAATTACTAAAATTGCATTTCTCTCTTATATCTACACTGTCAAGAATAATTTTGTCTATTAAAAGTACTGAAAATTTCAGTACATTTCTCTCTGACAATCACACAAAACCCAAATTGGGAATATTTTAATTCATAGTGTATCATTCCAGTTCAAGAATAGCATCAGTCCCAAAAGAAATAAAAGTCAAAGTGATGGTGCCTGTGGTCGTCTTATTTTTATTTCTTTTTATCTAGTCATATTTCTTTAACAACAGATTCTTTCAGAATTTCATTATTCCTAAAATGAACATCAAGGTAGCCATTTTCTTTTTTTTTTATTATGGCTGAATGGTTAAAAAGAATTCAGAGTACAAAAAAGATCTTGTCTTCTTAACAATCAATAGCAATTAAAGGAAAAACAAGGTAAAGTGAGGACACTTTGTCCCTTGTAACCTGTGTTTAAATAAGGAAATACAAAGTCATTATTACTTTTGCTAGTAGACTCTCTTTTAGTCTGTTTCCAAATAACTTACTTGAAAATCAACACAAACCATTCAAAATAAAAAAAATGTTGATGAAAAATGTACATAACTTTTTTTCAAATGTAATTTGTGAAACATGGCTATCTAATTGCTACCTTAATTGAAGGAATGCTTAAGTGTAAGTATTATTTCTTCATGTGTTATTTATGATTCTTGATGTTTTCTTTGTCTGGGAATCTCTTTAAAAAATATATTCCATGCACTAAGTTCAATGAAAGCATAACAATTCAATTCCTTTACATAAAAATATTTCACCATAATTCTGCTGGTTTAATTTGTATATGACATTGGAAAGTTGGCACATTAATAAACACCTTATATTATCTTATGTACCAAAATTATTAGTACATTTTGTTAAATATCACCATATATTCAGTCAGCATTGGTTTAATTCGATACATTTTTATATTAAAAATCCACTGGTTTCTAGTTTGTAACATGATATCACTTGTTTGTGTTTACCAATTTGTTCAAGGATATTTTCTTGTGTTGGATGGATATAGATATATTTATTACTTGAAATATTATACAAGTTTTGGGTAAAAAATAAATGCATTAATTCTCTCTCTCTCTCTCTCTCTCTCTCTCTCTCTATATATATATATATATATATATATGCAGAAATATAGTCTTAAGGTGTGCTATATTTATGGGGTAAAGTGCTCAATATCAGAGATAGAGCGTGTGTAAATATAAAAGTGGACATGGAAGTCAGCACTTAGAGGCGACAGTCTGTTTCATGCTAGTGCAATCGTCAGGCACTAGCATGAAACTGACGATTGCACTAGCATGAAACAGACTGTCGCCTCTAAGTGCTGACTTCCATGTCCACTTTTATATATATATATATATATATATGGAAGTTGATTGAATAATTCTGTTCACAACTGTGTTTGTGTATATATATATATATATATATACACACACATACACAAACACAGTTGTGAACAGAATTATTCAATCAACTTCCATAATTACAAATAAAGCTGTAATATCTTTAATATTCATGGAATGTGCATTTTTGCATAAATGATGAAATAATGGATTTGAAAGAATATGCAGTGATGCCCACAACAAAGTTTTTATGGTAATGTCAAACAATAATACAAACAAAAGAGACATTTAATATAGGACAAAATTACTGGCTCTTGTGTCTCAATAATCCATGGTCTAACCTGTATTCTTGATTATTGCCTTTGTTTTTCATAGTTCCTTACAAGATCACTATACACTGATAAGTATTTTGCTCCATTCTTCCTTGGCAATAGCTTCTAGTTCCTCCAAATTTGAAGGACTTCTCTGAGGTTTTTCTTCAAATATACCCATAAATTTTGAATGGAGTTTAGGTCAGGACTTTATGCGGGGTATGCCAATACCTTAATTTTGCTGTCATCTAAGTGTTTGTTAACAATTTGTGCTATGCTTCAGGTCATTGTCATGTTGGAATGTCTAGTGATGCTCCAAAGGCAGCTTTCCTGCACATTGTTTTATGTTATTTTTAAAATAGCGAAATACTGTACTCTCATTAGTTCTTCAGGTCCAGAAGCAGGAAAACATCCCCAGAGCAGAATGTTTCCATCACCATGTAGGGAGGGTATTTTTTGATCTGTGAGCTTCATTCACTTCCCTCCACACACAATGGGAGTTCATGTGACCAAATAATTCTAGTTTGGTTTCATCTGAGCATAAAGCGGACTTCAAGTATTTACTCCCATGTTCTAGATAGCTTCTAGCATAAGGTAAGCTGCATTTTAAGCAAGGGAGTTTTCCTTGGGAGACAAGCTTGAAGTCCTGCTTGCTGAGAGCATTTAATGGCTGTCATTATTGATACGTTCAACCCTGATGTCTTTACATCTTTGTCAATGTCCCTTGTTGTTAAGTGAGAATTTTTCAAGACATCTCTATGTGAATTATGTAAGAGAAAAACAACTGCTTATTAAAAATCAAAATTTAAGGAAAACTAAACATTTTGTGAAACAAAGCAGATCATGTGTGGAAAGAAAAGCAGATACCCTGTATATTGAGGATGTCTGCATAATAAAACAATGATAGAAAGATCACATGCTAAAAGGCCCTACTTTTAAAAAATCTGACCAAATACCAAAAATTTGGATCGGGGATTCTCTTCTTGGTCAGATTGAGAACTTTTCAGAATCTCACTCTATATGAATGTAAATGTATAAAGTTATGCCTTTAAAACTTAGTATGCCTATAAGACCTGGGTACCTTATTAAAGAGACATCAGCAAACTTGAAAGATTTCATTAATGTTGAATCCTGCAGAACATGTGGCAGTACTGGATCATAGAAAACGAAGTTCTCCTCCACTCAAAGATGGAGGGCCTAGAAACCATCATGATTCACCACCAACTTTGAGGAGCTGGACACCTTGCCCAAATGAGAGACATCCACCTACCCAAACAAAGCCTCTTCTCAGAGCTTGCATCTGGCAAGAGACAACATGGAGCTCCACATCATTGATTCAAGGATCAGCTCAAAAACACCTTGCTGAGGACAATCTGGTCAATTGGGAGATGGATGCTGCAGAAAGGACAAACTGGGGAAGAGCAGTCCATGAAAAAAGAGCATCCTTCGAAAACACCAAGGACAAATAGAAGAGATGAAGAGAGCCCAAAGAAAAGCCATAGTTCTCCATTCCCTAAACTCTCCTACCCTACCATGAGGTGACTGCAGATGTCTCTTCAGATCCAACATTGCACACAGAAATCTTGATGAGCACTCCAATACTCAGCAGCGAGTTCTGCCAATGATGACGAGCATATGGTGTATATATAACTTAGAAAAATATATATACATAAGGTATGTTTACCTACAAACACAACTGGTGTAACTTGTTCTTCCACTCTTGTAAAACTTCTCCAAATCAAAATATGGACAACTACCAAACATAGTTAAAAATGCCTACTAACTTTTCAAATGCACACACACACATCAATGAATACACAATATCATTTAAATCTCATGTTATATGCACAAATACTGCTTGACAGGACAGATACATGTGATGCCTGCTTAACCAATGAATAGAAAACAACACAAAAACAAAAATACCAGAATTTTCTTTTTCCTTCCGTATTTCATTGTTTTAAATAAAAGGCTTAAATAAAAGTGAAACATGTTAAATTTATAAATGTTTCCTATTTGTTCCTTATCCTTTCATATATAAGTATATATGTGGGTGTCTGCAATAACGTATTCTTTTGCTTATATGCCTATGCACAATGTGGCAACTGTCCATGAGTAGAAGAAGATGATACTTTTCATACTGTTGGGAAAAGTCTAAAAAGTTAATTAAAAATGATGGACAAAAATATTGTAATCCAATCTCATTGTTTTACAGCACATTCAGTGGTTACTGTCAAAGACAATAAATATCACACAATGGAAAGAAAGTTCTTGTAAGGGCTTTCAAAAAGAGAAAAATATTCACATTTAATGTATAATGAGAGTGAAGAAAGGCATAAGTAATAGTACACTCACAACATTTATAGCCTGTATCTATAAACCTTTGGGTTGCTTAATGTGTGTGTATTTTATGAACAAAGCCAATAAGGCTTCTTTTCTGACATTAATGTCATGTTTTGCCACATAGCTACAAAATGAATTTGTTTCATTCTTTCTATTTTTGATTGATCTTTCCTTTTGAGAATTGATTATGATTGTTTGTTCTTGCTACCATTTATTATCCTTTTGAATCCTTTGATCATTTTTGGATAGCAAAGCATCTGCAGTTTTGAGTGCAGCAAAGAAAACATCATTCAAAATTTAACTTTTCATACATTTTAAAACTATTTTTATAAAATCAATTTTTGATAACAGATTCTTTATTTATAATATAATATACAGAAACACCGAAAAGATATCTTAATTTTTAAATTGCCTTATCTCCTATTATATAACCTTGTTCTAAGGAGCAAATGATCACAACAAATTAAATAAAAGTACTGATGATCTTAGAGTAAGGGTGAAGCAAGTACTGGCAATTGTGCCTTTGAAACTGCCAGAAGCTAACATTAGTACCAGGCACACACAATGTAAAAATGGCATTGAAATGTCAGGAACTTAAGTTGAGCTACACTTTGCATTTTTTTTACAATAGCCCCACTGCCTTCCTAACTGAGCAATGGTGAGAGGAAAAAGATCATTCAGGGCTTCAGTAATGGTACCAACATTCATACTCTGGCTACTATCTTCAAAGTCCATTCAAGAACCATCAAGAGAATGGTGAATAATATTAAAAAAGAAAGAACACATAGAGAGTAAAACTGGATCAGGAAGTCACAGAGCAGGAGGGATCATTGTTTCAACTTAGTGCTAAAGAGATTAACCAGAAAAGATACAACTGAATCCATAAGACATTTGGCATGTGTGAGAGAAGTTTCAGCTATGACAGTCCAAAGAGCAATGAAAAAGACTTGAAAATGAAATCATATGTGAAACCTGTAAGGCATCTTGTTACTCGAGGACAAAAGGTTAGAAGGGTATATGGTGAAGATCATCTTAAATAAGTTGGAAAAAAAAACCTGGAATAATATATATATATGTATGGATTTGAACATTATTTCAATCCTTCATGAGCTTCTGAGCCTTAGCTATGATTAATTAATGATGAATTCTTCTGTTAAGCCTGAAGAGTAATTATACATTCTTATTGCTCAATGTAGAGCCCAATAGTATAATAAAAAACTTCAGATAATTCCAGTAAGATATCTTTAATCAATTCTAAGATACAACAGTTTGAAGCTTAATCTGACGATTGAACCATCTTTCTGTTACACAATTTGGACAATTTTTTTGCTGTTACACCCAGTATATAAGAAATATATTATTATTATTATTATTATTATTGTGCTTTGCCTTTACTTCATGTTGTACAAGTTACCTCAAAGTCTCAACTAGAAACTTCAAGAGACAACAGGATTCTTTATCAGAACAAGCAAACAGATGAGGTGGCATGCATTCAGGGAGAAAAAAAATCAAATTGTTTTTTTTCATAGAGAGAAATCTACCCAAGATCTGAGAAGAACCCATGAGTATATTTTTTGCAATTCACATGTTTTAGTGCTGCCAAGAATTCATCCCACATATTTGTTTGCTCTTTTTGATAGCATTCCAAAAGCACCAGTAATAACAGGTAATGGTGTTGTCTTTGAAAATCCAAATTCTACCGATATCTATCATGAAGTCCTTGTATTTACTTAGTTTCTCTGATATTATTATTATAGCTAGTTGTAGTCCATTTTTATATCACCACACTATGGTCCTAAAAGAATGAAAATGAAAATGTGAACCTAATAAAAATGATATTCGACTTCGAAATCAAAGCTATAGATAAACTGTCAAGTTTTGTTCTGTTTTGGTTCAAGTAATTTTGATTGTCTTAGTCATTATCAAAAACTGGGTGTTGTCAGTATGATAGACAAGATGTTGTTTGCTAAATCCTGGTGTTTTTGGCATGCTAGAATTCAAATTAATTCAAATTTACATGCAAATCAAGTATAACAAGAGTTCAACTATGTTTATGTTAAATATATATGACAATTTTGAAAATTCATACTTTGATATGATTCACTCTAGAACCAGTATCATAAAAAAATAATTTTATTTCACAAAAATCTAATTCTATGTAAATACGTCAAAGCTTCTATTCTGACATGCAAAACATATCTAAGCTGAAGTTTTCCAAGCTGTCACTATTCTGTTGGATTCTCATCCAATTTTAATCATACATATATAAATATTTAAAAGTTCTATCAGCTGCTGTAAATTATATATTCAAAATTCATTTTTTTAAAGTTTGAAGTCTAATTGATTTTTATTAATCATTATCAACTAAGAAGCAGTAAATATAAATTGATAATACCCTTTCCAATTTCTATCAGCATGGCTGATGCTAACTTTGTTGCAGTTTTTCAGGCTAGCATTTTCTGCTGGCATGAAATGGAAAGATTATATTGAATCAATTGCTAGCTGTGCTGCTTGGAAAGATGGTTAATTGTTTTGTGTGGGGCAATTTTTCTCTTTAGAATCTATCTTACATATTTATAAGTCTTCCACAACTCTCCAACACATGGCTCAGTGGATAAAAGTATTGGTTAAGTATGCCAAAGAGTTGTGAGTTCAATACCTGGCCAAAGCAGTGGGAAAAACTTTGAGAGTTGAGAATTAACTTAAAAACTGAGATATCCAAAAAGATATGGCAAGTAGATTTAGAAGAATCTACCCGTGTGGACTAAATAAAATTTCAACATCTATCACCTGAAAAAGGCCAGAGTGTACAACAGTTGAAATATTGTGAATATGGCAATAAATATAAGGTCAACAGTCTGAACAATGTAAATTGTGTAAATAGTTACAATATCTCATCTCAGAAATATAGACAGATCCTGAAGAGGGCTGGTGCATACAATGGCTGAAACATCATGAATATGACAATAAAGATGAGGACAACAGTCTGAACAATGTAAATTGTGTAAATAGTTATAATACTTCATCTCAGAAATATAGACAGATTTTGTTTTTTTGGTTTTGTTAAGTCATAATTTTGCTTAGTATACTATATCCTAATTCATAAAGGCCTGGCAACTAGGACACAAACACAGTTAATTTACTTGAAATCATATATTTAAATGGTATTTGAATTTCATAACAAAATCTTTATATATCATGAGATTTGGTTCTATGGTCCATAATTCACTGATTTACATTATGAAGTGTTACTTTTGAAAAGAAAACACAAAATATTTCAAAGAAGATTCATATAAAATGAACAGTTAAAAACTGAATGAGTTAAAGACAATAATCAAACACACACTGAAAAATAATTACATTGTTTAAAAAAAAAGGTGAAAAAAAAAGCTTCCTTGCTTGAATGCTAAATTTTGTTCAGACAATTATGGCTGACTTCTTTTATTGTGAAGTTTCTGGGCACTAATACAATGGCTTTGTCTTTGATTATTTCAATGGAAATTATTTTTTTATCTTTTCTTTAATTAACTAATTGAGAATTTCACATTTGGGAATCATTAGATATGTATCCGTTATCTTTTTCCAATCTCCTTATCAGTCTCTGAATCAACAGCCATTGTATTCATTTGATAAAGTTTCATTTTTGTCTTTGAAATGTTTTGTTTTAATTTTTTAGAATTTGTTGGAATAATGACAGAGAACTTTATTCCAGTCTTCAAATCATCCTTATCATATCAATTTTTCAAGAAGTTTACTTCCTGCAGTATGACTGACATTGTCAGAAACAGAAGGCATAATTATCTCATACTAATTAGACTAAATACTCTGGTCGGGGAGAAGAATAGAGAAGAGCATTAACAAGTCAATACACTACAGATTTATACGAAAAAGTCAAATATACTTATATATGCATATGACATAAAAGCAGGTTGATATATAAAATTTATTTGGAATTCATTCTAAGCCCAACCCACTTCTCACAATCTGACCAAATGATCAAACATCATTTATTTTTTCAAGAGCTTATTGGCTGAGGTGATAACTTTAAAGTAACCTCTGATATATATGTGTCTGTGTGTGTGTGAGATGGTTTTGTCTCTCTCTCTCTCTCTCTCTATATATATATATATATATATATATATATATATATGTGTGTGTGTGTGTGTGTGTGTGTGTGTGTGTGTGTGTGTGTGTACACATGCATACATACAGGGTGCAATGGATAAATTGCAGTCAAAATTATGTAAAAATTAAAATAATACAGATATTTTTGCCAAAATTGCATAAAAGTAACTTGAAATATGAAAGAGTAAATTTATCCAATAAAATCACCACTGACTTCAACCACAGTCTCCAGATGACTTCAGAATCTCCAGCATCTCTTCTGGATGGTCTCCTTGTTTAAGTTGGTGAATGCTGCCATATCCTTACCTTCAGTTCATCTTTAGTGTTGCAAGGAGTTTTGTTGATTTCTCTCTCAACTGCTCTCCACACATAAAAATCAAAGGAGTTGCAATGTGGGGAGTTTCATGGCCAGATTTAAGGGGTGATGTGATTGCAGAAATTGACAGCCATGACTGTGGCCAGACATTGGGTCTTCCAGGGCAGCACTACCTCCTCAAGGCACTTAATGTAGGCCTCCATGTTGAATCTGAGACCCTGTGGGAAGATGAATGTAGGCATAACATTGCCACCACTAGTGATAAATCCAAACACCTTGGTAATCACCATTACACTCATCCAACTCTTTCAGAATTCTCTGTATTCTTTTCAGATTAGCACCCAGACGCTCTGAAATATTTGTATTGGAGCTTCTGGGATGAATGCCAAGCAGTACAACATGCCATTTCCAAATTTCTGATGGAGTGAATTGTGTCACTGTACACATATTCTGACAGACTGTACCCAACTGACCCTACTATACTATGCAGTTGACAAATTCAAAAGCAAACAATCCACATGTGCAAAATTAAAAATATAAAGTGGCTAAAATTTACCCATCGCACACACACACACACACACACATATATATACGTATAGCTGGCTACTCGTATTCAAGGATAACCATCTACTAGGTCAGCTAGCCAATCCCTATTACAGACACTTGCTCAGGCACATTTG
>OZ038475.1:127573056-127575556 GCA_964036315.1 Acanthosepion esculentum
GGACACATATTGAGGAAAGAAGGCCTGGAGAATCTGATATTCATGGATCGAATAGAGGGAAAGAGAGACACGGGGAAAACAATGTGTGACATACCTGGTGGACTTAAGCAAGTGGATGACAGAACGTGGTCTGGGGGAGGAAGCAGAGGGAAGGAACTTGTTGAGAGCTGCAAGAGATAGAGGGAGGTGGAGAGCCATGATCACCTATGTCCTGAAAGGACATGGAACATAAAAAGAAAGATGCCATATATAGGTTGGAGATCCCCAATCCTCACTTTCCAGTTTTCAAAATTGTCTACATTACCTTGTGGGTGTTGATGTGTAGTAAGCTTCTCACGACTCTTTCTATGGCAAATGTTATAATGAGCTACATTCCTTAGTCTCACCAGTTCAGACATTTAGAACTAGAATCAGCTCTATTCCCTTCATATTCCATTGGTAAGGAGGAAGTTACATTTGGAAAGTTTCTTCCCTATAACTCTTACTCAGTTGAACAGGCTCCAAAGTCTCAGGTCAAACATTATCTTTCCTACACATCCACATAATCTGTGCATTTTACCTCCTCCTATGTTTATACAACATCCTCATTCAGTAACTCTTTTCAGATTTGTATTGGATGAACAATAGTTAAAAAAATGCATTCTTAATAATAAGATTTAATTTCCATTAATATAATAATATAATTTAAGTTCTTTTGGGAGGTATGTGATCATGTTTGTGATGATTTTTGTTTTTCATTGTTGCTTTATTTCTTGTATTCATATCATTGTAAAAAAAGATTATTGCACTGAGACTGCAAATAAAAAATCCAGGAAGAATTAAATGAATTTTCATTGATTTTGTTTCAAATATCCAATTTTGTAGCCCACTGATATTAGAGAAGAGTGTTGATGAGTTTTCGGAATTTCACTGTGATTATCTGGAAATGAGTATTTATCTGGTAACTTACTATTCTGTAGCAGTAATATTTGCCTCCTTTTTGTACAAACTATTTCACAAAATCTACCATTTCCTTTTTAGTTCCTAAATAATTTTAGAAATCACTATAAAAAATTCATAAACAGAACTAGATTACTGTAACTATTAATTTTTTATTTTCATTTATTATTCATATAAAAATTAACTGAATTCAGACTCCAGCTGAGGTAGTTTGTATCCACTTCACACTAATACTTTTGGGAAAAGTATGAATCCACTTCTCTTTCAATAAGTTAAATAGTAGGGAAGACTGAGCACTCTAGCCCTGATAGTCAACCAGTCTACAAAAAGAATAACTCTGAATTCAGGAACATTGAGAAGGTAGTGAGAAACCACTGTTTTCTAAAAACAGTCATGGCAATGTGCATTTTACAGTTTATAAAAATAAAACAAAAACTGAAGAAAGCCATGATCTTTTACATTCTGAATGGACTTGCCAGTGAAGAATGATTCACATCATAAAATTCAGATATGAAATAATTCTGTAATAATATTCTTACTTCCACATACAGGAGACGGAAATTAACCTTTTATCTGAATAGATAAACTTAGAGAATAAATACTCTGAGACACCCACTAGCGGCAAAAACAAGCAAAAGACAAAACACAGAGAAATTAAAGGAAGACAGGCAGGAATGACTGAAAAATCAGAATCAAACATTAATCAAGGAAAAACATCTAAACTGCATGATTTGATGACAAGATGTCCAGTTGCCCAATTAAAGGACTTCATCAAATCAAAGAACGCTGAAAGCCTACTGCAGTGATAAGATGTCAACATTCATTAGCAGAACAAACAGATTTAATCAAGCATTACACTTCTGTTTCAATGACATTCACCTTGTTTCTTTATTTCTACTGATTGTGAGATCTTAGTTTTCTCCTGTTATATTCTGTTTTAATGCATACCATTTGATTCAAGTAGTAGGATATGTGTGATTTACTTACTATTGCTGGTGAGTGAAAATTTTGTTAATACTCCATGGAAAGTGTTCAGATGAACTGCACTCCATAAGTTCCATCAATCCTAATCTTCAAAGGTTAGATCCACAATCCAACACACATTGTAGTGAATCACCCTCATTCCTTTTATATCCCCCTTCATGTAAGTTCCATTGAAGCATCTTCTTCCCATGCTGCCTTGTGGAACCAACTCCTAAGAAGCTGTTTCCCTGAGCACTACAATCTTAATCTGTTCTAAACTAGGGTTAACCATTATCTTCCACACATATCCACATAGACTGTACCTCTTACTCTGTAACCCTCTACCTTGAGTGGCTCCAGAGCCTTGTACACAGTGAATACCACTGTAAAAAAAATTAATTAACAGTTAGCATTGTAGTATCGCTCAACTAAGCAATTTCTCTCTCATTACCATCCCTCCCAACCCCTGTTCTATCATTCATTTAAACAAATTTGTTATATAGGTTACTCGCTGTTTGCATCTATCCATCTTACCTTCAGTATATCCTCTGAGTGTCAATTTCACCAAGCCATCTTTCCTCATTATGTTTCCCAGAAA
>OZ038475.1:127578056-127635556 GCA_964036315.1 Acanthosepion esculentum
TTTTTTGCTTTCCTGGAACAAGCATATCTACCAGATCTTTGTAGCAAAAATAAAGCTTGTGTCTCATATATATGAGCAAGTGTTTATAGATGATGATAATAAATTGTTTTTAGTAAAGAAAGATTTTTGTCACCACTATTTGTTCAACAAAATAATGTAATCATGACAGGCATAATGAAAATAATTTTGAGGTGGAGCAGGGGAGATGTAAGAGAGAAGTGATTAAGAAAACAACTCTGTTGTCTCATAAAACTGTGATATAAAAACTTGTTTTAAACTTTTTATTCTGATTAATCAATAAAGAAAGGCAGGGACAAGTCTTAAATTTGAAATTTACTTTCTTCTATCAGAAGTTTGAAAAAAATACAGGTATTTATATTTGAACACTGAAGATTTTAGAAGTAGACTGCAGTGGATAAAAAAGATCTCAATGTTCAATCAGAAGTTTGGATATTAGTCAAATATTAGTGTACAGTTAGGTCAAGCATTACTCTTACTATATGTTTTTTTTTTCATCATTTCATTCAAGGCAATGCAGTAAAGCCACTAAAACATAAGGGGCTACTGAGTGTGAAAGAAAAAGGGAAATATTTTTGAGGACCGAGAACAATAAAACATGATGAATCAAGAAGACATTAGATAACGATTAACATTGCATTTAAACTTTTGATGGTTGGAAAGCAAAAAGCTGGAAGAGGGTTCCACAAGTGAGAAGTGCAAGAGAAAAAACTGTTAGCATTAAACTTATGGTTACATCTAGCCATTTCAACTGTAAAATGTTGAGACCTTGCTGCCAATCAAGTACTGCATTTAAATTCATAAAGTCTAAGTAGTAAACAAAAAATTCATCAGAATAATTACCATGAAAGTATTTATAGAAAAGACACAGGGAAGATACATTAGCAGTAATAAAATGACTGAAGCTAAGATGCTAGGTCAGGACCAATAACACTGCAGATTCTTATAAAAGATCTAATAATCTGTCTGTCATACTTTCTGCATGTAATGCATATGACTGTGTGTGTGGAGGGCTTACATATGCTTGTTAGAAGTGAAATTTAGAAACAAACAAAAGGAAGAAAGAAAAATGTTTATAAAATTCCATTCTTTCTTTGAAAGAACTTGTGCAATATAAAGGGATTTGTCAATAAACCTTTGATGAATTGACCAGTGATTTGTCATAGAATTTGGAGAAGTAGAAGGAAAATACAATACAACTCACTGTAATACAGTTGATAAAAAATGTCACTTTATTCAAAGATAGAAAAGAAATCAAATATCAGATATGATTTCCTTTTGTCAGATTCATTGACAACTTTCAAGAGTGTGGATTGCAGTAAACCATGGTTGAAGCACTGGATGCTCAAAAAGAGAAGAGAAGCTGAACACAAATAATCACTTACATATGTGTCAAATGGTCAGATCTTCATCAGTGTTTGGTGACATATTCTTATTTGGTCACATGATTGTTTAATCATGACACATTTCAGAATATAGGAAACAAGCCCTCTGATAATTCCAGATATAAACCACCTTAATCATGCCACATTTCTGAATATAAGAAAAAAGCCCTCTGATAATGCCAGACATGAACCTCCTTAATCATGCCACATTTCTGAATATAAGAAAAAAGCTCTCTGATAATGCCAGACATGGACCTCTTTAATCATGCCACATTTCTGGATATAAGAAAAAATCCCTCTGATAATGCCAGACATGACCTCTTTAATCATGCTACATTTCTGAATATAAGAAAAAACCCTCAGATAATGCCAGACATGAACCTCCTTAATCATGCTACATTTCTGAATATAAGAAAAAATCCCTCTGATAATGCCAGACATGAACCTACTTAATCATACCACATTTCTGGATATAAGAAAAAATCCCTCTGATAATGCCAGACATGAACCTACTTAATCATGCCACATTTCTGGATATAAGAAAAAATGATAATATACAATAATGATCATTTCTGAATATAAAAGCATTTCCTTAGGTAATCACAGGCACATTTCTGAATATAAAAATAAACATTTCCTCTGATAATGCCAAAAATTAACCTCTTTAATCAGCATGTTTTTTAAAATATTACAATCTCCTAATAGATTAGGCTAAAATAATCCCTGTATATAATGGCCGAAATGTATATAAAAAGATAGTTACAAAAGTGGATAGTCATATTTGAAATGAAAAGTTTGACTGGGCCAATCTTTCAAAGAATAGACTGAGGATACAAATTAAAAATATATTTTTGAACTGAAAATTCACATACTGTGATCATGCATGACACTTTGAGTCTGTGGTGGGATTACCCACCTTGTCTATCAAGAATATCTCTCAATGCCCACTAAGTGGCATTGTAATAAGCTATAGAAAAACAGAGGACCCAAACACATTTTCTATTTTTAATCTCCCAACCAAAAGTTACAGTAGTGATAAGACTTGCTTAGTTTTCCCTTCCCGGACAACCCAACGATTTAGTCTCAACTGGTCATGCAGTGCATCACCAACAACACTACAGCTAATAACATTAATATATATTTCTCTCCTTTATTTAACTATGTTATTCTAAAGATAAATATGCAAAAAATCTGTGTATGTGTAGCATTCATTTATTTTGAAAATTTTCAAATAACAGCTGTTACAAATAGTAATCTCTTGCTATTACAAATAATAAACTTTGGTATGATTGGAACACAACCCTTTCACTGTCATTTTATGGACATAATACTTTCTTTGAAGTGAATTCTATGTTTGAAAGTTTAGGATTACAAAATTTAATTATAATTGTGATAAATGATGAAAATTATATTTTTGATTAGTTTGTTCATGAACAAATTCATTACAACTAATTTATATCAATTAAGCCTTTTCCCATCACAGTAGTTCTTAAGATTTCAAGAATTTTTAAGTTTTACTTCCTTTCTGAGAGACACAAAATTTGATGACATTCAGATTATATATCCATTCTGTTCTGTTTCCTCTCTACATTGTTCAGATTTTTGTGCAATTATACAGAAATTATCTTCAATATATTATTAAGTTACTTTCAATTAAACCATTTATATTCTTCCTGGTTATTAAATCTGATGAATTTTGACCTGGTCAGCACTTAACTGTAACTTTATGAACACCACATGCAGAAGTAATTATAGTGGATGGTACAGTTTACTCATACATTCTTTTCTGTGTCTATTGTTATGACACTAGTAACAAGACCATGGTCAAGATAATATTACTACAAAGAAAGTAAGATGTGAGATGAGATTTCAAATCCACTTTATTGATTTTATCATGTAAGATGCTAGCAACTTATAGATATGAACTTATACTATATCTGATGACATAGAAGGCATTTTTGTGTGTCACATCCTTTTAGGACATAGGCGAACATAGTTCTCCACAACATCCTTTGTAGCTCTAATTAATATTTGTCGCCTTATTATCACTCCTCACTGTTTCCTTTTTACCCCTCTTGCCTTTGTTATGTTCCCTGAGTGTGAAATTATACAAGTCTGTTTTCCTTATAATATATCAAAGAAATTCCAATGGTCTCTCTCTGATTCTAAGTAGAATTGTCTTTTTTGTTTCCATTTTCCTTAAAACTTCCTCACTGCTCACATGTTCCATCCATATTATTCTCAACATCATTTTATAGGATCACATCCTGTTGTTTTCTTTTTCTTTTTCATCAGTGAGGATATTTGTTCCGGCATTAGCATAAGGAAAACAAGCATTTGCAATGGGATTTCTAGTTTAGTTTATTGGATGTATTATCAATTAAAATTAATATGAACATGTACTGAATTTGACGGCACATAAGAACCTAACATTTTCATTTAATATTATATTAAGTTAGGTTATGTACAAAGATTGGTTGTCAATGGCATCTGGGCAAACATTAACTTATTAGATACCTCAACTTTGTATATAAACACCAGAAAGATATTTTAAGCAATTTTTCAGACAAAAAGTTGAGAGTCTCATATGCCATGTGAGAGAAAGAGAGTGGGGGTTTTATATGACATGAGAGAGAAAGAGAGAGGGGGTTTATATGCCATGAGAGAGAAAGAGAGAGGGGTTTTATATGCTATGAGAGAGAGGGACATGATATGAAATCTATCTTCAGAGGATAACTAACTAAAGAAAGGAATTAACAAGAGACGCATAACTCCTTAACTTTTAGGGAGAGTAAGAGTTATGCTTTTTCTAAGAATGTTAATACAAAGAGCTGTTAATGGAAAAGGAAAAGAAAATTAATATTTTGTTTAGTACATAAAATTCACCATCTATAAGATTTGGATAGTGTGCACTGTAGTTTATACTCAATATTTTGAAGTCAGCAAAACTTGTGAACAATAACTCATTACAAAAAATATGAGAATTCCAGACACCCAGTATATTTTGTGAGTGAATTAGCTTAGCAGAAGAATTACAGTTCTTTACAATGTTACAGTCAACAGAGATTTCATATAAAATAACTACAGAAATAAACAGAACCAATAAATGACGACATGAAAAGACAAGAAAATAAACACAGAAATGAATGAAGAAAAAAGTGAACCAAAATGAAAGTAAGAGAATTCTTAACATTTGTCAAGATTCTGTGAAGTTGCCAATGACCTTAAATGCAACAAATTATATGACCTCAGATATGGAAGGAAGATTTGCAACATAAAGGAGATAGTTACTTGGCAACAGTAAGAAGTCATATAAATAAACAAAAGAAGATGGAAAATATAAAATTGTCAAATGAACAGATATAATATGAAATAATAAAAAAATATATTGTATCTGCTATGGTTAATAAATTCAATAGGGAGAGGTACAGCCTAGGGGATGGTCCCCTGGGGTTTGGGTTAAAACATAAATACAGCCAAAGGCAAATGGATTTTTAGATATTTACCAATGCTCCCACCATGTAACAGATGTGACACAAGGTCAGTTTAAGATGGGTTTATTGGCAGTACCATGCAAAATATTCCCAAACACTCTTGGTGATTCCCCTTTTGAAAATGCTGCAGGTGCTGAGCATTAAACTCAGCCCCCTCTCAAAGGAGAAGTAAAGCCTCTGGGGATGCCCCCCTGGAGCTTGGGTTAAAATATAAATCACAGCCAAAGGCAAATGGATTTTTAGGTCCCCAGTGGAAAAACCATAACTTTACATAAAACTCAATGGGCAGAAACCATTTCAACTGCAGGTGGAACAGGTTAACTTATTAAAGCACAAGTTTACATTAGCTAAAGGTTACCAGTTCAATACTTGTGCTGAGTAGTAAATATAGATTTGAGCTATTTAATAACTTAACAGTATATCTATGTGGGTAACCTGAAGGGAATTCTGAACTGAACTCTTTATTTAATCTATGGGAGTAGACTATTCTCATTCCATGGCTCATGTCTAGAGATATATCATCTAATTCTTATTTTTAGTACTTTTTTAAAATCAAGTTCACCCCAAGAAAGGCAGTAAAGCCACTAAAATGCAAGGTGTTAATGGGTTTAGAGAAATTAGAAACAGAAACATTACTATAGAGCAATACAAAAGAAGAGTAATCAGGAGGACAGTAAATAGCAACTGTTATTGAATTGAAATTTTTGAAGATTAAAGTTGGCTGGAAAGCATGGAACCAAAATTCATTAGGCTATTGTCTGGTAGAACTAGTTGATACTAGTTTTTATAAGTTCCTGAACTTGCATCAGCCTGTCTAATTCAAACATCTTAGTCAAACATGTCCTTGACATCTACTCATAAGGTTTAAGATAGAATATCCTGTGGAAATGAAGAAAGACAGTTCAAAGATCTTTCAGAGCTTTGAACAGATGTTTATGATATTTTAAAAGTAAGCCAGGGATGAAGCAATTTAATTTTTGTATATTTCTGGCATGTCAAGAGGAAATGTTTTGGGAGATGAGGTTGTCTATTGAATGAGTGTCCCCACTAGGTTTTCTAATTTCCCTTTTAGACAATAAAATTTCTTTTGTTCATCCATTAACGTCTGTGTTATGTCTAAAGTTCTATTTGTAAAAGACTTTGGTTCAATTCAATAGAACCTAAATACTTTGAGAAAATAAATAACAATTAAAGGCTTGCAACTGTCTTGCAATGAGAGAAAGTCTTGGCAAATGGACAGAAAGAGAGAAAAACTAAATACAAACCAATGGAAGAAACTAAATTAGCAAAGAAAATATTAGCCTTTTCCTGTAGATTAACCAATGAAAATTAATTAAATTTTCTGTTAAAACTACAAAATTCTCAAAGTTGTCAGGAAATTGAATCCATTGTTAAAGTATCTTATCTTAATGTATAAAATGACATTTTTATACTAATGTTCACCCAATGCAAGGCTTGAAAGTCACTCAAGGTAGAGGTTACTGTTACTTGAAACTGAACATCTTAGACTTCATTTAATAGCGGTATTTAGAATGGTAAATTCCATTGATGGTTTCAAGAAATATTTTGTTAAAATCCAGTATGATTCTATCAGAAGACATCCATTAAAAATTCGGTCACTGATAGGAAAATATTCTTTTTCACAGCAGGTAATGAATGGGTGGAATACTCCCCTCTTTCGGCAGTGAATAAAAAAATATTTGTTTTATAAGTAATTAATAATTTTTCTGTAAAAGACATTAGACATCTTCAAAAAGGGGTTTCAACATACATTTTGATTATATTGTCAGATGGTAATATAAATCTATTTTCTGTTACAATCTTTCAAGTCTTACGTTTTTATCAGAAATCAGAGTGTAGGACAATTCAACACTTCTGACTAGGCACTGGAACAACTCAGGACTGAGACATCTCAGCACCAAAAAAAACATAACTTTTTTTATAACTGAATAAAAGTAAATTATCAAGAATTAAAACTGTAACTAGTGTTTAGCATCCTGCTACCACTTTTTATCAACGTCGATTTTTGTGTAAATCTGTGCAAAAAGTGGATCACAGAGCTTATCAATATATTTTCAGAAAACCTCAACTTCTAATTGGTCAATAAACACACAAAGGAACATTGCAATCCACCCATGTGCAAGTCTTTCTCCAGCATGTGACCAAGTAAAAATTTCCCTCTTCTTTCTTCGGAGCTGATCACGTGATTACGTTGATTATAAATACCAGACACAGATTCGTTCTTTCTCTTCTTTTTTGTGATTTCATTTGCTTATGAAAATGTAGCTGTTAAAGAAATTCCGTCTCGACCCCTTGTGGGTGGACACTGTGAAAACACATTCACACATGTACACATACATACAAAACTTAATTACAAACATTATGAACATTACAAGCATCAACATATTCTCAGCTCTTCAGAATTCTTTCAACTTTCTCACAGTGAACATTTTCAGTGACAAGTTCATTCAACTTTTTATGAGCTCAGATAAAAATATTTCATTAGTAAAACCTTTAATTACTGCCAAAGGGAAGTAACCCCTATGCTTGCACATCATTACAGACATAAATATAAATATTCTTTTTTTGTTATAAAACCGTTTTGTGTTTCTTCTTATTGTTTCATATTTTGTGCTATTTTGCATTAAATACAAATTTGAGAGGTCACACCAACTAACTGGCCTCTACAAGTGAATATTTTTTTAAAACTGTAAAGAAATTTATTTTATAATAAAGTAAATTGACATATAAAAAACAATTTGATAAAACAAACTGGTTTTTAATTATTTTTAAATAAGGTAAATCAAAAAAGGCAAAATAAAATGAAGCAGTTTTTGTTCATAATTATTTTCAATAATGTAAATTGTAATGTAATTTACTTTACATAAAAAAATAAGAATTTTGATTTAATTTTTAGGAAATCAAAATTCTTATTTTTTTATGTCAATTTACGTTATTAAAAAATAAATTTTTTTATGATTTACTTTACTAAAAATAATTAAAAACAAAAAATGGTTCACTAATTAAGGTTTTAGTATTTAATAAATTACTTTTATTTGGTTATAAAAGAGTTATGTATTTCTGGTTCTGAGTCGTCCTGGTGCTTAGTCAGCAGTGTTGAGTTGTCCCTTACTACAGAAATCATACTGGGACTAGTGTCAGTTGTAATGAGGGATAGAAATGAAACAAGTGCTAAGTCATGTACTATTTCTCCATAAAATAACAATGACACAACTGTCATAGTAATGGTTCTTTGTGCATATAACATTTGTTATATTATATAATGTTAATATCCATCATTATATATAAGAGAAATGGCAGATGCTCAATTATTAACTGGCACTGGCCTTCTTCAGCAATAATCACTGATAGGTACCAGAAAAAAGACCTTATTTTGGTTTTGTCCAAAATCTTGAGATATACAGCAGGTGCACCAGACCAGATATAGTATTCAATGCATGGACAAATGGTAGATTTCTAAATGTGCAAGATGGATTCTGAAAAGAAAAATTTTCTGGTTTTGTAAAGAAATGTTAATGAGTTACAGCTGCTGCCAAAACACCAAATATTTTTTAATCATGATTTTTCAACTATGATAGATGACAGAGAAAAGACTGGAAACATAAACAGACCATTCCTTCATTATCATCTGCTTAAGAGATAGCAGCAAAATGGTCACCATATCCAGACAAGCCAATTTTATACCGATAATATCACAAACAAGATTTCAATCTCAGTTTGTTTTTTTTTTACATTAAGTTTCTTTATTAATTTTTTCTATTCACTTTTCACTGCTATGTTCAAAGTGGATTTGACTAAATGATTTTATCTGACAAATTATTCATGATTATGAAGGCTCTTTTTGTTTTTACTTATTAGTGGAGGAAAAAGTAATAAAATTAGAGCAGCTAAAATGTTGATAAACTAAAGGTGTGTCATAATTATGAAAGATATTATGTAAAGCAGATACTTATTATTTCATAAGCTACTTTCAAACCTTATGCAGTGCCTATGATCACTGATAGAAAATCTTGTCGACAAATGCAGATTGATTTGAAAAAAAAATACTTTTCAGATATGAATTATTCTTTTAAAAAATGCAAATATTCTATTGATTGTATTATCAATGCCCTAAAAATAAAGAAAGATGGGAGAACATAAAAATAAAAAGAATGGAGAAAAAAATAAATATTTGATGAAAAATAAAGTAGTGGGGAAAAAGCCAGATTCTGAAATGAATACCATTTTTGGAGAATACTGTCAGGGGAAGTAACTCCACATGTTGTTTTTCACCTTAATTTCTTCCAGCACTGATCGGTTGTTAACAAATTATTATTATTAGGCTGAGTGAAGATGTAGCTTAACAGTTAGTGTTTTTATACTGACTGGGAGAACAGTCAGCTGAAATGATCTTAAACTGTAAGCCCACACATCAGACTTATCTAAAAAAAGAAAAAAAGAATGAAAAGGAAAATAGAATAATCAGATTATCTCCCTTGAAAAGCTGACTGTTACTCAGTTGTCTCTTCTTATCTTTTATATTTCTTTGCTTTGCATATTTTGGTTTTATTTTGCAAAGGTGTGTTTACTGGCCATAGAAATCAAGGAAGAAAATAAAACAGGAATTTGCTTATATTTATCTATCTCCACAAATGAACTGGTCCCCATTATTTATATCTATCAAAGTAAATACTGATTTTATATATATATTCTGACTGACGCAAATTCAGTCGGGTTTCGATCCTAGCTAGAGGCAACCGGACGTCTAGCCACACTGATGAGCTGTGAAACAGCGAAACAGTTTGTCTGTATATATATATATATATATATATATATATATACATATCTGTAACTAATATTAATAATGCTAATTTTTATATATGAAAATCAAAATCAGCATTTTCTTAAAAATCTAATATATTGATTTTCATCATACAGATTTGTAAAGATTTGAAATATATCAGGTTATGATTTCTTTTATTTTACATTATTCTTGGTTTCCTTTGTGAAATTACAAAATTGAATCATCTGCTCTTGATTCGGCTATAAATTATGTGCCTGTCAAAAGATAAGAAATTTGTCATGTAACAGTCTGATGAAAGGTGTGGAATGTAAGACATCTGAATAATTAATAACTCAACTCTCCAATTTTAGTTCCCTTCTGCTCTGGCCAGGTATGGAACTCACAACTCTTTGGGTCAAGTCACTGGATTACTCCGACCAATGCTTTTATCCACTGGGCCATGTGTCTTTGGGGAGATAACTGAAACTGAGACATCCATAAAAGGCACAGCACATGGAACTAGAACAATCTACATTGGTGGATGAAATGGAGGGTTCAGTTTGAAATTCCAACATGCATCACCTGAAGAAGGCTGGAGCATACAACCACTGAAACATTGTGAATATAACAATAAAGATTAGGATAATAATCAGAACAATGTAAATAATTACAATATCTCATTTCAGAAATATAGACAGAAGACCAGGAGGAAACTGTAAGTAACCAGCTGAAGAAGTTTGTTCGCCTGGATAACAGAACAAAGTGAGATGATAAAAGATCAAAAGTTATTCAGAGCAGCATCACATGTTGTGGAGACCTAAGATCACACATGTCCAGAAGTGACTTGACACATAAAAGTAGAAGAAGGAAAGAATGAACTAATTTTAGACAGGCATAATGTAAATTACAAATATTCTGGAAAATATACAAAAAATTAATTTTTGATTACATTTCCTATTTATTATTTATCTTATCATTCAGTCAGATTTTAATCCATATTTTTTCTATATTCAATCTCAACTCATATAAAATATTTCAATATGCATATAGTTTTTGTTGAGGCTTTTAAATACATTTAATTTAGGTTTTTTTTTTTAATAACGTTCACCCTAAGCAAGGCAGTAAAGCCACTGAGATGCAAAAGGTTAATGAGAGTCAAAGAATAAGAAACAGGAACATTGCTAAGGAGCAAGAACAGAAAACAGAAAATGGGTAATCAGTAAGACCGCAGGTAGCGATTGACACTGCATTTAAATTTTTAGCTGATTAAAGTTGGCTAGAAAGCATGGAACCGGATAGGAGTTCCACAAGTGAGAAGTGTGAGAAAATAAACTGTTAACGTAAAATTTACAGTCACATCTGCACAGATCAAGTTGGTGAGACCTCATCGTCAGTCTAGTCAGTCAGTTATGTGCCATGCGTGATGCACACTTAGGCGATCATGTATCTTTCAATACATAACTGACAAGGCAGATTTTTTCCCGCATTATGTTGCCATATCTTTCTGCAGTAGACCAGATGCCATCCAAAGCTATAGAAACTGGTCTGTCCGGCTATTTACCCACAGCTGGTTGGAGAAGAAGAGAATTCATACCTTTTCCAAGGGTATTAGCACGTAAGTGAATTTAATGTATTTGACCGGAATTCAAACTCGGCTCTCCAATTCCTCAATCACTGCAAATAAAATTCAAAGAGTCTAGGCACCATTGTAAAGAGCTCTTCCTAGCAATTACCATGAAAGTATGACACAGTATATAAGACTATTAAAATCCATCTATTTAAAAATGATACAAGATATAAAACCATTAATCTTCTAAATACATTATCTGATATACATTTAAATCTTACACATGAATGTTGTGATTTCTATTCCATAATTCAGGTAACAGGTTATTGCTCAATAAGTTGGAGATCTTATGGCATACAAAATTGCAAAGACTCATTACCGCCACTGAATATTAAAAAATAGATTTCATACCACTGCAAATAGAAATTTCATGTTCAAGTGAGAAACGAACTTAGAAAATCTTTACAACCAAATTGTATGAATAATAAAAAGCACTTTTAAAACAGCAAATGCTCAGAAAAAAGTTTTACTTCTTTCTAACTTAATATTCTTCAAGATCTTGAAAACTAATATTTTACCAATTTAGTTTGTATTACAATGTATGAAGACTCTTCAATCACTTTTTGATTCAAAGCCAGAGAAAGAAAATCCAGCTGTACCAGAACAAAGAAATTTTCTGCAAGGTATGTTTTCAGCTGCTCCTAAGTCATTAAAACAAAAGACTTAAATTGCTTATGACTGATTTGACTTCAAAAGTTAAGAATCTTTTTTTGATTTTGCAAAAGCCAAAAAAAAAAGAAGAAAAAAGAAAAATATATTGAATCAAATATAGATTAAGATATCTAATAGTTTACTCTGGCCAAAGAGTCTGATTTTAACACATTATAACTATTAAGGTATTACCAGTTGAGGAAAAAAATAGAAATAACTTTTGTCACATTTTCCATCCTCTGTTAAAATGCTTCTCAGATATTTAAACTTCTATACTTGTCTGATGTTGACATTTCCAATTTGTAGTTTGCACCTTAAGTTTTCTCTTGCTGACAACCATACTTTGTGTCTTCTTACAGTTGATGACTAATCATTTTTTTCTGGATTTCATTTGCTACCTTGTTCTAAGAGATCCTGTAGTTAACATTCTGTATCTTTTTTTTTTTTTTTTTTTTTTTTTTTAAGCGTATCACCCCAAACAAGGCTGGAGGCCACTATCACTCATGGGGTTACAGAAGGGTTGGAGGAAGAGCAGATAGGAGTGGTAAAGGAGAGGATGTGGAGAAAGAGAAAGACGGAGGGTCGATCTAGGCAAGGGGGTTACAGAAGATTTGGAGTGAGAGCAGATAGGAATGAAAGATGAAAGGATGTGGAGAAGGGAAGTGGATAGATCAAGGCAACTGGAGATGTCGATTGACGCTACACTTAAACTGTTGGAGATTGTATTTGTCAGGGAAACAGTAATAGGGAAGGGAGTTCCATAGGCGAGATGTGCGAGACATGAAGCTATTGGAGTAGAAGAGACGTCTACATCTAACAGTTTCAACGGTGAAGGGGTGGGAATGGGATGCCAGCCTCGTAGGACGTTTAAATTCATGAGGCCTAGGGACAAGCGAAAGCAACTCCTCGGAGCAATTACTGTGAAAGTACTTGTAGAAAAGGCAGAGTGATGCAACATCGCGTCTGTGAGAGAGCGAGTGCAGACGAGATGACAGATCAGGGCCAATCACATTGCATATCCGTCTCTGGATCTTATCAAGAACCCTGAGGCAATCAGCAGCCATTAAAACAGTGTCATCTCAATTTGTTTTCTATCCACATGCAGACAGTTTAACCAAGAAGAAACAGTTTGATTCAAACTGAAAAGTAAAATATCAGCTATATAGTGTCAATTCTTCTAATAATGAAAATAAGTTGCTGTTTAAGAAATGTGATTCTTGTACTCATAATTAGAATGAGAGAGTTAAAATTTCTAGGATGCCTAATGAGGAAAGACAGCCTGGTCATAATGAAAGCAAGAGGGACAAAGGAAATCAGCAAGTAACCTACTGAATGAACTTGTGTAAAGGGATGACAGAACAAGGTCTGAGGGTAATAGTTAAGGAGCAAACGTTGCTTACAGCTATGGGAAAGATGAGAAGTTGTGGCAAGCCACGATCTCTCAAGTCCTGAAGAGACATGCAATACGGAAGAAGAAGGATTACTATCTCTCTTAAAAAAGAGTAGAGAAAATAAAATTCCTAAAAAAATATAACCAATTTAACTCCAAAATCTTGAAAACATTTTTTAGATCATTTCACCCCAAGCAAGGTGCTACAACCACTATGGTACAATGGGTCACTGAAGGTGACTGAAACTGACAAAAAATAATATTCAGGAGAGAGAACAACAAAAAAAACAGGTTTCAAGAAGACAGAAGATGACAGTTGATGATGCATTTAAGTGTTTAAAGTTGACAAGAAAGCAAGCAGTGAGTTCCACAAGTGAGAAGTGTGAGAGAAGAAACTGTCAACATAGGACATACGGTTACATTTAAAAATTTCAACAATAAAATGACGAGACTTAGTTGACAATCTAGTACTGTGCTTAAATTTTGTGAAGTTGTGATAACAGAGACTGGGAGGGACAATGAAAAGACAAACCTTACTAAGAGCTACAAAGGATTGGAAGTTTTGGAGGGCCATGATTAGTGACATCCTTCTTATAAATTACACTTCAAGTTGAATGCTTTGCTACCAAAGAGATTTGACAATCTACCTGTCCTTCAATAAATGTCATCTATGCCACTCACATTTGAGAATTACCTCTTAAAATATTTCTTAACTCAAACAGAGCCATATTTCTGCCAAAATAGCAGGGAACCAATAAACAAAATTGAAAGTTTATGGTCAAGACTGACCAAGTAGTTTGACTACTTATCTGCATTTACTCAAGAGAAATTTGAGTTGACTGGTAAGAAAGAAATCAAACTACTGTTATATTCTACAAAGGATAATCACAAAAACACAAAAGCCAATGTTTCTGCATTTCCTTTACCAGAATGACAAGAGGAAGTTAGGTATTTTTATTTGGCAATAAGTAATTGATGTATAAGGGAGTAGTTAGCTTTTATATCAGGCAACAAGAACTGAATATATGAATCATCATTATTTTGCTTCTGTGAGAAGTCTTTTGATGTGTTTACATTAATCTGTGGCAACAAAAACTATGTATTTGGAGAGAGAGTTTTAATGACTAAGTGTCACTTTTGTGAATTAAGATAATAATTCAAAAAGGACATTAAATTATATTGTACTTTCTTAGTTGTTTTACAGGAGGGGAACTTGAAAACTTATTTATGAAGAAATACCAAAAAAGTATTATACTATTTTTTATTTGCCACAATATATTATAGAAATGTAAATATATATCCAGAAATGAAACTACCAGCAATATAAATAAAAGGATAAATTAACAAGAAACTAAAGAAAAGAAAATTATTGTCATGAGATAAAAATGCTGAAACTGTCTTTGCCTGTGTGGGTGTCTGGAAGATTTCAAAATAATACTGGAGACTGGCTTCTTATGAAGTAACAAGAACAGGATGACATAAGTAAAAGATTGAAGGAAATAAAGAGAATATAATTGGTGTTGTAAAAAAGTGCTAAAACTGTCTTTGCATGTGTGAGTGCCTGGACCCTATGTGATGAGAGTGAAAGAATACCCTACTTCAACAATAATGTTTCAAAATTGGACTGGAGTTTGTCATATTGTGTCTAGCATAGGTGACAACTAACAAATTAAAAAAATAATAAAAGTAATAAATATTAATAACAAATAATACTTAATATTAATTAATATTTTATTTAATTTAAAAAATAGTAATAATAATAAAATTTCAAAATTCAAAAATAAAATAAAAATTATAATAGAAAGCAGTTAATATGAGCTTTGAGAAAGGTATGAATATATCTCTTCTCCCTCCAGCTATGGGTAAAATTGCAGGAAAGACTGGGTTCTATACCCTTGGGTGGCAACTGGTCTAGGAGAAGTAAAATTCTGGATTCAAAACCTGAGGAAGGTCATTTGGAGATATTGTTGCATACTATGTGCACAAATTCTCTGTATTTCGCTCTTCCAAAATGTGTGGTTGGTTGCATACAAGTTTTCACCACTACAATCAAATATGTGTGATTAGAATGGCTGTTTGGTTCTAAGACTTCAGTTTCTGTACTCTCATAAGCCAAAAATGATGAGAAGAGTATATATATATATATATATAAAATGAAGAGGTTATAATGGTTCCAACGAGAGAAAAGTGTGTATATTAAGAAGAAGAGAGGTACCGCAAACTTTTTTGGTTGTAATGTAGGTTTTTAAAAAAATATTATTCTTTATTTTTCATAATTTTAGAACACGCGTTTCTGGTCTCACGACCGTCTTCAGGTAAAGGGTGGATATTTCCACATATTATTAAAAATAATTAATTTTTTCTTTTATGTTTTTCAATGTTAAATATTCTCGATATGAGACATTTTCTGTTTTTGTGTTGGTAATTCAAATGTCTTTCTTTAAAAAAAAAATATATATATATATATATATATATATATATTTGAGAAGAAAACAGAGAGTGGGGAAGGAATATATATATATTTAAGAAGAAAACAGAGAGTGGGGAAGGAATATATATATATATATTTGAGAAGAAAACAGAGAGTGGGGAAGGAAGGAAGCTTGAATGCATAACTGAAGTGGTCACACACATATGCAGTAAAAGGCGGACCAAGCATTCTCTCTCAACAGAAAAAAACAAATACTTTATCACTTTTATATTTCAAAATACAGGTTTCCTGGATTCTTTTTTTTACATACCATATCCCTTCAGACAATCTGGGTATCTAGAAGATTTCCAAATAACATTGAACTGTCTAAGCATCAAGAACAGGATGATATAAATAAAAGATTAAATGACTGAGGAAATAAAGAAAACATAATTCTTGTTATGTATAGCTAGCCACTTATATTCGAGGATACCTTTTTATTAGAGCAGCTAGCCAATCCCTATTGCAGACACTTTCACAGGTGCATTTGTATTTATTCAACACCTACAGAGCCCACACATGGTTTATACTGCAACTATACTGAGCAGGCCTTAGTTATACTTTCTGGGAAAGAGTGTGTTATCTAGCATGATCAACAATTTGAACAAGGTTAGCACGCTCAAGCCCTTGGCCACGATGACTTGTGACTTTGTGTTAGCACAGCTATCGATAGCACGCAAGGGTTCCATCTACCCAATTTCACTCACAAGGCTTGGGTGGACCTGTGGTATGGTTTTCAGGCACTTTCCAAAGGTTCCACTCACTGGGATCAACCCCTCCAGTCCAGGGTTGAATGTTATAGTATTAATATATATATATATATATATATATATATATATATATAGTGGATTCATTGATATCTCTCCTTCCTGACAAATCGACCATTGTCATAATGTGAATGTTCTAACCACTCACCCATGTGCATGTTATGAGATAAAGTAATTGAACTGTCTTTATTATCTTAGCATGTGAATGTGCCTGAACTTGATGTATATTTGGGTTGTAGACCAACAGAGAGAGAGAGAGAGAATGTCCCACCTTACCAGTAATGTTTCAAAATAGGATTGGAGATTGTCTTCTTGTTGTGTGTGCTGGTGATGACAGCTAAAAACATATTGGGGGAAAGTGACCTGCTATATATCTGTTAAGAAGAAAAACTCAGAGATAGAGAGAGTGAGAGAGAGAGAATTCCAACAAATGCTAAATTACAGTGGTCACACACACATACAAAAAGACTGACAAACATGCACTCTCTCTACTGACAAAAGTTTTCATCCCAGCTGTATTTCAAAATAAGGGTTTTCCTGGTTTCTTCTTTTATTTACTGTATTTTTCTTTTTCTTCAATGTAAGATTCACCCTTTACAAGGCCCAAGGGCCACTTGAGGTAGAAGGTTATGTTAGGAGGTATTTTGTATGGATAGGAGAGGAAGGTAACGGTTAACCCTATACTTGAACAGGTTATAATTGCAGTGATCAGGGAAACATCCTCTTGGGAGTCAGTTACACAGAAGCTGTTCAAGTGAAATTTACTTCTCACCAATGGAATATGGAGGGAATGTGGGTGGTTCGCTACAAAATAAGTGGCATGGCAGGTCCTTGCTGTAAGGATTAGGCCTGGTGGAACCTAGGAATGTAGTTCTTCTGAGCACTTTCCATGAAAGTCCCCATAGAGCAGCAAGAGAATTGCCACACCCAGTCTGTGAGAGAGAGGTTGCGGGGTTGAAAATTCATTTGGGGTGTGGATAATCTTGGCTCAACACAATATATTCAAATATCTTCTTGATTTGTGAGGAAATTGTCCAGGATTCACTGCCATATAGGAGGACTGCTATTACACAGAGAATAAACTGACATGAAGTGGAATGATTATATTGAATCCATTGCTAGGTCACTTACTAAGAAGGTTGGTTCACTGTGTCATATGAAACAATTTTTCATTCCATAATCTGTCTTACATATCTGTAAGTCTACCATACGTCCATGCTTAGAATATTGCTGACACATATGGTCCAGTGCCTCTGCTTTTTACCTTGAGTGTTTTGATAATAACCAAAGAAGAATCAGCAATATTAGTGGTCTGATCTGGCAGCTCGGCTTCAGTCACTTACCCCCCTGCCATATGGTTGCCTCACTGTGCTTTTTTATAAATATTTTCATGCATGATAATTGTTCGGATGAGCTTTTCGCTATGGTATAAAGATTCTATGGATTTAAGCACAGTACTAGACTGATGTCAAGTTCTCATCAATTTACATCAATTTGATTTAGCTAGATGTAGCTGTAAATTCTATGCTGACAGTTTCTTTTCTCACACTTCTAACTTGTGGGACTCCCTTTTGACTCCATGCTTTCCAGCCAATTTTAATCTGCAAAAGTTTAAATGCAATGTCAATCACCTCATGATTACTCTTTTCTCTCCCTGCACATTAATGATTCTGTTCCTAATTCTTCCATACCCTGTAACTCCTTGTGTTTTAGTGACTTTACCAATTAAAAAAAGCAACAGTTTGTATTGTTATACAAACTGTTATATACAAGTGACTGTGACTACAGTGAACAATGTCTTTTTATGCACAATCCTTTTCTCTTGCAAGTAATCCTTTCAAAGTTTTTCAATGAACATGATTCATATTCAGGTGACTTCCTAACCAAAGAGCCTGCAACTACTCCCAGACATTTGATATATACCAACATCAGTTCAACCCATCAAAAAACTGAAATCTCTCTACAAATTGAAGAAGATGATATAATAACTCATTATAATAATTTAGTATTTGAAATCTAATTTTTACCTGAACTTCTCCATATTAACACAAGATATAAACTTGCCATCACTGATCAGTCATTCGGTTAAACCTGTATACTCTCAGTGGAGTAAGGGTGACACGGCCTCACTACTTTAGGTGTTGCTGCTGTGGTTAATGTAGCAAGAATCCAAAGAAGAATCTGCAATGTTATTAGTTCTGGCCTGATATCTCGACTTCAGTCACTTTTGCACTGCCGTAATGTAGCTTTTCTATAAATACTTTCATGGTAATTTTTCTGATGAACTTTCTTCTTTGATACCTAGACTATGAATTTAAGCACAGTATAAGATTGGCACCAAGGTTTCATCATTTTACACTTGAAATGGCTAGATGCAACCATAAGTTCTATGCCAACAATTTCTTCTATGACGCTTCTCACTGGTGGAATGCTCATTCACATTCTTGCTGTCCAGTCAACTTTGATATTCAAATATTTAAATGCAATGTCAATCATTATGTTCTGTCTTTTTAATTCTCATTCTTTTACTTTCCTCTCTCCTTAATAACATGTTTTTCTCATATTCTCTAGTACTCAGTAATCCTTTGCATCAAAGCAGCTTTATTGCCTTGCTGGGGTGAAATGATAAAAATGTGGGTTGTTTTGTACAGAGAATTTTTAGCCTCTTTCTTAACTGATTTTGAATTTAGAGTTTTCCCACTCCTAGACTGGTTGACTACCAAAGCTAAAGAGTTTGCAAGCTATTTAAACTCCAGCTGGGATTAAATAGCATGTTAAATATAATCATTAAGGCTACTTATAAATAGATATGATAAAAGTTAATCTAATTATAAACGCAAAGGAATAACATATCCTTAAAAACAGTGACAATGCATTTTCAGAACACTGGTGACAGTCTTTTCCAAAACTGCAATGCTGCAACACCTGTGACAACAAATTTATTGACAAATAATGCAATTGTCTTAATTGCTTCTAACAGTTATTCATTTTCCTATGATCTAATTACGACTGCATTAACGTTACCAATCAAGATTTATGTAATTTTGTTCTATAAATAACTTAGAATAATGAAGATCACAAAATAAATTATGGTACTGTGGGTGAGGGACTAAATTTAGCCACAGCAAAATCTTTTGATATAGTGAACCAAAGAGAAAGTTTTGTTGTTTAATTATCCATCAGTCAAAAAAGACATTACCAGTTTTTTTCTCAGTATGAGGTCATATACCAGAACCATGTATATCTACTCAAATATTTCCATCAACATTGTTTCTTAACCAATGTAGAAGTGCAACAAAGCAATTTCATCATTAATGCTGAGGTTCTAGACTCTGCCATGTCACAAATGTTCAATCTATACTACCAAAGAAGCAACTGTAGTGGTCTTTGATCATGTGACAAGAAAGGAAGATGATTGTATTCAAAAGCTGCTCTTATTTTAAGAATTTTAGCCAATGAAGAATTGGAATTCCACTGAAGAGATAAAATATGCTTTGTAAAGGATCTTCATCTCCTACCAATTTTACAACTATCAGAGAGAAATAGTGGTATGGAGGCAAAGTATCTATTAAACAACCTCATCAAACTAACGAAAAACTGAAACCTAAAACTGCTAAAATCTCCTTTGGCATTATTGCAGAAAAGGATGTCTCCCACATCCAAATATCTTGTGTGCTTAGAGCAGATATAGTAAACTATCCAAAATTTTGGCTCCTGAACCCAAGTCATGGTTTACTATAAATATATATTTTGTTTATGAATATGTTATATCAGTGTACATTATTTCTTTTACATACAAGGAGAAGGTTGTAATGAACTGTTCTTTGTGGAGACTGGGGACAACTTTTTCCATCAACGTATTTAAATCATTGATATGGAAAACAATTTCTGGTTGCTTAAAGTAGATCATCTATCTTCCATGATGCATCATTCACAATAATTTCGATTTAACTCTTTAAATCATATTCTCATGCCTAATATAATTCTAGACCATTAATACATTATGGTTCTCAGGTGAATAGGTGTATCAGTATGAGTAGCTTTCATTCAACAGGATCATTAACATATCCTGGTGGCAAAGTTTGCAGAGAGACTTATATTAAAAATAAGAGTAAATATTTTGTAGAAAAGCAATGAATCTATCATATTTTAATACAGGTAATGGTAAGAAGACATCTGAAATTTCTAGGACACATGGTGAGGAAGTGGGGCTTTGAGAATTTGTTACTCACAGGATAAACAGAAATAAATAAGGACATAGTAAAGCATCAAGTAACATATCTAACAAGCTTGTGTAAATGGATGTCAGAACAGGAATTGAAAAACAAAGGACTGAATGTTTTAGTATTAATATATATATATATATATATATATATATATATATATATATAGTGGATTCATTGATAGTCTTTATATTTGTACATAAAATAGGATAAGAGTAAAGATGACTTGTGTGAAAACACATTTGATAAATACAAATAGTTTCTGTAACAGATAATTTTATATTGATTCTTATATAAAAGTATACTTGAAGGAAAGTACCTTTAACATTATATATATAATATATATAATATATATATATATATATATATATATATATAATATATATATATATATATAAGATATATATATATATAAGATATATATATATATATATATATATATATATATAAGATATATATATATATATATATATATAAGATATATATATATATATATATATATATATATATATATATATATATATATATATATATATATATATATATGTAACACATATAATGTGCAAATGTTCTTTTTTTTCTGAGCTCTTTCAACTATACATTAAGCCATTTTCAAGGATGAAATATTTTAATATTTGGTCAGTTTTTTTATATTTTATCATTGGAAAAGAAAAAAATGATTAGATTGCATGAGAAATTGTATAAAAACTAAATCAAAGCACATTCTTTGTCATATTCAATGAAATGTGCATGAAAGAAGGATTGCTGCCTAAATACAAATACATATATATATATATATATGTATATATATATATATATATATATATATATATATATATATATATATACACATATTTATTTATTATTTATTTTAGTATATTAATACAAAAACATGTTAAAACATGTGAAAAATTGCTACACAATATGTGTAGTGATTTTTAACATTGTTTTGTTTCAATATCCTAAAGTAAATAATATTTAGCTCTACTATGTATTGAGCCCTCCTTTAAATTAAGTGTTACAGACAGTGGAATTATACTCCATTTGTTCTCATTTTACCTGGATATATATATATATATATATATATATATATATATATATATATTGGGATGAAAATATGGATTAAAATCCTACAGATTTATAATAAGAGGAACAAGTAGGAAATTTTCATAAATTTAATGTTTTGGATTTATTTAAGCTTCATCAGAAATTTTTGGGAAATTAGTTATAAAAGAGAAAGTTCTGATACTTTTTGTTCAATGAAAAATAAACACAGAACTCAAAATACCAGAACTTCCTCTTCCAAAAGTAATTTCCAAAAATGTTGTACTTGTTCGTTATTCTATCATATATATATTCTATTAAATAGAAATGCTTGTTGCATGAGAACCTATATTCATTTCCTAATTAGGACTATTAATTGTATAAATGCTATACTGACATCTCTTGACATTCTTTTCTTGAAAATGACCAAGGATAATGAAAAGATATTGCTAATACAGCACATAATTTCAGCAAGATCCTTTGCATATTTCCACCTGGCATCAAACAATTTATTTAACACCTGGAAAATCTCACTGAAAATTTTAAAAGATATCCTCTGTCTGTTCTGTTTAATAGAACATCTTTAAATGAAGGATTATTGCACAGATATATGTTTAAAATATAGCTATACAAGTTTAATTGATAATCAATGAAAATTTAACTTTTATTATTTAATTTTCTATGGATTGAGCCATTTTCTTGTTTTTGTGAAGAATTTGAACAGAAACTGTTCAATGTCTTCTGAATGCTTTTGCCTTTTGTAAGTAAAATGTTTTTGTATGTTGAACGGGTTGTGTGTAAAGATATATCTATTTCTATAGTTTATTTTGCTGTCGCATCATCACACGTCAATGGTGTCATTTTGGTCCTTTTCATGTAATACATCATCTTCGCACATTAATTTGTGGTGTGGTTTTTTTGTTAGTTGTGAAATGTATTTAGTTTATTTGTTTTGAAATTCTATTATTCAGTTGTGCGTACTTACTGTATTTGTGTTGCTCATTGTATTTCTGTACACTTTTCATTGAGGAAGGAGAATTGGAAAACTTAGTAGGAAGTTGTGGAGAGCCATGATTGCTTATGTTCTAAAGGGATATGGCAAGAAGTTCTTAAATTCAAAGAAAGTTTATTGATATTGGGTTGTTGATTTTTAATGGTTAAATCTTATATATATATATATGTATTAGGGTTAAGACATTTTTGTAACCTGATGTTCCTGTGTTCAAAAGTAATGAAAAAGGCATTAATTTGTTTTAGTTCTTGAAAAAGGTCACCTCCAAACAGATTTTACCACATGCACAATATATATATATATATATATATATATATATATATATATATATGTATATATGTGTGTGTGTGTGTGTGTGTGTGGTAACATAGTTTTATGGTTTACTATAATTATAGGTAAAAATGCTTAATATCTGGGAAAGAGTATGTGTAACTATAAGAGTGAAGACGGACCATTTCTACACATACCTTGATAAAGTAGTTCAAGGAAAGAAGCTTTTTAGTATAAAAGATTTTCCTCTTTTATTTCTTTATATATATATATATATATATTTGTGTGTGTGTGTGTGTGTGTAAATTCAATCTTTGGCAAAAAGTGATATTCACCAAAAAAGAATGGCTAAACTAATGCAATCAGTTATAACAATGTTTTTGACTTTGTTAAGTAAATGTCTATTTATGAGGGGTACTTAGTGGAAAGTATCGATTAGTAACTGATGGGCCCTCATTTTGGTTTCACTATGACTTTGTGTCAGATATCCACTTATTTTCAGCTAAAAATAAATAAAAAAAAAAACACTTATTTTGGATAAATAACAGAACAGCAGCAAGTTCATTATTGTCAGAATTGTTGAGATGAATTATTATGAATTTGTTATTATTATGTGCTTTGAAATTTAGGCCAGAATACTCATCTTCATTGTTATACTCACAAAATTTAATATGGGGTTTATTATATCCATGATATTATGATAAAAATTACCTCAAGTTTATTGTGGGTAAATGCTAAGCTCTTTTGGGCTCAGATGAACTGGTTGACAACTTTTGAAAAGAGAGAAACACAACAACCTATACTATTTTGATAGATTTAATATAGGAATAGAAAAAAGAAAAATAAGGAAATAAAAAAGGGATTGCAGACAATGTGTATCCATGGATTTCACTTACCTGAAAGGCGTCTGATGAAAAAGAGACCAGATACACAACAGGATTTAAAAACAAAGCCAGTCAAAGAGTGGATTAACCTTATTGTATGGCCAATGGCCATCTAACACAATAGGGTAGACAGACAGGGCTCGATAGTTATATATGCAGTCAGTGTGTTGATGACACAACATTGCTGGGCAAAGTTCTTTCTAGACTGAAGTTAATGGCCAGGGCAGAATGTCTGTGAACAATCTAAGCCTTCAGGTCGAAGGCTTTGATCGAGAAAGTGATGGATTCCACAAGTCTACTTGATCAAGTTATGCTATACAAAAAATAACTTTCTAGCTTTCAGTCTATATATTTGGAAGGAACTGGTTAAGTACTCAACTGTCCAGGAACATTACACCTGGTCTGATATTGATGATAAAGAAATCAACTTAGTTTTTCAAGTTAGTTTTGTTAGTGTTTTCAGTTCATAATATTTTTTTTAGTATTTTGGTCCTGTGATTGGGAATGGTAGCAAAGCTTTTTTTTACTTTTCTGTTTATACTTATACTAGCATTCACGCAATATAAGTCCCATGAGCCACTCAAGGCAGAGGGTTAGAGAATGTGGTTGTTTTAAGGGTGTACAGCGAAGGAGAGTGAAATTCCTACTTACTAAGGGGATGCAAAGAGAATGGGCTGGCTCTGTGTACATGATAAATTAAATCCTAGCTGTGATGGTTTTCTTTGGTAGAACTAAGGAATGTGTAAGTGGCTTTGATTTCTAACCAGAGTAAGTAATAAAACTAGCTGAGCCAAAACTTAGTCATTCTGTTATTTAATATTTAAATATCAATGACTGACAGCAAGAACAACTTGGCAAATGATCACTGGCTACTGGAGTCATGTCATGAAACCAATTGAGGTGAGAGCAGATAATGTGTGCATATTAGGAGTATTTTCACATGTTGTGAATAACAGCTGCCAGAAGTAGACAGTCAGGTGCATTAGCTGAAATGCATATTCAAAATTCAAAAGAAACATTTTGGCAGCAGGACTCCTCTGACAATATGTAAAATATGTATAATGTAAACTTAAGAAATAATACTTGAAACTCTGCATTTTAATACAAGACCATTTAACTTGCAATGGGAATGAAGAAGAACCATAATTCTGGATTTTCTATGTTTCTTAGACAAAGCTTTATATATATATATATATATATAAATATAGGTAACTATACTTGTCTCGAAAAACCTTCGAATTCTTGATTTGCCAATAATCAAATCAAGCTCGAAGGAAAAAAAGGTTTAAAAAAAAAGAAAGAGCCAGGAACATGAAAGTCTGTTGAAAATAATCACACAGATACAGGTTCAAAGCCCAAAGAAAAACCCCGACACAAGTAAACAACTAACTAAAAAGTGCTTGATATAAACGTAGAGCAGACCTAGTCAAACCTAGTGAGCCAGACAAACCTACCAAGGTTTCACTTAAGTAGATCGTCAGGGAAAGCTTTCCCTGATGATCTGCTTAAGTGAAACCTTGGTAGATTTGCTGGCTCACTAGGTTTGACTATATATATATATATATATATATATATATATATATATATATATATATATATATATATATAGTGGAAAAAGGAATGTTGGATGGCCATGGCTCAGGTATAAAGACAAACTAAAGACTAACCACTCAGCTGTTCATGTGTCGCATATTAACTTCGATCAAATTGCCTTGGATAGAAATAACTGGAGATATTTGTGCCAGAGTGATATCAGATATTTTGAAATCAGTCATATTAACCAGCAAAGAGAAAAAGGACAACAGCAAAAAGTCTCAGCAAATACTCCTCTTGCTATGTCCTAAGATCCTCACAGTTGCACAATGTAGACTTGTATGCAGATCACTAACAGGACTGAAGTGTTACATATGACACAAACATAAAAACTGAATGAGGTTGTCAGATCCTCATATGTCAAAATCAATAAGAGAGTCCATTATATATATATATATATATATATATATATATATATATATATATGTAGAGTAGTATAGCTGGCCACTCGTATTTGAGGATACCTGTCTACTAGGGCGGCTAGCTAATCCCTATTGCAGACGCTTGCTCAGGCGCATTTGTGTTTATTCAACACCCACAGAGCCCACCTGTAATTTATTTATACTGCAACTATGCTGAGCAGACCGTAGTTACTGTTTCTGGGAAAGAGCATGTTATCTAGCATGATCAACAATTGGAACAAGGCCAGCACGTGCAAGTCCTCAGCAATGATGACTTGTGGCATCGTGCTGGCACAGTTATTGATAGTCCACAAGGGTTCTGTTTACCCAATTTCACTCACAAGGCTTGGGTCAACCCGTGGAATGATTTTCAGGCACTTTCCAAAGGTTTCCTATGCTGGGATCAACCCCTCCAGTCCGATAACATCAGGAAGTCTCCTTCCTGACAAATCAACCATGGTGAGATTTGAACCTGGGCCTCGTGGTCAGAATGCAAACATTCGAACCACTCAGCCAAGTACCCATATATATATATATATATATATATATATATATATATATACACACACTCACGCCACAAAAAGCCAAATTGTTATGAAAACTAATAGAAAGCCAGATAAAAAAATAGGTTTCAAGGAGACAGAAGATGACAAAACTGTATTAAACAATGAAAATTATTGACATTTTGGTTCAATGTTACGATCACAGTAATTCAGCCATAGTGTCCTCCAACCTTATTCAGGTGTCTGTTGAACCGGGTACACTTGAGGGAATTTCAAACTGAAACTTTTATCTAATTAATGGAGGTAGAGTGTTCTCATTCCGTTGGTGTGTTTTCATTGGGTCTAATCCAATCATTCCAAACAAATTGTGTAATTAAGGCAGGGTTTGAATGGGCAGACTTCTAGATCATTTAACACTAATGTGGGTTTTCCCCAGGGCTCTATTCTTGGACACAATGTTTCTAATCTTCATCAGTGACATTCACTTTCCAACTAGGTATATATGCAAATGAGACAACTATTTACTTCTGTCTTAGTAGTAAGTTTAACATATCTGACAAAGTAAACCTGGCAACTACTCTTGAAAAAACATCCAATCAATGGTTAACTGGGGGTAAGAAATGACTTATAAATTATAATGCCTCCAAAATAAAACAGCTTTCATTTAATCACCACAGAGAAGCTTTTCTTCTTGCCATCAGCATGGCTGATGCTAAACTCCAGAACAACACATTTCACCTTGTTGGACTCATGTTTTCCACTGACATGAAGTGTTGTGACTATATTGATTTAATTGCTAGGTCTACTGCGAGGAAAGTTGGTTCACTGTGTCATGCCAAAGATTTTCTCATCAGAATCCAATTTGCACATTTATAAATCTACTATTCCTCTATGTATTGAATACTGCTGCCATATCTGGTCTGGTGCTCCTGGTATATATCTCAAGATTCTTGAGAAAATTCAAAGAAGGGTCTGTAATGTATTTGATCCTGACCTGGCATCTTGACTTCAGTTACTAACACGACATGGTTACTCTATGTCTTTTCTACAAATATTTTCATATTCTGATGAGCTTGTTTTCTTGTGTCTCATCCTGCATGATTTTAAGTCTGTTACCAGATTGGTGACTAGGTCACACCGCTTTACTGTTGAACAAGATAGATGCATCTGTCTCTTCCATTCTAGCAGATTCTTTTCTCACACTTATTGCATATGGAACTTTCTTTTGATTTTTTTACTCCCCTACCACCTACAATCTTCAAAGATTGAAATGCAATATAGATCTCCATCTTCTGTTATCCTGAATCCTGTTCCTTTACTGCCCTTTCTCTCACTACTCCTCAGTAAAGGTTTCTCCTTCACTTTTACTCCTTGTAGCTCTCCCTGCATCTTAGTGGCATTATCACCTTTGAGTGAAGATTAAAAAAAGGGCCTATACTCTCTCTCCCAGGAATGGCATTCACAATTACTATGCAATCAACATTTAGACAGAAACGATGTAAAGTAAAGAACGATCTTGTATTTAACAAATACAATTCCACTTTGAAAACAGTCTCTGATTAAGCTATCTTAATCTATTTCTTAAGTTTAAAAATTTCAGATTCTTCTTTAACATTTAACTCTTATTGAACTAATTGAAAAAAGTGAAAGAGATTTAAATTCTTCAGGGATTAATATTTTTACAATGTAAAGACTTTTCAGTACAAATTAATATTTACCGAGATGTCATAAAATTAAATAAGGTGAGGTCTATTTGCATTAAAAAAAATCACTATTTGTTTTTACAAAGTAATTTCGGGGGTATATATATCAGACTAATAGTGATTGAAGAAGAAATGTTGAAAAAATTCCATGTTGCACAATTTGTTATTTGAAAGGTCTTAGAGTAAATAATTTTCATAGAAAAAAATGTTGAAAAAATAAGAATATTTATCTTTAAATTTGAAATTTGAATTTTAAACTTTCGGCATTCACTGTATCCAGATGCATAATCTGACAAAACTCATTCAGCCTTCTCTCTTTTGTTTATATTTTTAGCACTATTGTTTATAAATAAAAAAGTAACCTTTATATAAATTCAGTAATCAATGAATAAATACTAAAAGTTTTATTAAATTTTATTGATTAACTGAATTTCAATAGATTTTTCAAATGTACATGTATATGTGGCACTAAGAGTTTCCAAATGATTTTCTATGTATTTTTTAATAAATGTAAACAGAAATGTTAAAAGAAAAACTTTTGTTTAAAATGGAAGACCATTTTTTGTACCAGATACCTCTTTTATTATTGATATAAATTTTATAGAAATTGATGAAACTATTATACATGATTGAATAGTTTTTTATCAGTAGATGTCAATTTTGTAACAAGCTGAAGGTCATTCTTAAAAAGTAGCTGAAAAGTAAGATACAATAGAGCTGACCACATTCAAAACTAGTCAGTTTCAAAAATGACCATTTTTCTCTAAGCTAAATAAATGATGTCATACCTGTAGTATTTTAGCAGAGCTAGCAACCATTTGGGAGTATTTGTCAATTAAAACCGCTGACCAAGTGATAATTTCTTCAGTTATTAAAACTTAATAATTTCTAATAACAAATTTCTAGGGATTGAACTGAAAATTTCATAGTTTCTAAAGTTTTTATCACCAAACCAATAGTGACAACGAGAAAATAAGTTTTAGCAAAGAAGTGAAATTAGCTGTGTGTTTTCAAGACTACAATTTCTAATACAATGGAAGAAAAACTGGTTTCTAATTGTGTAGTGTGGATTGTAAATCTCTTATCAAATGTAAAAAGTAAAATAATAATAATATATAGAACATTAAGAGTTTTGTGCTGAAATCTCATGAGTAAAACTTTAATGTTGTTCTTTCAGACATTTTCCTCCTTTGGCAATGGATGATACAGCATCAAGGAGGAGGAAAATAGCTTTGATCCTCTTGGGATAAAAAAGTAAAAAAAAAAAATGGAAAGATATCTCTGTGTCTTGACACAGATAGCCCAGCCAATAGCATAGCTGACAGTCAATAACATGGCCAGTTGATGTTCAAATCAAGTGAACAAAATGCAGAAAGAAGAGTGGACCAAAGCCAATTTTTTCTTTCTCTGAATTCCAACTGTCTGAGAAGGCCCTTAGGGACTTTAGGCAGAAATGGTAATCTATGTGAAAGAGCCAATCAGAAATGAATTATTATTATTTTCTAGCTCATATTACGAATATGTTCATTTTTTTTGGCATTACTACCTTTGCAAGTTATCTAAAATAAAACAAAGAAACTAAATAAAATAAAACTAAAAATACCAATGATGAACCTATTAAATACAAAAGAAATATAAGTTCTAAAAAAATCCCTATATTGTAATTCTTGAAAAATTTATGAATGAGTAGTTGCACTGTAAACAAAGAAAATATTTCTCACAAAACATCAGAAGCAAATATAGTCATTTTCTTCTCCCTCTTCTTCTATGTACCATGCTCCTTCAGGATATAGGCGGTCATGGCTCTCCACAACTTCTTATCCATTGTAGTTCTAAGTAAGGATTATCTTTTTACTCTCTTAATCCCTGTTCTGCTAACCAAATACACAAACTTGTTAGGGAGGTTAGTCACTGCTTTCCTGCATCGTTTGCCTTCAATACATCATGTGACAATTCTAACAATATTTTATTACATCTAAACCAATTTTTGCTTGAGGATATGAAAGACTTGCTCAAAGTTTCATCAGATACAACTTGTTTTTAAATAGTATAAACACTTTTCCCACAGTTGAAACATCACAAGCCATTTACTACATCACTATTTCCTTGGAAAGTGTTCAAATGAACTACATTCCTTACTTCAATTCTAACCTTCATGGCTAAAACCCATCAATTCCGCTCAAGCAGCTTCTTCTCATGCTGCTTTGAGAAACCGACTCCCAAGAAGATGTTTTCCCAATCACTACAATCTTAATCTGTTCAAGAATAGAATAAACCATCATCTTCCTTACATATCCGCAGAAATTGTACCTCTTACTTTGTCGACCTTGCGTGGCTTATGTTGAAAAACCAGTTTTCAAATGATCACTGAAGTTAAGCAACATAGTACCAAGATGGATATCTGTTTGGGAATACCAGGTGCTGTAAGCTTGGATGGATGAGTGATGTAATGGATAAGGCCTTGGAGCTGCATATCAGAAAGCCCAGTTCCAGTTGGGTTCATTATATTCACTTACATGCAAATACCTTTGGGAAAGATATGAATCCATGTTGTCTTCCTCCAGCTATGGGTTAATTAGTAACATATATGTATCAGTAAATCATTATTATCTCCAAAAAATTCCTACAATCTAAAAATACTTTCTGACTTTAAATAACCTGCAGAATTTGATAAGCCGCAAAAACAAAATCAATCAGTCTGCCTCGTGTGGTTCTCGGGTTTTGTACAGGGTGGACATAATTGACAAAGAAAAAAGCACAATATTTATTGGATTGCATTAATTCTCAAATAAAACTAAGTAGAATGAACACACAATTCTAAATGAAAAGAAACAGATTCTGATGAAAGGAAACTGTTTAAACATTTCTCATAGAGTTGTAGGCTTGAAAGAAAGCAAAAGAAATGTTTATCAGTAAGAAGGAGGTGGCACCAATGTGATTATAAGAATGCCATCTTGGTGACTTGATGATGATGAGATGTCCAAAATGAGATTACAAACTAAGCCAGGATCAAATGTATATGGAGGACCCTGGATAAAGGTACAAGACCCATGATGTCTTACTGCGCATTAATATTGGCTATTAATAACACGGGATAATGCCAGTGACACTTGCCAATGAGGGAATCTAATATATCCTGACATGAACAGATAAGTCAGAATGAATTGGGCTTTATCTAACTAACTATATGTGGCATACTGGTCTCTAATGATGTATCAAACACTTTGAAATTTGATTCTCTTTCATCAGTTTCAAATTAGGAAATGGAAGATTTAGGTTTAGCCAGAAAAAGTTGAGAGCAAACTTGGTATAATTTTATCTAAATCATCCGAAGGAACTTGTAAACTCTTCACAAGCAAAACTTTGATAAACTGTCAATTTATCTGATTGATTTGGACTTGTTTTGCATCTCATTAACGGAAAAGATAACGATTATTAGAAAGATGCAGATTTTAAATTGATCTAAAATGAATGGACCAGGTGCAATAAAGTCTTCATCTTCATCATACAACACTTACCAATAATATTTTTGCAATATGAGGTGGGACAACAAAATGACACACTTTCTTTTTGAACAGACTGGGAGTTCTTTTAGTTTTTAACACACAATTTCAATAAGAAATAGTATATGAGTGATCCAAACAAATGTGAAATCTATTTGACAAACAATATAATATAATATCTATAATTTAATTATAACAACTTATAACTAACATCAGAAAAAGAAAATTTCTAGGGAACAAATGAGAAAAGAGGGCTTAGGAAATTTGACACTCTCAGGTTATATTGAAGACAAGCAGTACAGAGGAAAGCAGTGCATAACATACCTAATGAGCTTGTGTAAATGATTTGCCAAACAAAGATTAAGGAAGATAGCAAAAAGACAAACTTTACTAAGAGCTATAAAGGCCAAGAAATTGTGGAGAGCCATAACCGCCCATGTGCTGAAGTGACATGGCACATAGAAGGAGATTTCAATAAGGACTAAATATATGCATTAACTCTTTAATTGCAGCAGAAATTTATGTTATTTGTTATTGAGCAATAGAACTGCAATGATTGAAATCCCCATTATCTGTAGTAAATGGATTAGTTGTTCGGTTATTTGGAAGAATCCATCAAATGCTCACCATAACCTTCTAAAGATCATAGTACAGTTGATGTTTCAGCTTCTCATATGTATCCAGCCATTGGGCAGATCATAGTTATGAGAACAAAACTATTATTTTTCATCACAAATAACATGCTACAAAACAGGACAGTTGTATGCAAGGGAACAGAATTAACATAAGATTTTTATTTATTTGTGAATCACTGAAATGAAACTCCTTAAAACTTATCTTGCAAACAAATTTTAAAAGATTTGATGGCATCCAATCCAAATTGTTACAGTGAGATTTTTGGATAATTGCCACAAAGAAGTCCAATATTTGTCAGAACTCTTTCCTAGTGTTATCATTTGAAATCTCCATTTGGCAATTTTTGAAACTTATATATTGTAACAGCTCCTTTTAAGAAAATAAAGTAAATGGCCAATCCAGAAGGCCTTTTCACAGCATTGTTGTAATCAGCATGTAACAAGTCCTCTGATTGGTCAATAGATGATCCAATGACAGCCCTGCCTTGTTTCAACTTAAGCAGACAATTTAGAAACTCTCTCTTTTTGATTACTCACCACAGAGCAGTAAAAATGTACCAAGCTACATTCAGACCAACAACAACACAGAAAAGTCAAATGAACATTTATGTACCATTTGAATAAATATCTCCAATTATTACAGATATACAAAATTTAAAACAAACAATGTACATGTGTAAAATTAAAAATGTAAAATGGCGAAAATTTACCCATTGCATATATATATCAATGGTAGACCTAGCTCTTCAGTGTTATTCGGGCTGAGTACCATTTTTTATCAACACTTCCTCTAGACATAAAATTTAGGATACTATATTTAGTAGAAAAATTGAAGTTAATAATTACACTTTAATCTAACTCGAACTGACAATATTTGTCTGTACATATACCAAGATTACTCAACCTTCTTTTATTTTCAACTGAAGTTGTAAGGATATGGAAAATTTGGATGAGTTTAACATTTTCAAATATAGCAGACAAGAAACCCATGTCATGGCTTGACTTTTAAATTCACTGTAATTATACAAATACTTGCGGTCATTTACTAAGGATTTTTAATCAAATATATTTGTGCTGGATAATATATATATTGCACAAGGAATGTATATCAAAAGAAAAATATGTTTTCTAAGTAATATTTTATTTTGCTCAGTAATAAATAATATTTTCTTAAGCAAATAATGCTTTATGTTATTTAATTAAGATGAAAATATTTTTTTAATCTGAATGAACAAAAGTGTCTGTCATTAAGTTATGCCTCTGATATCAAACCTAATTTTTTTGTTTTTTTTCAGCCCAAGCAAGGTGATAAAGTACTATATATAAGTATATATATAATTATTTATTTAAATATTATAACATAAATATGTTATAAAATCATTACAAAAATAGCCATTTTGTTTCAACACTCCCAGTGTCTTATCAAGTGATGATGTTGAATGTAGAATAAATGGTTTTAAAAAGTTCCAAATTCATTAACGATCCTTCGCTAGGGGTAAACACTGTAACATAAGTCAGAATGACCAATCAAAATACAAGTATATGGTGATTCAAAAAACCTGACAACGGGAATTTTTGAATCACCATATACTTGTATTTTGATTGGTCATTCTGACTTATGTTACAGCGTTTACCCCTAGCGAAGGATCGTTAATGAATTTGAAACTTTTTAAAACCATTTATTCTACATTCAACATCATAACTTTATAAGACACTGGGATTGTTGAAACAAAATGGCTATTTTTGTAGTGATTTTATAACATATTTATGTTATAATATTTAAATAAATAATTATATCTGCTCTACTCTGTATTGAGCACTCTTTAAAGAATAATAATTGTTGGTTATTGGAATTTACTCCGTATATACCAATCCCACACTTGGATAAGTATATATATATATATATATATATATATATATATATATATATATATTACAAGGTGGAAAGAGTAGAATAAAAGAACATAATCCAAAACGACAGATGACGATGATTGACATTTAAGTTTTAGAAGATTGTTGGTGACAGAAAAGCAAGAAGCCAGAAGAGAGTTCAACAAGTGAAAAGTGAACAAATAAGTAAATAAACAAATAATAATTCGTATTATTAGTTGAGTTTCTTAGATAAATATTTGTCAGTTATTACTAATTTTTTAAAACTAGTATTTAGTAGTATATTTTTGCATTTTCGGTTGTTTTCGATCATCCGGATCATTTGTTTTAATCATTTCACCTCAAGCAAGATAGTAAATCCAGTAGTATGCAGGGAGTGAAGGAGAATGAGAATACTGAGAATAGAGAGAAGTAAGAAAAAGACAAAAAATAAACAGATTTCAAGAAGAAAATTTTTGCATTATAATATTATTTGTAACTTATAAAAATTATTCTTTGGGAAACTTTCTATATTTACCTAAAAAGAAATAGTCAAAATTTGTGCATCTGATTAAATATCTATCTAAAAAAAAAATATTTGTAAGTTCTCCATATTTCTTTAATGCAGTATTTTATAATTAATTTTGAAAAGCTCAAAAATAAAGATGAGAAAAAAAAAATAATACAAAATTAATAATTAAAAAATATGTTGCTGATTAAACAATTAGTTGCTAAAGATGATAAGATGAAAACCAATACATACACATGTTTTTTATATACCACTCCAGAAAGTATCTGGTTCTATATGCTATGTTCTATCTTTACAAGAGCTAGGTCAGACCAAAAACCCATCTTGTGTATGACGATAAACTACATCCGCATCCTGGGTAAGACGATAAACTATGTCCAACAGCAAGGCCTCTGATCAGGAGGTTTTGAGGAGTATGGAACCGCCTCTTAATTGCTGGTGTTCCCAGGTCCACTCTGATCCAGGGTGGTAGCACCTCTTAGGATCCCCGCTATGGGCAAGTAGTTAACTCCTAAACTGGTGTCAAAACACTATGAAAGTGTAAAAATAGGTTTTATATATATATATATATATATTACAGCTATACATTTTTGAAAAAAAAATATTACCAGCAATACATTTTTTATATATATATATATATATATATATATATATTTAAAGACATTTATATTATGTTTAACGTTCTTTTTTATAAAAAAGAACGTTAAACATAATATAAATGTCTTTAAATAAATTGTCGGACTATGTCCAATTCTAAAATATATATCTATATATATATATTACAGCAATACATTTTTGAAAGAAAAAATATTACCAGCAATAAAAATCTTGTCGGCATTAAATAACCCATTGAGGTTGATATGCCATAAAACAAAACAAAACAAAATCAGACCAAAAATGGCCAATACTTACTTTCCAAAACTGGTACAATTTGTGTTTTCGGCTATATGATGAATTATTTTTCACTTTACAACTCTGACTACATCACAAGCCTCTTGCTACTCTATTGCTATTTCCATGCCAAATATTTTGATGAGCTACATTCCTTAGTTCAATGATCCCTGAGTGTCACCGCTTAGACCCACCATGCTATGTACACAAGAATTAATCATTTCCATTCACTTTGTATTCCATTAGTAAGAACGAAGTTCCAGTCAGACAGTTTGCCACTGCTTCATTGAACAGATTCTGAAGAGGAAGCTTCTCTGATCTTTAAGTCAAGGGTTAACTGATATCTTTCCTACATATCTTCTGAAACTGCACCCCATATCTCTTCCTCTTATATGCAACAACATCAATCAGTAACTCTTTACCATGTATCATGGGCCTTGTATCAAGTGAACAACAAAAAAAAAAAAATGATGAAAATAAAGATTGTGTTTGGCCAAAAAACAAAAGAGTATAAAATTCTAAAATCATGTCTCCTAAAGAGTGGATATGATCTCTATAAAACTCTAAGTAGAAAAAAGATAATTGAACATTTGATTTAATTTTAAGTTTTTTTTAATCATTTCACTCCAAGAAAGGTGGTAATGCTATTAGAATGCAGGAAGTTACAGGGAGTGAAAGAGAAAACTGAGAGTAATGTGGAGTCAGGGAAGGACAAAAAATGGACATGATTCAAGGAGATAGAAGATAGCGATTGAAATTGCATTTAAATTTTTGAAGATTGTAGTTATCAGGGAGGTAAGTTAATGGTAGAGAGTTCCACAGGTGGGAAATGAGAGAAAAGAAACTATTGGAGTAGAAGTGTTAGTTGCATTTAGCTATTGCAGCAGTAAAATGGCGGGACATTGTTGACAATCTATAAGTACAATTAAATTCATGTAGTCAGGACACCAGGGAAAAAAAATTCAGAGCAGTAACCAAAATATTTGTAGAAAAGAGAGAGGGAAGCCTCATCATGTCGATGAGAAAGTGACTGAAGCTGAGATCCCTCGTCAGGATTGATTACATTACAGATCCTTCTTTGGATTTTGTCAAGAATCTCAAGACATATAGCAGGAGCACCTGACCAGATATGGTGACAGTATTCAACGCAAGAACGAATGGCAGATTTGTAAATGTGCAAGATGGATTTTGGCAAGAAAAATTTTCTGGAACAACATAGTGAGACAATTTTCCTTACAATAAACAGAGCAACTGATTCAATATAGTCATTGCACTTTACATCAGTAGTAAATGTGAGTTTTATTACAACCTATATATATATATATATATATATATATATATATATATATATATATATATTATATATATATATATATATCAATTATGTAGCGTGTGTTCAAGGATCATACCATTCATTAACGGATTCGAGGTTGATTGTATTCTATTATTAAATATTGTTTGCGAGAGTGATTCTTGCCATATAATTAACTTCATTATTTGTTTTTCGTATGAATGATTTACGTTATATATATATAGTATACTTAGCAAGTATTCATTTAAAGATGTCTTATTGAACACCCACATATATCTATCATTTCTCTCTCTCTATATATAGATTTAGAAAAATACTGTTTGTTGATATATAAAATTATATATATATATATATATATATATATATATATATATATATATATATATATATATATATATATATGTATGTATGTATGAATGTAGATCAATATGTTCATAGTCATACACAGTTATGACATGGATTTTGATATTAAATTTCCTTTGTATAATGTTTGTTTAATCCTTGAAAGCAATTAATTCAATATAATCACTCCACTTCATTTTAGTGGAAAATGTGAAGTTCATTATGATCTCTCTTTCTCTCTGTGTATATATATATATATATATATATATATATATATCAGTCAGTTTTGTGTCATGTGTGATACACACTTAGGCGATCATGTACCTTTTGATACATGACTGATTTTTTCCAACAGGAGGTTGCCATTTCTTTCTGCAGTAGACCTGTTACCATAGAGGCAAGGCCATAGAACACAGTCTTTCCTGCTACTTACCCAAACCTGGGGGAAGTAGAAGAAGATTTATACCTTTTTCAAGGGTATTGGCATATAAGTGAATGTCATGGATTCAACTGGAATTCGAATTCACCTCTGCAATTCCTCAATCCGAGCTGCTATCCATTACTCCACTGAGCCTTAGTCAGCAAGTCCTCATTTAAAGATGTCTTACTGAACACACACACACAAATATACATATATATATATGAAAATGGATCAAAAAGTTCATAGCCAGACACAATTATGACATGAATTTTGATATTAAATTTCCTTTGTATAATGTCTATTTAATGTGATTAATAGAGAAGAGTTGTGTTAAATGCATTGAAAATTATATTGAAAAATATTTACTGTATTACAGACTTACTGATGCAACTATGTAGACACGTATATGAGTGTGCATGTGTGTGTCTAAGTAGAATCCGTATTTGTGTGCGTGTATTTGTGTGTGTGCATTTGTGTGTGTCTGTGTATAAAGATATATATGTATTTATGTATGCGCATGTGTATTTAATATGACTTTGATGCTTAAATATTTGGAGCTGACAAGATCTATATAATTTTAATGGTATGAGAAAATTGGGAACAGAAATAAAAAATATATTATCTTTGTAAACTAAATATTTATAAGAATAAATCAATTTAAGAATGTCCGAACCCACCAACAAAGAGTGAAGAAAATGTTACAAAGATATTTACAGAATCATTATAAGAGATAAAGTAATCAAAAAAAGAACATCAACATTTTTCAGGAAAAAAGAAAGAAAAAAAATAAGCAAAATTTGGTAGAATTTGGTGAAAGCAAGTTCTTTAAGGTTTAAATATAAAAATCTTTAAATTTTATTAATTTAAAAAATTTTCTTTTGATATATTATGTTCCTGAAAATTTTTCACTTTTAAGATAAGACTAATTTGTATCACAGATATTTTATATCTCTTTGGTAGTGGGAATTTTAATCAGAATTGCAGACATTTGATTACAATAATAATTTTAAGATTAGTGTAGAGACTTTTGTCTGATAACGTGTTTGATAAAATAATTTAAAAACTTCAGCAATAAAATTAAATGAATAAAATAGTTGCATTTTTATCAGTCATAAACATGAAAACATCTTTGAAATGGGCTTTAATAGTGTTTATCAGAAAAAAAACATTACAATCTGGTCTAAATAATGAGGGTAAGATACAATTTAATTTTTTTCTGTGTGTGCTTAATACATACATACATACATACATATATATATATATATATATATATATATATATATATATATATATACATGCACAGACACATATATGCACACACATATATATATATATATACACATTTGCAAAATTGAAGATAGCAGATAGTAAGTCTTGACAAAAAATGTCAGCAATAACTTCAACAATACTAAAAATTTTAAGGATTTCAACATGCATTAGTGTGTTGTAAAAAGTTCTAGTATATATATAAAGCATATGAAATGCATATATGCAATATAAAATACACAGACGCACTTATATATATATATCACTATATGTACTATATATATATATATATATATATAGTACATATAGTGATGGTTCTCATAAAACAGTGCTCAATGTAATAAAACGGCAATTAAGTATATATATGTGTATGTGTATATATATATATATATATATATATATATATATATATATATATATATATATATATATTCTTATATAGGTAAAACACATACACTTAAATATACATGCATGCATATATAAAATACACACATACACATTTATATATCTACATAAATACATAATGACTGGTTACATTTCCAAGCACACCTGTGTGCCAAGGCAGCTAGATGCTGTTCAACCTACAGAGTCCACTGTGGTTTATACTGCAACTATACTGAATGTAATTTACTTAGTGTTTATGGGAGATGGCACATAAACTGGCATGATCAATTTCTTGAACAAGTGTGCTCAAATCCTCAGACACAATGAATTGTGATTTCTTGCTAGCAAAACCATCAATGGCTTTTGAACGGTTCTGTCTAACCAATTTCACCCACAAGGATTGGGTTAATATGTGGGGGATGGTTTTCAAGCACTTTATTAAGTTGCTATGATCACTTCTCCAGGTTGATTTAGTCAAGAAGTCACTTCCCTGACAAATCAACCATGGTGAGATTCAAACCTGAATTTTATGGCCAGGATATGAAAGTGCTAACTACAGGGTGGGGGCAGAAATACATATACCTCCCAGAAATACCTTTGACATAACTAGCTAATGTCTTACCATTATGTGGGAGCTAGTTATGAGAGGTGTATGTGGGAGGTACTTCTGCTGCACCCTGTATGTGTGTGTGTGTATATATATATATATATATATATATATACATATATATATATATATATATATATATATATATATATATATATATATATATAGTTATTTAGTTAATGAAAAACTAGGTAATCCGTATGTGTAGACCCAAGGAGGATAAAATCCAGAGAGCTCAATGTAAATCAAAGCTAATAATTAACCTTAAGGTGGTCTGTTTTTATTTAATATATATATATGTATATATATATATATGAAGAAATATAGTCTTAAGATGCGCTATATTTATGGGATAAAGTGCACAATATCAGATACAGAGCGTGTGTAAATATAAAAGTGAACATAGAAGTCAACACTTAGAGGCGACAGTCTGTTTCATGCTAGATGGCCTGACGATTGCATCTAGCATGAAACAGACTGTCGCCTCAAAGTGTTGACTTCTATGTTCACTTTTATATTTATATATATATATATACATACATATATATATATGTATGTATGTATGTCAAGTTTTATTTTGCAAGTAAATATGTTCACAATTAAATTGTTACTAACTGACCAATGTCAGGATATACTTATATGATAAATATACCAGGGGGAATTTCTGCTTATAACATCATATCTGGTTATGTGACATTCAATGGAACACAAATGTTGTTGATTTTATTGTAATTCTCTCTCTCTCTCTCTCTCTTATATATATATATATATATATATATATATATATATATATATATATATATATATATATATATATAATGTAAATTAGTAATTATATAGTCATTATTCTTCATTTTTAATTTCAGTTATGTAAAGATTTTCATATTTCATAAGAAAAATATAACCTCAAAAGATCCTGAAAACATATTGAATGAAGGGAACATTTAGAAACAGCAAAACATTTAACATGACAGAACATTCAAAACAAAACGGCAAATAGTGACAAGAGAAGAACAAAAAAAAATGTCATTTAAGAATGTCACAAAAATAGATATAAAGAAAATTAAGAAGTTATAAGCAAGAGTGGACTGACCAGCAAGAAAATATTTGAAGATGAAAAGTATTAAATCCATTGGCTAACACCAGGAAGGCAAGCAAACTGCCATCTTTGAATAACTAAAATTCATGAATAGAAATGAATAAGTTGAGACAAGATATAGATGAAAGCTCATTTTTCAATAGGGATTTTTATTGATGAATGCAGAACTAAATTTGATGGATCAGATGAGCGGTTAAGAAGTTATGTCTGTCATGGAAATAGTTGATGAATATAACTTAAAATACAATGATGGAGAGGTGAAGCAATGTTTATTGGTAGAATTGTAGATAGTAAAATTGTAGGTTTCTTCACAATTGATGATGGTGACAAGATAAATGCAGAGAATTATTGTAAATTCTTAGACAAGATCTATTTTAAGTGATACAGGTTATAATCAATAAGTCGTAAGCAAACAAGTCATCCAAGACAATACTCATTGACATTCTGCAAAGCACAAGAGCCAAAGATTTTTCAAAGACAGAAAAATATGGTATGCCCTCGAGCTTCTCAAGATATTAAAACAATAGAAATATGATGTGCATCATTAGCAGAGTTATATATGGAAAGGGAAAACAATATACAAACAAAACAATTAAAACTACTGCAAATAAAGTCCAAAGAGTAGTAAAATAAAAGAATCTAAAAAGGCATATATAAACATATAAAATAAAAATTTATTCGTACATGTATATATCAGTATCATCAATCACATGACTAGGTGTGGTTGCAGTGTTGCTGTGTCACTATCTGAGTTAATCAGTTCCCTCTACATATATTGGTTGAAAGCTGGGCAGGTATTTTTTCATGAATAGTGTATCTTGAGCAAAGTAGACCTGGTAGACCTTGTTCCCCTCAGGTTAAACCATAGCCAATGTCCTCTAACTTGCCTTGGATATAGCTTTTTATATCATCAGGAGAAACCTCAGCCCAGGTCACTGACCAGTCTAATAAACCCTACCTCCAATGATATCTCATCATAGCACAGCTGTATACATAGCTATAGAGTCTAATCTATCCCATTGAGTCTAATCTATCCCATTGAGTCTAATCTATCCCATTGAGTCTAATCTATCCCATTGCGCTGTCAACCGAAAAGAAGTTTCAACTGTCCTTTGTCCATTCAGGAATTTAATCTCTATCCCTTTTTCTATCAGGGTCAACTGCCAGTTTGGCCATGAGAGACTATCTTTATATAGCAAGGTTTCAATTATTAACTTAATGAATATACATCTCTTATTTGGATTATTATGAATCTATATCTGCTAGCTTCGGTTTTATGCCCACAATGTAAACAAAAATAATTTTTGAATGGATTTGAGTTGCTTCTATGTGCTGTGTACCTTTAGGACATTTTTGATCTTGGATTTCTACAATTTCCAGTCTTGTGTAGCTCTTAATAAATTTTGTCTTCTTGTTATCTCTCATAAACCTTGCACCACCATACATTTACTCAAGTTCATTAAGTAGGTTTATGCATTGTTTTTTTTTCTGTCCCTCTTGCCATCAATCTCTCCCATGAGTACCAAATTACCAAACTCACTTTCCTCATTATGTGTCCTAGAAATTTCAACTATCTCTTCCTGATGTTAAATAAGAGTCCTTTTTGTTTCCATTTTCTTTAAAACTTTGTTGTTGCTTATATATTCAGTCCAAGGTATTCTCAGCATCCTTCTGTAGAACCACATTTTTGTTGCTTCAAGTCTCATCTTCATATGGGAGGAGATTGTCCTGTATTCATGCATATAAGAGGACAGATATCATGTAACAGTTCAGTAGTCTTTTCTTTCTTTCTAATAAAGTCTATCTATTTTCTGAACTCGTGAAATTAATAACAATCCGCCGAGACAAAAAATAATCCTTCTAAAGAAAACAAATCTTTATATGTTAGGTAAGCATCAGAATATTTTGACTTAAACAAAATTCTAATAGTTCAGAACTTATAGTAAAATAAAAAGTCTATTCCTTAAGGTGTCAGACAAAAGAGAGGGATAAACTTTCATAATTTTTTTGATCAATCAAATTTGTAGCTTGAATTGTGCTCACGCCATTTCTGATAGATTGCTTAGTAAAAAAAAATTAAAAAGATATCTTCTTTAAATTAGATAAATACATCTAAAGAAAAAAAAAACTTTTTTCATATTTCTTGCCAAAAGAAATCTATCAAAAATTTACAAGAATAAAAATTGTCTGTGAAACTTAATCTTTTGATATTATATTTGGATATATCAAGAGTATTTTCATTTTTACAGACATTATTTCATGTTAGACATCTGATGACTCTGACTACACTATATTTTTAATTTTTTACATATTGTCATTATTAATATTATTCAACTTTTAAATGTTATAATGTACCTGCAATCTTTAATAGATATACTCCAAATTTATTTTGAGGTATACAGATGATTTCTTTTCAAGTCTAAAGGGAACATATTCAGCATGTGATTTGAAAGTTAATACCCAAAGTATTCAGACATTTCCTTTTACTACCATAAATAAATTCATGACAAATAAATGGCAGGAACATTAGAGCTCCAAATCAGACAACAAACTATATACCATCAGTCCCATCATAAGAGAGAGAAAGCTAAGAAATGAGGAGGTTGTGTAAGCCAAACTCCACGTCATACTCAAATAAGCATAACTATTGATTGAAAAATGAATAATTATCAATGTGTATTGGATGTTAAGAACAATAGACAGTGAAACACATCTGAGTGAATTGTGATGATCTAAAAATTAAACTGAATACAATATTAAGTAAACAATTTGAAAGAACTCTTCAATAAAGTCAATCTATCAAAAATAATCCAATCCCTGAAAAAAGCCAGAATTTACATGAGAATATAATACCAAAATCATAAATACATTATTTTCCTACACTGCTCATAAAAATTTCTAGTAAATCTACTTAAAGTTTTCTTTTTCTTCTTTTGAATCCTATTCCAATCTTTTTCTAATATTAAACATTCTAGCATTATATAACCCACATAAGAGTTGATATGCCAATAAAACTAGAAAAAGAAACAAACATTTCCTTTTAAACCTTACTGAAACAGCAGGACCATCTTAACTCTCTAATGTTGGTTGGCAGCCATTCTAGGTGAAGGAAAATCCTGAATTCACACATCATTTCTCTTGTGGATATCTTCAGAAAAAATGATGATTAAACCCTACAAACATTCAGGAGTGAAACCTCTAAGGTGGTTGATAGCATATTAAATCCCTTGACAACTCTACAGGTTTACCCTTTTTGGGACTATACCAGAAATTCTGACTCTGGGATCTTGATGTATGAGAAACACAAATTCTCCATTACCAGATCAATAGATTTCTGAGATGGACCATTGTCTCTTGAGATGGACAGATGCCAACACAATGCAACGATGGATATGAATAATGAGTTTCTGTCATTCGAGACATTATTTTAAGTGGGATTGAAAACCACTTAAGCTGCTCATAGAATTCAAGAAGTGGAGAGATATTAAAAATATGTCTGACCATATTGGCCAAAATTGGTTTAAGCATTTTAAGGGTGGTGACTGTCCTCTGAAATAAAGCTGAGAAGTGAAAACTCATCAGTGGTCAATTACGATTCTTTAAAAAGCAAGACAGGGAGAATCTGACAAGAAAAATTTCAATCTTTTATTCAACTGTGAGAAAGTTATCCAGTATCCACTGCCATATAGGAGATAAGATACATAGCAGCCCAATATTCTCTTATTTGTTAAAGGGACACTTTTTTTTATCTCTTAATAATTTAACTATCAGGGAAGAGTTTTCCCAGAAACAGATGATGGAAAATGCGACAGCAAAATTTGAAGGTTCATTGGAATAGCAAATGAAGTCATCCAAAAAATGTAATAAGAAACAAAAAAAATCATTAAAAACAAAAAATGAGTGCCAAACAGCTATGTAATATCAATGCTTTTATACGGTATTGAATGCTGGACAATTTCTGTACATATAAAGAGGCAACAGAGATATGGTTCTAGAGAAGGATACTGAGAATACTATGGATAGGGCATGTAAACAATTAAGGAGTTTTGAGGAAAATGGAAACAAAAAGCACATTTAGAATCAGAAAAGGTTATGACTAGGATGCATCATGAAGAAAGAATTCTTGGAAAATGAGACTTTCACAGGACAATGAAAGCAAGATAGGTAAAAGGAAACAGCAAGTAACCTACTTAACATATTTGTATAAATAGGTGGTAGAGAGGGGAATGGGAGAGATAGCAAAATAACAAACATTACACAGAATTACAAATTAGAAGAAGTTGTAGAGAGCTATGACTCTTGTGCTGAAGTGAAACAACACATAGTAAAGGACACATGGCCCAGTGGATAAAGGTGTTAGTTAGATCCAAAGAGGACCCAAAGAGTGTGAGTTCAATACCTGGTTAAGGCAGTGGAGAACTTGAAGAGGGGAGTTAACAGGAAATAACTGATAACTGACATCCATTAGACATGTTACGTGGAACTAGAACAGTCTTCTCCAGCGAGCAAAATAAAGGGTTCAGTTTGACATTCCAACCACCTGAAGATGGCCAGAGCGTACAATGGCCGAAACGTTGTGATAAATATAGTAACAAAGATGAGGACAATAGTCTGAATAATGTAAATAGTATAGTAGAAGAGGTAGCATAATTTGCTTGGTTTTTGGAAGGCATCATTTTCTATTTCTGCATGCCATTAGATTTCTGTATCAAAATTTCATCATCTGTTACTACATCAACTATATATTTAAATTTCTGTACCTGCTTGATTTTGGCATCCCCAATGTGTAGTTCACATCTTGAGATGTCTCTTTTACTGGCAACCATGTATTCTATTTTTTTACAGTTAACAGTCCTTTTTTGTTGATTTCCTTTACTACCTGGTTGAAAAGATTTTTCAGTTTTCTTTTCGAGTCTATCATCAAAACTTTTATCCATGTACATTTCATGTTGTTATGATGAAGTCCTCCTATGATAAATCCTGGAAGGTCTTCTAGTTATCCTAGAATCATCTCGGTATATAGATTAAAAATTTGGTGAGAAAACAGATCCTTGTTTTACCTTTTTTTCTATTTCTGTACATTTAGTGAATTCATTCACTATCTGGTTTCAGGCTATTTGTTCCCAGTAACGATTACAGATTAATTGATTATATTTCCTGCCTAAATTCGGTTTTAATATGTCTTTAAATAAACCTTTGCATTATCATGGTAATTTTTTTTTAATCAATTCACCCCAAGCAAATCAATAATGCCACTAAGATAAAAGAGACTACAGAGAGTGACAGAGAATGAAAAGACAGTAAAAAAGGGATAAACCTCTAATTCTGTTCAAAAGACTGAGGAGGAGTGTGAACATAATAAACATAATATATAACTTACTGGCTACTGGACTTCAATAACAACATCTTTATCTCTTTTTGACACAATGCTGCAAATAAACTGATGGCTTATCAACTTCAGGTATGACACTAATCTTCAGTTAAGAAAGAAAAGATAGGAGAGAATTTTAATGGTTTACTGATAACTCAAGTATTTTAAACTTTGTGTTTTTGATTCTTAGCCATATACAAGTGATTCTTGATTCTGAGGAAAGCCCTTGTATAAACACTCATTTCCTATTGTTCTTAATGGATTTCCATGATAAACACTCATCAAAAACAATCAGTAAGATTAAAAATAAATTTTCTATTTATAAATCTTCACTCTTAGAAAAGAAATTGTTGGCTTTCAGTATCAAGTTAGCAGTAGCAATATTAGAAAAAAACGACTCCTCGTGAAATCTCTTATACTTTGACTTGGAAAGAAATAGAAAACATAATGGTTATATATGATTATAAATGGTTATTGCTATCCAACTAACACTCTGTATATTAATGATTATCAAATATTTTTCTTTTTAAAAACTATACAACAATATTAATAATATTAACCCTTTGGCATTCATTGACTTAGCTGCTAGTGCAGATTTCAGTTGAAATTTATAAAATTTTTTTCTTAAAGTAATTTTTCAAGAAAATAGCTTTCTCAAGTCCAGTACCTCTTATCACTGTTTCCAGTATTGTTGGGGTTTTCCTTCCCAGCCTTTTGTTTGAAGTAGTGCAGAATGTCAACATTTTGATTATATCAAAAAAAAAAAATAGATATAATCAAAATGTTGACATTCTGCACTTCATTTGAATAACAGAAACAACATCACTTGAGAATTTCAACAACTAAAATGGTTAGCACAATGTAACAACTTTTTAGTTGTTGAAATTCTCAAGTGATGTTGTTTCTGTTATTTGGTACAGTTCTTTGTGATTCTGTTTGCAATATTCTAAAAAGAATGATCACTGCTAAGACATAAATATTTAATTTTCTCAAAACCATTTTTAATCATTGATCTGAGAAAGCAGTTGTATACAGCTGACAGTTTATGTATTTCTGACCGAGTCTGTTGTTATGCATATCAAAGTCTCTATTAAGGCTATTTAAGAACATGACTCGAGATTTTAGGTTAATATTTGGCTTTGTAGCAATTTGAAGTGTTGGACAAACTACCTCCCGTGATGCTGAGTCTAATAAGTTCTACAATGAAATATATTCACCTGTCTGAAAATGGTTTGTTTATGTATTTCTTTTACAATAATAAAAAATCAGGAAAAACAAAAATATAAGAACAAAATTATTACCTGGACATAAATACCAAAACTGTACATAATTACCAAAATCACAAACACTTCTATGAAATGCACATGAATTCAAATATAAAGTGGTGAATCAATGATTGTGCCAAAACCAGATGCTGCATTATAATACAATGTCTGGTGGATAAATTCTTGTCTAAATTACGCAAAATTGAAAATGACATTGATATCTCATTTTCATGGATATATTTACCAAAATTACACAAAATATCTTGAAATACTAAAGAATAAATTTATTCAATAAAATTGCCATTGACTTCAACCATTCCCACCAAATGACTTCAGAATCTCCTGCATCTCTTCTGGACAGTCTCCCTGTTTATGTTGGTGAATGCTGCTATAGTCCCTGACTTTAGTTCATCTTTGGTCTTACAAAGAGTTTTGTTGATTTCCTGCTCACCCGTGCCCCACACATAATAATCAAAGGGGTTATAGTCTGGGAGTTAGGTGGCCAGATGTAAGTGGTGATGTGGTTGCAGAAATTGTTTTACAGCCATAACTGGGTCCTCCTGCTTGTGTGGCATGGTGCAGAGTCCTGTTGCCAGACATAGGGTCTTCCAGCAGCCACCTGTTTGACCCATGGCTGCATTACCTTCACACTTGATACAGGCCTCTGTGTTGTGTCTGTGACCCTCAACAACAAATTCTATTCTGATCAGAATGATCAGAGTGAGTTTTCTGTGCTCCCGTACCTTTGTAATCACCATTAGACCCATCCAATTCTTTCCAAATCCTCCGCACTGTCCTCAGATCGACACCCTAAGACTGAAATATTTGTATTTGAACTTCTGGTGCAAATGCCAAGCAGTACAGCATGCCATTTCCAAATTTCTGGCAGAGTGCATTGCATCAAGGTGCTCTTTTTCCCATAGAAGGTGCCCAACTGACACTACTATACTGTGTAGTCAACAAAATCTAAAACAAATGACGTGCTTGTGCAAAATCAAAAATATAAAATGGTGACAATTTACCCATAGCGCCCTGAATATAGTATTAAAATTAAATGTCCGTTTATCTTGTTTTTACTTGGAGTTTCAAAGAGATAGAACCTGCTCTTCAGAAGACTTGGTTGTAAAGTTTAGGAAAGTAAATTAAATTTTAAAATTTAGTTTCTTGAACTGGATAACTCAAACTAGAGACAAGCTAAGTGAATATTTAATTTTATTCATTATATTTAAAACATTATTTCTGTGATGAAGTTATATGGAACTAAATTATTATGTTATAAAAGGTATATACTGTACTTGCCTACATAGTATTTGATTAATATGGAATTTATTTGTAAAAAAAAGACACAAATATATTTAATCTCATACTTTTATTTGATTGTTTATTAGTTGAAGGCAGTGACAATCATTATTAATTTAGACTCATATTCACTTTCATCTTAATTTCTTACCAGTTGAGACATAATTCATTTTGAGTGATTGACTTTCATTTTAATTTTCTATTAGTTGAAGCATTTCATCCAGTTTACTTGTGTCTTCAGTTTTCATTGCAGTTTTATTCAAGCTGTCATTCCACAAAAGGGAATAAGCACTACAGAGTAGAAATAGAAGACAAGAAATTTCAGAAAACTTGATTTTATGTTTCAGGGAAGTCTGGTAAGTCAACTAGCTAATTTAAAAACAAAGCTACAAGAAATTAATAGCTTTACAGAAAACCAAATCTAACCGATAACTAATCACTCCTTTTCATCATCTCACTTAGTGCCATGTTAGTTTCCCAGATAGTAGTATTAGTAGCAGAAGTATTATTTTATTACATGAAGAATTGCCAAACATTAATATTAATTTTGAATATTATCTATTTTCATCATGATGGAATCTGTTCTCTGACAGTAATAAAATGTCTATGTAAAAATGTGATAACAAGCCACTAATGAACTAATAAATACTATTCACAATATTTAAATTAAAATTAAAGTAAATACCTGTCAATATGAATAATAATGACTGACAATGCTTCATAAAATGAAAAATGAAAATTAAAGTAATTGTCAAAATTAATAATAACGAGTTTTTTGGAAAAAAAAGTTACCCATTTTTGTCCATTTTTATTATTATTTTTTTATTGTCAGTTGTATCATCATATTTTATATTTTTATTTTCAGCCATCTTCTTCATGAACTGTTTAGAATTAGTATGTATCCACTGTCATAAAAGAAATAAGAGGTTACACTGTTTTCATCAGTAGAGGTAGGGACTGAAACAATATTAGTATGCATCTGTGGCAAGAAGGTTAAAAAATAAAATTCTTGTGCATCATAACTATAATAAAGATTAGTTCATGTGGACAGAAGCTGACTAAATATAAGCTCTCTGAGAGAGAGAGAGAGGGTCTAGTTTTTCATTCATCATATCATTTTTGTTTTTTCAATTCTCTTATGAAAGCAACAAATATAAAAAAAAATAAAACTTTAATTTTTTTTCTAAATCAGCTTGAAAAAAAAATATACATGATATAAAATCTCAGAAGAATAATTAAGAAATTCATAAAATTACAGTTCCTCCAACAGAGGATTGATCAAATGATAAAAGTTGAGGGTCAGGCATGGTTTTCAGGCCAATGCATCTTTACTAGCAATACTTATGATATAACCAGGCTTTGTTAGATTTCTGTCACAATGTGGGAAGGCCAGATCCATGCTGATATAACCTCTGCCCAATCCTGGAACCTACTTAATTCTCTTTTGTTGACAGTCCAAGTTTAGTCAGGTAAGCCAAGGTCGAGTAGGCAATAAAACCTTGGCATCTGACTTCAATAGGAAATTTATTGGTTATCCAGAAATGACTTATATATCACACTCATAGATCTTCATACTTTTCCAGCTTATGTCAATGTAGCCAGTTTGTATTTTCCCCAAATGGAACAATTAATTAAACAACAATTTTGGGGAGGAATTAGCTGACCAGATCATAAATTTAGGACATTTAGCTATTAATGTGATTTCAGTTGGATAAACAAAATGGTATTTCAGATATGCTATAATCTTCCAATCAGTTTTTGTGCAAGAGTGAGAAACATCCATCTCAAAAGTTAAACAAAGTATTAAAAACAGTAAAATTTCAAAAGAAACAAAGAAAAAGTGCTGAGCTACTGTGTAATATCTTTTCATCTAAATGGCAGAGAATGTGGGGCAATTTCTGCACAGATGAAGAAGAGACATGAGGCTACTGAGATGTAGTTCTACAGAAGGATGCTGAAAATACCATGGATGGAGTGGTTTAGCAATGAAGAATTTTTAAGGACAATGGAAACAAAAAGGATACTTATACATAGAATCCAAAAGAGAGAGTTGAAATTTCTAGGGCATATATTGGGGAAGGAGGGCTTGGAAAATATGACATTCACAAGACATACTGAAGGCAAGGGAGAAAAAGCGAAATGTTGAGGAACCTTGTTAATGAGTTTGCATGAGTGATCACACAACAGAGACTGAGAGAGATAGCAAACAAGCAACACTGCTTAGAGTGAGGAAGTTGTGAAGAGCCACGATTGCCCACATCAAGAAGAGGCATAAAAAAGAAGTTCCTAGAATGTTTTCTTTTATGAAATACACCCTCTTGCAAATTAATTGAAACAAAACGAATGATTCAGTTATTTTTTTTTTTTCCATTTTTTTTCAATGAAAAATGACCTACTGCACATGTTAGTATTTTGTATGTCCATTCCACAAAGTCTTTCCTTGCAGACTGACCACAGATTCTCAACTGGAATTAAATCAAGAGAATTTCTGAGCCAGTTGATAGTACATTGATTTGCTCACTGTTAAGGCTTGCCATTGTGTTTGTGCAATGTTACAATTTTCATACACTTCCTTGTCGTAACGTCTATCACTAGCAATGGCCATAGGGCAACTAATCGACAGTCGAGACAATAGTGTCTGGTGTTGATAAAAATCTGATGCAATCACAGATTACACAATATTTTTCAAGGCCAAACAAATTTCATCATACACCTCAAAAATAGATTCATATTATTGCAAACCACTGCAAATGACATAATCTGAGGAAAAAATAGAAATCAATTACACCCTGTCACTCCAGTGGGTCTACAATTGACTGTATAGTGAAAGAAAGGAAACTAAAGTGGTTATTTCAATTAGTTTGCATAAGGGTTTATATTTTTACTTGAGTTAGAGATGAATTTTTTTTGCAATATATTTTTATAGCCTCAGCAAAAATTTCCAGCATAAGGTTGTATCCTTATATGTAGGCTTTCAGAGACTACTTATTGAGAATGTCTTTGAGGCTGATAATCTTCCCACAATCATCAACAAAGTTATATTTATTGGCTTCAAAAATTTAAGGTGGGTCAGTGCTTGTAGCATATTTTCTTCTACCTTTATATATTTGGTATAAATAACAAAATATATATGCAAAATACACCAAACCACAACAATATATTAAAAAGGTTTGGATATTTTTTCAGATTTTAGCCGAAAAAGTCAGTGAACAAAATTAATTCTTAAACTTTGATGTATTTTTCAACATAATATTTCACACAAATAATTATACAATGAACTTTTGAAAATATTTTCTCTGCTGTAAACATTAAAATTTTTTAAATAAAGAAAAAATGTATTATCACGTGAAATATTGTTAAAAAAGTCATCAGATCTTAGAATATCAGAAAAAGATTTTGTCTGAGGAAGCACTTCAATAATTTTATTTCAAATGGTTAAAATGAATTTATTGGCAAAGCTAAAAAGAACAAAATGTTTTTATCACTAAACATATATGCAAAAAACTTCTGACTTTGTGTCACATAGTGTCATTTTTGAAGTGGTAAATAAACACATCCTATGATTAAACACAATATATATATATATATATATATATATATATACACACATATATAATAAATGTTAATGGTCGAAGTTGAATCAGACCAGGAAACAGTAATATTAAAAAGTGCTCAATACATGTGAGAAAAAAAATATAAGTAAGAATAAATATAACATGTTGAGCTTTTAATTTAAAAAATCAGGAGGTCAATTAAAATATGCGACCATGGTTTCAACCTGAAAAAAATAATAGGCTCATGATGACTGAAAGACAGGACATTGAATGCAATAGAAAGGGAGGGGAAAAGGAAGGTTGAATAAAAAAAAAATATATATATATATATATATATATATGCATGTAAGAAAGACACCCACTAGCATGCAATGGGTTACAGAGTGTGGAGGAATAAGGAAGAGAAACATTAGTAATGAGAAGAAAGAGAAAAGAGCAATCAGGAGGACAGTAGATAGCAAGTGACATTGCATTCAAATTTTTGCAGATTAAAGTTGGCTGGAAAGCATGGAACCAGGAGGGAGTTCCATCAGAGAGAAGTGGGAGTTAAGAGACTGTCAGCATAGAAATTATGGCTACATCTAGCTAGCTCAACTGTAAATTGATAAGATCTCACCACCAGTCTAGTATTGCACTTAAACTCATACAGTCTAGGTACCATAGCAAAGACTTCATTCGAACAATTACCATGAAAGTAGTTATATAAAGCAGAAAGGCAACCTTATGGTGGTGGGCAAGTGACTGAATCTGAGCTACCAGATCAGGACTAATAATATTGCTGATTCTTCTTTGGATCTTATCAAGGAGCTCCAGATAAATAGCAGGGGCACCGGTGCATATATGGCAGCTTATATTCTAAGCAAGAATGAATGGTAGACATAGATATGCAAGATAGATTCCAGAGAGAAAAACTGTCTTGCCTGACACAGTGGACTGACTTTCTTAGTAGCTAATCTAGCAATGGATTCAATATAGTCTTTCCATCTCATGTAAGCTGAGAATGTTAACCCAAGAAGGCACAATGAGTTAATTTCTTGGAGGATAGCAGCAGCCATGCAGACAGAAGTCAGAGATGGGTCACTCAGATTATTAATGGAGAGAAGTTTAGTTTTAGTGGCATTAAAATTGACAAGCCATCTTTTGCCTCAGTTAACAACAGTCTTGAGGTCGTTTTGTACACCACCTGCCATTTTGACCTTGATCAGCCTTACAATTGAGGCAGGAGTAAATGGTAGTGTTGTCAGCAAAGATACCAAGTTGAGAGCTGATGTCATCGTGAAAGTCACTAATGAAGATTAAAAACAGTATAGGACCAAGGATGGAGCCCTGGGGGACATCCGCATCTGTAGATGAGTGGCCATTCAGGACAACTTTTATTTCACAATTTGATAGGAAAGACTGGAACACCTCAAAAATGTGCCTAGAAATACCATAACTTTTTAGCTTGTGGAGAATACCTGAATGTCAGATCTTGTCAAAAGCTTTTGAGATGTATGATGCTATGGCCTGGGCTTCACCCTTTTTATCTAGTGCATGGTAGACTCTTTCTACAATTATTGTTAATACATCAGCAGTTGATCTGTAGAAACAAAAGCCATATTGCTCATCTGAGAAAGGCCCTGTGATGAGAGGTGATGAACTAATTCAGCATTGATTAGGACCTCTAGGAGTTTCCCTAAAAAGAGGCAGAAGGCTAACAGGCTGATAGTTGGATGGGTCAGACTGTTCACCAGAGTCCTTAAAAACTGGAACAACACAAGATTTCCAGAAAACAGGAAAGCAGGAGTCAGCGAGGCAATTATATATATATATATATATATATATATATATATATAGAGAGAGAGAGAGAGAGAGTTTTAATGTATGCTGTATTTATTAGGTAAATGAATTAATATCTTGGATGAAGTTTACTTAAATATAAGTAGTATGAACACTGATGCCCTGAATATTGTGTTCACGCATGAAACAGTCTGCTGCCATTCCATTTAGTCTTGATCTCTGTGCCCTCACTAGTTATATATATATATATATATATATATATATATATATATATATATATATATATATATATATATATATATATATATACAGTAAACAGTCAGTGGGACTTGAAATAAATATGGGTTCATATACTATAGTGATGGAATAGACTTTTACATCAAATGTATGCATACAAAGATTAGATAAAATGTTATTTAGTGTGGTTTAATTGACAGGGCTTTCAAAATTTTTTAATTAATTTTGCTGTAAGTCTGGCATTTTAGTGTATATAACAATAACATTGTATTTTGGCAAAAACAAATCAATTTTTCAGGTAAGCAGTCTTTGTAATTATAATGCTCAATATCAAGAGATAGAACATTAATGATAATGATAATTAAATTAACTGTTCACCTATCTTGTCCCTACTCTGAGTTTTGTGGCATTACATCCACTTTTCTGGAAACTTGAATGTAACAAATCTGAAGGTGCATTGGGATAGCGAAAGATGCCTTCCAAAAGCTAAGCCAAGTATTAAGAAATGTGGAAATCTTGTTAGAAACAAAGAAAAAGGTTAATCTGTTATGTAATGTATCTACACAGAAGTGAATGCAGGGAAATTTCCTTACAGATGAAGAAGAGACTTGGAACAACCAAAAAAGTGTGTTTTTACAGAAGAAAGCTGAGAATACCAAGTATTGAGCATGTGAGTAATGACAAAGTTTTAAGGAAAATTGAAACAAAATGAACACTTAGAATCAGAAAGAGGTAACTGAAATTTCTAGGATACATAATGAGAAAAGAAAGCTTGGTGTATTTCACACTAGCAGGACATATTAAAGACAAGAGGGACAGAGGAAAGCAGTGAACAAATTACCTAAGAAGCTTGTGTAAATGATTGACAGTACAGGAATTAGGAGAGATAATGAAAGACAAACCTTACTCAGAGCTACAAAAGAAGATGCATAGAGCCATAATCTCTGAAGTCCTGAAGGAACACAGTACATAAAAGAAAACTATAATTAATGGTGTGGAAGTACTACTGTAGATAGAAAAGTCCAGAGAAGAGAATACTTGTATGCATACAAGAGAAATATAATAAAAACTAAATAAAAGTACTTAGTCTTGTACAATTATATATATATATATATATATATATATATATATATATATATATATATGCTAACTGTTTTATGCTAACAGTTTCTTTTCTTGCAACTCTTGTTTGGATAACTCCCTTCTGGCTCCATACTTTCCAGCCAACTTTAATCTGCAAAAATTTAAATGTAATGTCAATCGCTATCTACCATCCTCCTGATTATTCCTGATTATTATTTCCTCTATTATTAGTTATTTCTGTTTCTAATTCTTACACAACCTGTAACCCCTTGTGTCTAAGTGGCATTACTGTCTTGCATAGGGTGGTACTGATTAATATATAATCATTATTGGCTCTTGTCAAGGTTGACAATGAACATAACAGCATTTGGCACATGTCAGTGACAAAACAATTTTCTTATAATATCAAAAGATGGATACTTTATAGGGATAAGTGAATTCATGCCTTTCCCATGGGCATTTGCACAATATAAACATATACAACTTTGAAACCAGTTTACTGATTCCATTTTCTGTGCATTAGACCATTCCACACCTCGATATAAAAAAAAACAAAACGTAAAAACAAAAATTACTGACAGGATACATTATTGCAACCTTGACAGCCATGTTAGAAATCAATTCAGCTATGCAAATGTATTTATCAGTAACATTTCATCCAGGTTTGAGTTTGCATGTAACTTGACTTACATGTGAAGCCTTAAATTTCTAACGGTAACATAAATCTTTTTTCCTGTTTACAGAACAAACAGCCAACTTTATAATGTGTCAGGTTTTTATCATCTCTTGCAATCCCCAAAAGCAAATATCTATTTTTTTCTTTTGCTTTTTAAATGTCTGTAGATTCTCGATATGTTTCTCGTTTATAGAGAGTAAATCTTTTTCTTCTAATATAATCTTTTCTCTTGTGTATTATCTTTTCACTCTGCTAACCACGCCATTAACTAATGCTCCTTGATTCTGATACCCACCCCCAAAATCCTGAAAACAAGCAAACTGAAGATACAGTAATAAAAGCTGACATCAAACAAACATTTTAAACAGCTGAGAGAATCCATATCAGTAGTAAGATAACTGTACTGAATCACTCATTGCTAACGAGGATGAAACTTGTATCATAGGTAACATTCAAATGCTATGCTAACCATTCTTACTTCTCCCTGTGTCAGTATCATTACCAAATAAAAGTTGAGTTGCTCCTATATATGATGATAATACAGTCTCAGCTTCATTAGAATGGAAAGCAAGCTGCATAAAGAAATATGAGATGTGTAACAAGGCAAAGCAGCAGAGAATAAACATGCAAGACAGACAGAAAGCAAAGAGAGATACAATGAAAGCCTGAAGGCGAGAGATGAAAATATTGATGATGAAGAAGTCGTTAATGCAGTATTTTGGTAACACTCAGTAATTATTAACAGCCTGATAACACACTTCATTATTGGACAGTGTTTTGAGCTTTTTCATTAATATTGTGTGAAGAATCTTGCAAAGATCATTGACAGCAAATATATTTCAAGTCTGCTGTAGAGGTTTGTTTCATAATTTCTATGTCTTACACTGTCTCATTAGTATGTATGAACAATATAAAAATATTGAAACTGAATGAAATCAAAATGGAAGGGTTGATTGATAGAGAAGTTCTCAACTTCTATAAAACAATACTTAGATTGCATAGAAAAATGAATCTGATATTTAAATGCACCCTCTTTAAAATTATGCATTTATTTAACTAACATAGTCATCACTGAGTGCTAAAAATTTTACTCTTGATCCTGTTATGTACAGTAACTTCAAATTCAATATCAGTTAAAAAATGTTGGCCTTTCAACAAAT
>OZ038475.1:127638056-127930556 GCA_964036315.1 Acanthosepion esculentum
TATTTTATTTTTTTATCCTCCTTGGGTCTACCCATACGGATTACCTAGTTTTTCGTAAACTATATATATATATATATATATATATATATATATATATATATATATATATATATATATATATATATATATATATATAAATAAATGCCTACCTCACTATCTCTGTGCTTATCTTAACTTTTATTTTTAACCCATTAATGTCCATTGTCCCATTTGTGGAATATTAAGTATCAATGAGTTATAGACAGAAATCTGGAATTAACACTAGAATTTTATAAATCTATAATTAATACTTTGGTTTAGTTTGTTTAAAATTCTATCAACACCTTATGGATTGTTTAATGCTGAATCCTTGATTCACTTACAAATGCTTGATTATAATCATAACTATTCATATCACACAATGATGGCTTCGAAACAATTTCATCCACCCAATTCAATCACAGGGCTTGGGTCAACTCAGGATATAATTTTCAGTCATTTCCCAATGGTATTTCATCTCTTAAGTAGGATATTATCAAGTAGGGCTGGTGTAAGTGTCTTGTGCCCTCACTCACTCTACTATATCTCAATTTTCATGAGGTAGTATTCATATAAAATACACATTTTATTGTAAACTAATTATGTACAATAATGGGTCATATGCAGTATAGGTGAACAATTCAACTAGAAAAATTAAAAATGAAAACAATGTATCTAAATAAAAATTAGAGATATATAGATAGATAATTCCATCTTAAATAAATCCACTATGTTTTGTGGTAACTTTTAACATTAAGTTGAGATTTGTCTTGTGAGAAATTTGAATAATTTAATACATTCAACATTATGGATTAAAAATTGTTAATTTTATATAGTGTTTTTTTCAAGATTTAGCATAACAAATTCAGAAAAGACCCCAGAATGACGTCAAAATCTGCAAAAAGTTTTCATCCTTTAATAGTCAGTTGTACTTAATTAAATTTGTAAGTAGAAAAAAGCAAATGTTGATAAGATAGCACAAGTAACAATGCACTACCAACAGTATGAACCTGTTCACCAGACTTCTTATCAAGAATCATTTTTTTTTTTACTATAATATTTTTTTTCTTTTTTAGAAGCATTAGAATTAATACCAGATTTGTATTTTTATAATTAATTCAGAATATTATTGAACTGGTTAAATAAATCTTTTGCTGCTATCATTGTATTTTTGTGCATAAATGACTTGATTCAGATGAGGGGTAGAAATGTAACAGGTGTAAAGATGAAGAAACATAGGGGTAATTAAATAAGATTTACAAAAACCAAAAAAAGTCAAATTTAACTTAAATGAAGTGTACACTTAACTTTCTATCTTAAGAGATGGCTCCAGAGTTGTTCAACATGTCTTTCTTTAATGGCATCAAGATGCTGTTAAAGAAGGAGTTGGATTGGGATTTTGGGTGCCAAAAGAAGCTACTTTCTGATTGGTTGGTAAAATGTATGGGGAAGATAACTCTATTCCCATTATGATTGTTAATAGTATACTGCATACAATTACTTAACAAAGAGAAAATCGTATACAGGCATTTGATTAATGGTTATTGATTAGTGTTCTAAAATTTTTATATACCAAAATTTGATATATGATACTTGATTAGTGTGGTAAAACATACTTCACTTTAACCATAGTAATTGAAAACTGATTTTTTTTTATAGTTACCAATATACACATTTGCTATACTAATCAAGGGATACCTGTATTTTGGGAAAGGTATTGTCAGATTTGAGAAGTAAATATTCTTATTTTGCATGTTCCCCTTGTATTGTTTAAGAGAACAGGTAATAATTGGTATAAATTCCAATAAGAATGAAATAATACAGAAAAGGTAATACTTGTCATCAGTATTTAATCAGAAATCACAGTGGGGAATAATCTTTTTTCTTTTTTTCTTTTAATTCTTACCTGAGATCATGCAGGTGGCTTTTCATTTATTTTTCATACTTTACCTGATAAAACATGAATATAAACTTTTACACTTCCCGTCAGTCAATGAAAAGAAAATTCTGAGAAATCCTTTTAGGTAAACAAATGAGACTGAAATTGGGACAACTAAACAAAGTTTGTACTGCTTCGCACCAAACACATTCTACAGGGAGTTGGACAGAGTCTCAATAAAGAAAGGAAGGAATGAATGAAGCTTGCAGACAAAGAGCACTGGAAAAGAATGGTTCAGCTTTTAGGCAGCAGGTGCAGCTCTGAAGAATAAACAATCATTATATTAAGTTTCAAGTTACAGAAATAAAATAATATAGTAACTTACAACATGCAAGATATTTTTCAGAAATTTCTTTATGATTAAATGGTAGTAGATGATTATGAAATTTTAAATGTGTGACATTCTTTTGATAACAGATGAAATGACTGACATGATTTGGAGAAATGTTCTACTACATTTACAAACTATACATACCAGACACTGGGGTGCCATCTTGCCATGGTCATAATAAGTATACTGCTTAGTTTCAGGGGATCCATAATCTTATGTTGTACTTCTTTAGTGCACTAAATGGTGTATGGCCAGAGTTAATTCCTGATATTGGCAGTCTACTAAAAGGCAAATACTAAATGAACTAATCAATTTTTGTCCTCTATTCAGTGTGTTATTAGTATTCCTATATTAAAAAGACTTGAGCTACATCCTGACTAAATGCTATCCTATGAAAGATATATATATATATATATATATATATATATATATATATATATATATATTCTGAATGGGAACATATGCATTCCTTAAAAGGTCAAATGAATCTTACTGGGCAGTGAAGTACAATGTGACTGAGTGGTCTAACACATACCAGATCAGATGGTGGTTTCTTCTATAAGTCGGGATGCACGTTTGAAACCTACCAGACCAGAGGGCACATTTTATTAATTAAGATTCTCAAATGCACAGACTGTTAGATGTAATTCACAGTTAAAAAAAAAGAAACAGGGTGTCTACTCAAATATGTGTACCCATGGAAATATAAGGCTTAAATTAACAGAAAATAAAATCCATTAATTCCCCAGAAATAATTCTGTTCACATTTTGTATACAAAAATAAAGTTAGCACTTATGGACATTCAAGCAGGCATTGGTTTTTAGGAATATGTTCATTCTTTAAATGGGTAACTGAACTTTGCTGGGTTATGAAGCTCTCTGTGACGAAGTAGTTGAAAGCAGACTGGATCGGACAGTGGTTTTCCCCTGTTAAAGGGCATATTTTCTTGTTTAAGTCTTCAAAATGCACAGGCCAAAAATGTAATTTACCCTATTTTTAAAAAAAAGGTTCTTCTCAAACATCTATATCCATGAAAGTATAGCATTTAAATTTTAAGCATGTATTTTTATATGCACACATAAAAATACATGCTTCTTATTACTATAGACATTATTTTTATTGGATCCAGGTGCATGAGTAGACATCCCTACAGATACATGGTGTGATGGATAAATTGTCATCTAAATTATGTAAAAATGAAAGATAACACTGACATCTCCTTTTAACAGATATCTTTACCAAAATTATACAAAATATCTTGAAATATGAAAGAAGAAATTTACTCAATAAAATTGCCATTAGCTTCACCCATGGCCTCCAGATGATTCAGAATCTCCTGCATCTTTTCTGGACAGTCTCCTTGTTTAAGTTGGTAAATGCTGCCATAATCCTTGTCTTCAGTACATTTACAGGGAGTTTTGTTGGTCTCTCACACAACTGTACCCAACACACAATAATCAAGGGGGTTAAAATTTTGGGAGTTTGATGACCAGATGTAAGAGGCAATGTGGTTGCAGAAACTGTCTGACAGCCATGACTGGGTTCTCCTGCTTGTGTAGTATGGTGTAGGGTCCTGTTGCCAGACATAGTCTTCCAGCAGCCACCCTCTTGACCCAGGTCAGCACTACTTCTTCAAGGCACTTGATGCTTGCTTTTGTGCTGAATGTGAAGCCCTGTGAAAAGATGAATGCAGGCATAACATCACCATTACTAGTGATCACACCAAACACCATAATGTTGACTGGATATTTGGTTTCCATTAATCTTGGTACATCTTTTGGAGACAGAACAAGCCAACAGTTGTTCAGTGTTTTCGTATAGGAGCTTCTGGTGCGAATGCCAAGCAGTACAGCATGTTTTTCCTAAATTTCTGGCAGAGTGAATTGCATCGTGATGCTCTTTTTTCACAGATGGTGCCGAACTGACCCTAATAAACTGTGCAGTTGACAACAAAAACGTTTATGCCTGAAATTAAGAATATAAAATGGCAACAATTTAGCCATCACACTCTGTGCTTTAAGAAGGTGTTATGAAGATGTTTTACACTATTTACATTATTCGGACTATTGTCCACATTTTTGTCGCCATCTTTATCACAATGTTTCAGCCGTTGTATGCTCTGGCCTTCTTCAGGTGGTTAGAATGTCAAACTGAACCCTTTATTTCACTCACTGGAGTAAACTGTTCTAGTTCCACATGCCATGTCTAATGGATGTCAGTTATCTCCTGATAATTCCACTCTCAAAGTTCTCCAGCACCTTAACCAGGTATTGAACTCACACTCTTTTGGGTTGTGTCACTGGATCTAACCAACACCTTTATTGACTGTGCCATGTTTTAAGGCAATGGAGAACTTTGAGAGGGAAATTAACAGGAGTTAATTGACATCCATTAGACATGGCACATGGAACTAGAACAGTCTACCCCAGTGAGTGAAATAAAGGGTTCAGTTCAAAATTCCAACCACGTGAAGAAGGCTGGAGCGTACAACAGCTGAAACCTTGTGATAAACATGGCAACAATGATGAGGACAATAGTCTGAATAATGTAAATAGTGTACATAATACCTCATCTCAGAAATATAGACAGCTACTGAAGATGTTTTACTAATATGAATGGTGCCTGATCATAAAATAGTATAAACTTTTGCTGTAATTCTTTGTGAGCAGTACCTTTTTTCTTCAAGTGTGCTGCCTCAAAGGAGACAAATCCAAAAGAGACAGTAAATGCTAAGTGCTAAAGTCAAATTCTTCAAGATTTCGGTTAGTTAGTACCTTCAAGTAAAAAAGTAAAATCTCGTGACTAAACAGTAAAAAGAAAAATTAAAACATTGTATTTCTTCCCCTGAAAAATGATCTTAAAAATCACCCTGTATCTTAAGGTTAAGTTGTAGAGAGAAGTTTGCAAACCCTTATAAACTCCAGTCACAAGATATAAGTAATCATGAACCCCAGACATATAAACCTACAATTATTATTCATATGTAATAAATACTGTATATTCCATTAGTATCATATCATATATATTGTTTTTTAGAGTATGGATGATAACCAGTAGGCAGCTTCCTATTGGTACTGTAAATCATTCATTCTTCTTCTTCTTGACATATGATATGTAGTTGATAATATGCTCATACATTAAGAGGGAAGTGTGGCAGTGATAATACAAAAGCAACCCACAGTTTGAACACTTGAACACAACCTTGAAATATCAGCTAGGAGCTGAATGTAAACATGTCATGTGTTGGGACACCGTGTGGTTCATGGTGGCAAGTATGACCCGTTTGATGTGAATAGGTATATCATTGTGCTAAATTATTGAAAATCTAATTATTAATAACCATAAATATTGAATAATAATGTGATAATTTGTTATAATAGAAAGAAAAATGACACTAGAAAGTCAGTGACATGTCCTTGTCAGTATGGTAAGCTATTTAATCCGCAAATATTTTTTTAAAAAAATACTTAGCTAATAATAGGTGTTTCTTATCACTTGTAGTGCCTTCAGGAAATATGGTATTATTTTGACTAATAATAATAAAAACAATTTCTAAAATTTTTGAACATCTGATCTTTGTATTCATATTAAGTACTATCAGTCACAAACATAGTATTTGTTTATAATCTGTGATACCAGAGGTAGGATTTATTAAACAAATAGGTCAGAATATTCATTCACTTGAATAAATATGCAGGAAATAATGAAAGCATTTTGAGAAAAAAGAAAATTCCCACATTTTCATTTTAAATTTAGTGTGTAAATAGATATTGTGAATATTATATACTTGATGATTTTCTATTAATCTATGTTCTGCTTGAAAATTCATTAAAAATATTAACTTCAGATATATCTCTGGTTTTTGTTAAAGAATATGATAGTTGTTTGCAAAGTTATGAATGGATGTTGTTGATTTTTTTATGGCTTATCAACACTTTGTATGTTATTGAAAGCTGAATCCAATCTTGGATTGTAAGAGGTTGCTTACAGTACCAGGTCTCTCAAGTGGTCCCTCATCTAAGTATTAACAAGGCTTGATACTGCGTAACTCCAGTGATAAAATGAAAACCAGTGCTTTCTCTGAATTAATGAAAATCATTGTGGTAACATTAAGATTGAAAATACGAAATTGATATTTTATTAAGTGCCAGTGCTCTCTTTCTATAACCTAAATCATTAAGAAAAGAATTATTAAAGTAACTAATGAGTGACTACTTGTTTTTGTTGTACTGTTTTCTCTCTACGGTTTGTTTTTACTGCAACTATGTTCACTTGACTTTAGTTATAACTTTGGGGAATGAGAGAACATAATCTAATGAGATAAGTAGCTGAACATGTAGACCAGCATGTACAAACTGAGACTTGAAATTTCATGCAACCACAACCAACTATGGACAGATTCTTTCTGGCAATTTCACTCATAAGACTTGGCTTTGAACTGTGGTTTGATTTTCAGGTACTTTTCAACAGTGCGGCATGCTGGTATCATCTTACCAGGTTGATGTTATCAAGGTCAACTCTTTGACAAATTGACCATGGTGAAATTCAAATTTGGGTTCCATGGTCAGAAGGTTGACATTCTAACCATTGGAATCATTATAGTAATTATTATTTTACATATAATATTCTTACGGAATGTTTGGTTCTCTGCCAATGGAACAACCCAGGATATGAACTAAAAATTGGAGACATCAAAATCAAGCAAGTACAAAGATTTAAATATCTAGAAAATTTTTAACAGAGAAAAGAAAATGTGATGCCAGAATCTGAAGGGACATTGGAACAGAAAAAGTTGTCTTCTAAAAGCTAATCAAAGTATTAAGAAACAGGATAATTTTGATAGAAACATAGAAAAGAATGCTATACTCTTATGTAGTATCAGTCTTCCTATATATGGCACTAAATGCTGGACAATTTCTTCACAGCAAGTGATGTGATTCTACAGAAGGATGCTGAGAATACTATGGACTGAACATATAAGAAATGACAAAGTTTCAGGGAAAATGGAAACAAAAAGGACACTTATACATAAATTTGGTAAAATAGTTGAAATTCCTAGAACATATTGTGAGGAAAGAGGGCTTTGGGAATTTGACACTTACATGACATATTGAAGGCAAGATGGACTGAGGAAAGCAGCTGATAACCTAACTAATGAGTGTATGTAAATAATTGGCAGAACAGGGATTAGAAGAAGATAGCAAAAAGCAAACCTTACAAAGAGCTCCAAAAGAAAAGGAAGTTATGGAGAGCCATGATCACCCATGTAAAATAATGATATCTAGGTAACTTACACTGCACTTCACTGATGAAGTAATAACAACTACAAATACTCGTGAAAATGTCATGGTTTTCTTACATTAATGATTGAATAAGCTCATGGCGAGTACTATGACTTATCACATTGTTAAATATTTAAGCTTAACAACTTTAACAAAATATTGCAATAACAACCATAAATATGAATGCTGGGAGTAAGGAAGTGCAAATAAAAAGATTTGAAATTGTCATTTTTTTCCATTTCCCTGCAACAGACGTTAAACATTTCTATCTTCCTTCATTTCTTTCTTTCATTCACCTGAAACCAAGTAGGTCTCTGATCTGTCTTTTCTGTCTTTCCACATGATCAAAACAGAATAAACCATTATTTATGAGGTATTGACAGGAGATGTTAAACATTTCTATCTTCCCTCTTTCCTTTCTTTCATTTACTCACTGAAACTAAGAAGGTCTCTGACATTCAAAATGGAATTGTCCATTATTTATGAAGTATTGGCAGGGTGTAATGATCTGCTAAGGGAAGGACAAGCAAATTTATAATAATAATAATAATAATAATTTTCTTGCTACTTTAACTGTATTCTTTTATATTATGCCTCTTTTTCATTTTCTTTTTTTTAACTACGTTTCACTTTGCTAAACAAAACACTAAAATTTACTTACTGAAAATCAATTCTATGAGATGTTCCTCTATGGTGTCCCTGAAGCAAAAGCAGTACTATTCACAAAGTATGTTGTCTTTGGGCAGTCAATCTCTCCATTTATTTGCATTTTTTTTATTGACTTTGGTTGGTTGTTTTTTTTTTAAGCAAACTGAACTCAGCATAGAACATTATACACACAGCACTCTACCAATGAAAAGATTGCCTGCCTTAAATTTTCTTTTTTCTTATGATAATTTATGTATTTTTACACTGAAGACAGCCATACAAATTCCCGTTAGGCGTTACAATTTTTCTTCATTAGAACTTTTCAATTTAGGCTGACTGTTATTAATTTCACTGTTTAAAAAAAATGAAAGAAAAAAAAACCCAAAATACTATCTGAAAGACATGTACCCAGTAAAATAATATTTATAGTAATAAGAAATAGGAATGATACTGTTAATATTAGCTGTTTCCTTATAAAGAAACATTCAGCATTTTTTGTCTGAGCAGCCAGTGCTACATTTGGTTGAAATTTATAGTCTTTCTCTTAAAACAGCTTTCAGGAAAATTTGCTTTCTCAAGCCCAGTAGCTGATATTGCTCTTTCCAGTATTGATGGGGTTTCCTTCCTAACCTTTTGTTTGAAGTAGTGTGAAATGGCAACATCTTGATTATGCCATTATTTACTCAAAAAGAACGGCTAAATTAAAAGAGTGCTCAATATAATTTTCAAGAAATGTCAGGCAGCAAACTCTGACTTGATGCCTGATGAAGCCAGTGGTTGCAGGGAAGTCAGTGTTTCAGATATTTTATATCCTATATATATAAGAAATTTCAGCAGCAACTAAATGGATATCAGATATAACTCAAAAAGTAAATAATGGCATAATCAAGATGTTACCATTTCACATGATTTTTAATAAAATACACTTAAATTAAGTTGCAAGATTTTTAATAAAATACACTTAAATTAAGTTACAGTTGTACAGATAATCTAGAAAAATTATTAAAAATATAATAATAAAATTTTAAATCTACACTTAAACCAAGTAACAAACGTTATTTCAAAACATAAAACAATAATGATAAAAAATCGTGTAATTGTAGGAATCCAAATGAATGTCCATTACAGAATAGGTGTCTTACTGAATCTATTGTATACCAATGTACCATTTTATCTTGTGGAAATCCAACAGTTAAGAAATTTTATATTGGCTGTACAAAAAATCCCTTTAAACTGAGGTGGTATCAGGACATATCTTCTTTCAACAACAATGCTTACCATAATTGAACATCCCTGTCTAAATATTTTTGGCATTTAAAAGAAATTAGTAAAACTTCTAATGTTAAAGGGAAAATATTAAAAAAATGAGAATCTGTAAATCCGTATATAACCCATGACCCTTGTGTTTACAAGAAAAGCTGCATATTATAAAATTTCCTAAAAATGATGTTCTGCTAAACCAAAGAAATGAGTTAATGGTTTTATGTGCACATTGTCTAAATTTTAAATTAAAATATAGTTAAAAGAATTCTTTATAAATATTTTATGCATTACAATTACATAGCCATTATTTTCTAAGTATATAATGGTCCACTCAATTTTTATTGGATTTTTTCAACTTTAATACTGCCCTGTTTTTACAGCCCATTCAATATAATTAGCACCGGTTATTAAAACTCCACAAAAAATTTTCTTTTAACTTTATCTATTTGGTCTCTTTAAGAAATTTCCGTAGTATAAAAAATTTTGAAAAATTCTGCAAAATAATTTTTTTTGTTCAAGATTACTCTGTCTACTTCACCAGATTTGCTACATTATGTTTGACACTGACATGTCTAGAGTGTCAAAGTATCAAGACATGATTTTATAACCTACCTCTGACCTTATTTTTAATTTTTCTATTTTAGTATAGATCTGACTTTTAATTGGTTAATCTAGACATGCCCACAAGTATATGTTTTAATTCTGATATTAGGCTTCCCCCAACCCCTTGTTAATTTTCAAAAGCGGTAATGATTTGTTTTCAAATTTTCCAAATAAACAATTTGTATTATATGTGTTATGGTCGAAGTTCCTTGTACCACGGTGATGGTCCAAGGTAGAACCAATGAAGAATAACTCGAACACAGGTATGGAATAACACAGATATATTACAAACAGAAATATGTACAAAGAAGTAGAAGTATTAGTAATGAATATCAGATTTAGTTAGAGTGAACTATGTTGTCTCGATAAGTATCACTATTCCAATGTCTTACAGTAATCGTCTGACTCAGTCTCTGACTGACTGAACGCTGCTCCCTCTTGAGGCGTAGTATTTATGATGTCCGGAATAGTCCATTATTCTTATGGGTAAGTTCCCATAACAATATGTAAACTACTATACCCGATGAGCAATGATTAAATTTCTGAAACATGAAAGTTTTTGTGTAGCGATGTAAAATGATATTATTGTAATCTATTATAATAAAATATTTTAATAATAATATATTTTTCTCTATGTTATGTTTGTATTGAGTACTTTTAAAAAGTAAATGCTAAGAACTGTCAATTCTAACTCCATCTGTTCTTTCTCTTTCTGAATATATATATATATACATACACACACATATAAACACCTTTTCATTCCCCTCTTAGTTTTAAATTAACATTTCATTTGCCATATAACCCCAATTTAATGTCATACGGTTAATACCTGGGATTAATTTTATAAAACCTCTTCCCTTTAAGACAAATACCTTCCAGCCTCCCCTGACCACTGTCTCATGCCTTTCATCTGATTGAAACATTGAAATGGATAAGTTCTGTATTAGTTTTTCGACAGTTTTCACTTTTTTTTGTTGGTCTCATAGTAAAATTTCTGCTTCCAACACAAACTCAGTCTATACCGGGGATGATAAGACTGAAGAATTATATTTTTGTTGGTTGAAATAAGCTTATTCCCCATATGAGGTGATTTGGGATTTTTTTTGTGTATCAATTTTTGCTCTGTAATAATAAATCCATTGAGTTCTTTTTGTGGATCAGTTTTAATATTTTATATTACTAGGACCCACTTGGATTATATACCAATAGATTTATTACCTTTACCATATATATATATATATATATATATATATATATTTGAGGGAGTGTTCAGCCACTTGCTATAATCATATCAAATGACTAAGAATCAGAATTTATTTGGCTGAGTTTCTTGGTTAGATGGAGAACATTTCATCAGTTCATGTATACATATTGTGTTTTATGTAAGTTGACTGAATACAGGAACATCTTTATAATTTGTAATTAATTTTATTTTTCTTATCTTAAAGTGGTACTTATTTCATATGAAAATTATATCTTTCATATATAATATTGATTTATTTTGCATATGCTGCGATAATATGCTTATATATATATATATATATATATATTAAAAAGAAGACCGAAACCACAAACGGTTTTGGTTGTAATGTGGATTTTTTAAAAAATATTATGCTTTATTTTCCATACTTTTGCTACACGCGTTTCTGGTCTCACTACCATCATCAGGCAAAGGGTGGAGGTTTCCACATATTATTAAAAATGATTAATTTTTTTTTTCCTTTATGTTTTTTTATGTTAAATATTCTCGATAGGAGACATTCTCTTTTTAAAAAAAATTAATTATTTTTAATAATATGTGGAAATCTCCACCCTTTGCCTAATGACAGTCATGAGACCGGAAACTGGTGTAGCAGAATTATGGAAAATAGAGTATAATATTTTTTTAAAAATCCACATTACAACCAAAAACGTTTGCGATTTCTTTCTTTTTTTTAATATACACACTTTTCTCTCGTTGGAACTACTATAACCTCTTCCTTTTTTATATATATATATATATATATATATATATATATATATAGAAAGAGAGAGAGATTGATTGAGTGAAAGAGAGCAATACATACTTGTGAGCATATTCATTTACTGCTATGTAAATTTCTCAATTTCTTTGAACTAATTTTTGTATAAAATCAAAAGCAACTCGTATGCACAAGGATATGTCTGCCTTGTTATGTTTATTGACATGGAAAATGGAAGCAATCAGCCAAGTTTAAATTTCTGGTTAGTCTTTAATGTTTACTTTTCCACTAATGCCCTCGGAAAAAGCATAAATCTAGATAGGATAGACTGGGCTCTCTAGCATTTAATTGGCAACAAATGTAAGAGAAGGAGAACTCTCAATTCAGTATTCAAAAACTGTAGAGAAGGCAATGGAAAACTATTCCATTATCTTTCCTAAGGAATCATAAAAATTCACAGAATCTGTGGAGAGTCATAACTGCTTATTTTCTGAATGGATATTGCATTTAAAAAAAGGAGTATAGTATGAATGATGTAAAAGATTTATTCAAAGTCTATACCAGATCATTTGCTAGAAGTATTTCTGGAATGATGTTTTAAACTTATTTCTTTAAAATTTTTAGTTTTTACTTGTTAAAAATTTCTGTTTCTACTTTTTAAAGTTTTAATGCAACCTTAAAGCAAAAGTTGGTCTTCATTTGCCATAGTTGCATATGCATGTTCATAGACAATAAAAACAATCTTATAAATGTAGTGTGTGTCTCAACTCCAGATGAAGCCAGAATAGACTGCATTCAATTGATCTTTCAGCTGCCAAGTGCAGAGTAATGCGACCAGATCAACTGCATGTAGCTGCAAGAATGGGAAAGAGCTAGATGGCATAAATAGGCATATACACCCACCCCATGAATATGAGTGTCAGAGTCTCTCCCAGACATAACAGACAAGAATGTATGGGCTCTCTTTTGGATGACAGTTACTGATGAGGGATTGGGATGAAATCAAATGCAATGCTAAAGGAGAGAAATATCTTATGTTTCAATTAAGCTGTGGATGTTAACAAGGTTGTGGGTTTTGTCTGTATTTCTAGTTTAAGGTGTGTGTGTTCAATATATAAATAAAGAAGACAGAACAAGCATACAGAAAAACTTGAGTTTCTGCTATGGACTATCACTACATAACACTACAGCTATTTTCAAGGCCAATGTTCAGGTGAATTCCATTGTTTAGTTTAGACCTTTACTATTAGAATTAACAGCACTTCCTTCATATGCCAAAGACATATGGTTGGCTTTTCAATAAAGTACGATCCATGAAGAACATCATGGTATATATTTAATTTCATTGCCATTTTGGGTTGTGGGATAGTAACAGCCAATTGAGCTCACTTATTACCACTAATTAAGAGTAAAGATTGACTTATTCATTTTCCATGACCTATCAACCTTTGCAGATTATTTAAAGCCAGAAAATATTTTTAGATTATAAGAATTTTTTTAAGTTAATAATGGTTTAGTGATAAAAAACTTAGTAATTAACTGATAGCTGGTTGTAAAAGAAGTGGATTCATACCTTTCCCCAGGGTATTTGTGCATGTGAATATAATGAACCCAATGGGAATTGGAACTCAGCTCTCTCATAACAATTATGAGTCATTATCCATTACACCACCTATACATCAAAGCTTACAGCACCTAATATTTCCAAACAGTCACCAATCTAGATCTGAGCAGGATTGATGTTGATTAACTTTAGTGACTGTATATGAACTAGTGTTTCAACATGATGTAGCCATAAGCTTACAAGTCATCTAAATAAGATCATCCAATTATAATGGAGTGGCTACCACTGGTTTCCCCCAGGGTCATGCTTTAATAAACACAGAATCTAATCTTGCTGAACTGAGACAGGTGCATGCAATTTAGTAGGGTATTAGTTCAGAGTGCCAAGCCAACTAAAGTGTTGCTCTCTCATTGATATCAGAGTAGACATTAAGTGACTAAAATGGAGGTGGGCAGTGCACGTGGCAAAAAGAGAGGATAACAGATGGAGTAAGAGGTTGGTTGACTGGTACCCAATTAACAGAAATTACAGTGAAAAAAGATTACATAGATGATGGAGAGATTAGATAGAGGAATTTGCAAGTACAGTAACAGGATTTCGGAAAGACCTTTGTTCGGTTGTGAATATGGAATGTCTGCTGATAATGATGATATCTGAGGCCAGAAAAATCTCATCTTTGTTGACAATATCAAAAAGAGGTTGAGCTAAATAGAAATATCAATAACTTGCTCAAGCATACCAATTTCAATGCATAAGAAACAGTTCCGGTGGTTCCAGTGAAAATTCTTGAAGGCATGTCTAAGTGAATAAAGATTCAAAAGTCAAAAGACAATAGTACTTAGAATCAAGTGACTTACTGAATTTCCAAGAAGTTTTTCTGTAACATAGTTTCCAGCTATCAGAGATTTTTTTATGTAAGATATTATTAATAATAAGACAAAATAATAATCATAATAATCAATATTGCATGAGTTTTGCCCCAAGATATAAAAATAATGAAGAACAAAAGGATGATGACATTTAAAAAAAAGCCATATATATTTTCTGTATATTTCCAAAAGGTATCCAAATACAAATACTTGGTCAGTGAGTTGAAGACAATTTCAGTATTGAACAACAGAATAAATAGTCTGTAGGTATAAAAATGCAGAGATCACTAATGTAAAACTAGTAGAGAAAATATTGTGAGTTAAATGTAGGAATTAGACATTAAGTCATAAGAAACTCATGGTTAAAGGAGTTAGGATCTTTCAGAAGATTTGTGACTTTGAAGAAAATCTGCGGCCAATGAAATTTCTCTTGTTCTAATTCTTCATCATCATCATCATCAGTCCCATGAACAGTTATGGTCATAGAGTCACTTAGCAACTGAGCACCTGACTAGTTCACTCTACAGATCTGAGTTGAAGACCAAAGAAGTATTCATTTACATAGTGTCTTGAACAAGTGGAGCCCATTCCTCTCCATATCATGCCACTGTTGGTCTTCTAACTTGCATGCTCATCTTGTTCATGCACATAAAGCCACTGGACCTTCAGTCTAGAAATCAGTCAAACAAGGGATTTCTTGTCATCACTGCACTGGTTGCATATATATAGCTATGGACCTGTCTGCCCCATTGTGCTAAATGGCCACTGAGCCTTCAAGAAAGTCCACCTAACTTTTGACAGATCTTTCTCATTGGGACTGTGGAAATGACTGAATCCTTAAATATGATGGTTCTCATTCATGTTGACCATCACATCCATAATGACAACTTTTAAAGTTTCCCTTTATTGTGAGTATGCTGATTGTTCCTACATTAAACAATGTTCCAGATACTGTCATCTAAGGGATTCAAGTCAGAAATTGTTTCTGTCATCTAAGGGATTCAAGTCTGACAATGTCCCAGACACTGTCATCTAAGGGATTCAAGTCAGATAATGCCCCAGACACTGTCATCTATGGGATTCTAGTCAGGAGAGCTAAGAAGCTGTGGCAGACATGATTGTAAAATTTATTGGCCAGCTACTGTTAGGTCATGTTGTAGGGAACAGACTCCTACTGAAACATATGTGGCCACCTCCTCAATTCAGAGTTTGAGCATTGTATCCAACACTTTGAATTGACCTTGAGGTACTGTGTAGGGAAGTGTGGTATAATGTGGCTCTCATAGGTCAGAACACCCAGACAATGTGACAATGTCAATTTACTGTGTATAATCATAAACACTTCAGTGCTGTCTGCTCAGAACTGTCACTCTGTTCACCTGGACACTTTCAAGAAGCTTGCTTGCACTAAGTCACAGTGGCTGGTAGTTAGTGTCAGTAGCCTGACATGTCTTTTCATTTCCTACATCAGATTGGAAACTGCTATGTTAATACTCCCAATACTTCTGCAAACGAAGTGAGGAGGCTAAAATTTGGCATAACATTACATCATCTTCAATTCATGGTCCTCTGTAACTGTGTTTTCAAATACCTGTCACATCTGTATAACTTGAGAAGTTCTTTTCATATGATAATGTTTTAATGATAGAAAAAATACTTGTGGGTTATATCAAGGTTTGTCACCTTTTGCTATCTATTAGCTGTTCCTTGAGGTGTTCATAAATTTAAGTGGGTTTTCATTGTATAAGGGTAATGAAAGCATAGAACATAACATGTTCTGTGAATTTGTGTTATTTAAAATGGGGTACTGAAAAATTCTTGGCCTTATCCATTTCTTGAAATTTAACTAAATAATATCAGAACTAATTTTTAAATCTCTTCTTGGTCAAGTTGGGAAATTTTCAGCAACACAGCATATGTGTGTGAGCTAGAGACTAAGTGATAGATAGATAGATAGATATGAAGAGACTGAGATGGATAGATATGAAGAGACTGAGTTAGATCGATAGATTGATAGGTACATAGATAACTAGCTAGATAGATAGATACAAACAGACTGAGATAGATAGATAAGAACAGATTCAGATAGAGATAAAGAGACTGAGTTAGATCGATAGATTGATAGGTACATAGATAACTAGATAGATAGATACAAACAGACTGAGATAGATAGATAGATAGATAAGAACAGATTCAGATAGATATAAAGAGACTGAGTTAGATCGATAGAGTGATAGGTACATAGATAACTAGCTAGATAGATACAAACAGACTGAGATAGATAGATAGATAGATAGATCGATCCTGTCAGTATCATCTGCTTCAATTACTAGTAATTCCTTTGTTAAATACAAACGTTGAATAAAAATTTGTGTTTTCTGTACAGCTAAAAATAGTTTGTTAGTACAAAAATGATTAAAGTTGAGCAAAGCAGTGACAGAGTAGCACTAAAGTCAATGGGTACTACTAAGAAAAGCTGAAACCTTGTGTCTCTATACTTGGTAAGGCAGTCAATACTAAAATATAATCATGACCATTGCTTTATTTCTCCTATCATGATAATTAACTGTATTGTTATAACATATAATAAGTGGGTTAAATCAATATTTTGAAATACTTATTTAATAAAATCTACTTATATTATTCTTGGTTAGAGAAATAGTAATGGTAATCATAATGGTGTTATTAGCAGTTTTCTTCACATCTTGACAATCAGAATAGGATCAAAGTGTAGTCTCAGTTTTCCTCATCTCTAATGGTGATATTTGCCATTTCCTTTTCAGCAATCAATCTTGGCCATTTGGTTCAAGTCTAGGGTCAAATGTTATCTTCCCTATATATCTACATAAACTGTGCCTCTTATTCTGTATCCTACTTCGAGTGGCTTTTGGGCCAGGTATAAGGTGAACATCATTGTAAAAATTCTTTTTAAAATTCAGCATTCAATGAACAAGAAACTCATGCTATGATTGGTTGAAATTTAGAAAATCTTTCTATAAAAGCAATTTTTCAGTAAAATAGATTTCTCAAGTCCAGTAACACTTATTGCACTTTCCAGTACTGATGGGGACTTCCTTCCTAACCTTTTATTTAAAGTTGTGTTGAATGTCAATATTGTGATTATGTCATTATTTTCTCTTTGAGTTACATGTGCAATCCATTTTAGTTGTTGCTGATGTTGCAAGCATTAAAGTGATGTAGCTTCTGTTATTTAGTAGTTCTTTGATTCTAACATTCTCAGAAAGATGATCTATAGTTTTAATTTGTTGAAAGTCATTATTAACCATTGATCTGCAAATGTGACAAAATATTTTGTGGTGTAGAATTTAGTTTGTGTCTCAAAGATCATATAGCAGCAAGGAGGTAGAAGTAATATTTTTAGACATTTTGAACTGAATTATCATGCAAAGAATATGATTTTGTAAGCTTTTGATAATCTGTATATGAGAAAGTGAGAAATATAAATTTGATTTGCTTTCTCTCAGGATATAATGACTTCAAAGTAGAGAAGATGACCAATGGCTATAATGGGATAGACAATGAGAATCATGTAAATTATAAGAGCATCCATTTACAAAAAGAAACCTAATACCCAAGGTAAGTGAACACTGACACTTTTCAGAGTTTCATTTCCTACCGTTTAGGCAATATGTAACATTTATGACCAAATATTAAACATGCCAGAAGGCTTAGAGCCATGCTTGCCAAACTTTTCAGGGATTCAAGAAGAAACACTGCTATCTATAAGATTATTCTACTCGAATATGTGCAAGTCTGTGACACTTTTCAATCTAGAATTAAAGTGTAATATCTGCTTCAGATCTTCTGTACTGTATTCACTTATACTTTCTGGCTAAGAAACCTATAGAATTATGCCAAGAAGAGTGAAACTTTGGAAAAGTGAATGAGAGGAGGAAGGAGAAAAATGAGGAAAGCTCAGCGGTAATAAAATTAGAGAAAACTAAAAAGAAGAACAAATAGATAAATACATGGACACTGACTTGTTAAAAGCCAAGAGATGGCAGTAAGTAAAAGTAATGGTTGGTGGCACAACTGTTCTATGATAATGGTAATATCAGCAGTTTCCCTATAAGGAAACATTTGACAATAATTGCCCAAGCAACCAGATCTGAATTCAGTTGAAATTTATAAAATCTTTCTCTTAAAACAATTTTTTATGTCCTCTGTTATTGCTCTTTCTAGTACTGATAGGGGACTTCCTTTTTAATGTTTTATTTGAAGTAGTATTGGACATCGACATTTTGATGATGCCCTTATATTCTCCCCAAGTTATATGTGATATCCATTTTAGTTGTTGTTGAAAGTCCTCAATTGATGTGATTTCTGTTATTTGGCTCTATTTTTTCATGGGATTCTATAGCACCAGTCCATAAACTTTGCTAAGATCCACAGGCTTCACTCACTCAAGGCCATTTTTAATCATAGGTCCACAGTGACTGATATACTGTTCTTTGACGTCTGGTCAGTCAGTGTGCACACCAGTTATATTGCTTAAGACAATGTGATGTGATTTTTTCTTTGAAATCATTACCTTTGATTTTAAATCATTACCTTCCACCATAAGATTGTGTACTAACATCAGATTGTTCTCTCAGTTGAGCTCAGCTTTGAGTGGCCATATTTTATGCTCTCAGATGAAGACCATTCATACAAACCATCACATCATTGATAAATATGAATTATCAAAATTCAAATAGGGCATTACAGAGGATACAAGGTAGCTGGGATATTACATTTCTGAAAACAGATTTTATTATGGAAGTCAATGCTACCCAAAGACAAAAATGATATTAATCAAAAGAAGATGGTAAACTGTTCAGGATATAAGCCATACGAGATATATCCTATATGTCTGAAGAAATTATTTTATTATTTTACTTTTTAATTGAGCTCCTTCCCTTTCTATAATCTTTATTTTTCTTTCATAATTGATTTTGTAACTTTTCTAGAGCTTTGATTTTCACTCTATTTCAGCAGTTTTTATTTCTTCCCATATAGCATTTTCATTTGAAGACTGTTTTTGATTGGTTTGATACAAAAGTGACTACACTATAGGTAGTAACTACCGATAAGTATCTGTAAGTCAATGGACTATGGAGACTAGCTGGGATCTGTTGAGTACGACTCAGACTTATGTCAGAACTATCAACCTTTCAATAGTAGCACTTACTACTGGATTGACTTGCAACAACCTTGTGTATAACTGTTATCTTCATTCTTATTGTATTGGTTTTTACAATAAACCTTTACTTATTTTATCCACCATGTTTGTCAAGTATATATTCCTATCAACATGGAATATAACAGTGGTGATGAGGATGAGATATTACATATATATATATATATATATATATATATATATATATATATATATATACACACACATATATATTTGTGTATTTAAGCACCAATCCTTCTTTCATGAACATTTCATTGAATATGACAGACAAGGTGTTTTGATTTATTTTATATAGAATTTCTCATGCCATCTTATAATTTGGGGGGGGGGGATGATAAATTATATAAAAACTGTCCAATTGTTCTTTCTTTCCGAGTCTTTCGGCTATAAATTTAGCCATTTTCAAGGTTGAAATATATCAACTGTTAACAAGAAATAGATTGTTGTATGTATGTATTTATATAATGTTTTAATTTTCAAAACACAGTCAAGATATTGTGCCCATGTTCATAGTTGATATTATTAAGTGTTGTTTTTTTGTTTTTATTATTAACTCTTCCATTATTTTTAGCCATTTTTTACATGTAAATGATGCTAAAATATATGTGTGGTTAACAAGTATGTTATGAATAGTGTCTGGTAGGTTTCCATGAGTATTTAAATGAGACCTAATTGAGCTATGGTCAAAAAAGTGTAGTGTGAGTCTTCATGTCAAACATGTTGTAGTATGGCCATTATAATTATTTATGAATTTTGATTGATCAGGAATACAATTCCTTAATGGACATTTAAATTTGCCCTATTTAATTTTGTTCTAAGAGGTGAATTATTATTTTTAACTATAAGGTAAGAGGTTTTTAATTTTTTGCAATAAATAATCTAATGTTTTGCTATTGTCAACTGGTGTGGTGCATCTATATATATATATATATATATATATATATATATATATATATATGAATAAAGACAAAAAGGAAAACTTATCTTAGCTGACATGTTTCATCCTCTGAGGGACTTTATCAAGACAAATGTAAGCATTTTATTTCTGACATGTATTTAATATACAAGAGAAAAACTGTTATTGGTTTTTCCAATAACTGACTTTTCCACTAACCTGATGAATATTAATGAGCACTCTTATACAAAAAGATTTTGGGAAAACCAAGTGTTTGAGTGCACTGGCGTTATTAAACAAAACTGACTATGTCAGATTATGCACTCCTTACTAGAAACTGTTACTAAGGTCTGCTCAGCATGGTTTCAGTATAAACCTGGTGGATTTTGTGGGTTGAGCTTGCATTTGTAATGATGGCCATTATATATATGCTCAACTAGATGTACATATACATGTACTGATATGCATATCATATATCTGAGAAATAGCAAACTTAAATAATGTGTCTGATTTTAAATTAGTAAAATAAATTTACAAGCAAGTTCTTTTTTCAGTTTTGAAACACTGGAACTAGACACAAAATTCATTTAATGAGATTTCTCAAAACGTGTGCTTCAATAACAATTTGACTGGATGTTACACAGTTTTTTAGATTGGTTATCAAAACTTTCCCAGCTTCAGGATCAATGAGAATTTGAAAATCAGGGATGCTTTTGTCAACGAATTGAGAATGCAAACATTTGCTGTATATACTCAAGTATTGCGTGAGTTTTTATGATCAGTTTTTTACTCAAAATACCAGGGGTCACACTATACATAGCTAATGACTGCACTATGCAATTTTTTTCTGGATGGGTAAAAATTCTAGCAAAAAATTTAGGAGTTGTACTATAGATAAAATTGGCTTATACACAAGTATATATTTGTACTAATTTTTAAAATATATTCTTCAAATAGCTGCAGATATCACTTAGAATCTATAAAGAACAACTTCTTCAATGAAAATATCAAAATTATAAGAAACTGATGAAAAACTATTGCCAAATTTTAGGTATTGTGAGTTATTTCTGTTGACTGATGCAGTTAAGGAAAACAGTAGAAAAATGATGGTCAAGGAAAACTACAGAATGGTATCTGTCAGTGAACTTCTAATACTAACTAGGTAGCTTGTAACTAGCAGTAAAAAGGGAAAGGACACAGACCCTCCCTCTTTTTTTTCCCTCTTCTCTCACAAGATGTATCTTGTTTCCCTATCAGGTTGGCTTCTTAGCCCCCCAGGTATATCATGCATTGCATACAGCATTGTATACTATTTCCTATTCAAAAAAAACTTTCATGTGACCCCAATAATATCTCTTCTATGACCTATCACACAAATATATATCTCCCTCCAACATAAGAAAATATCCGTCTTCAACAAAGTATTTAATGTTGCTTCAAAACTGATAGTCAAGGAAAATAGCAGAAATGTGTAAAATAAAAGAAAATGAGAAATGAGCTGAAGAAAAAAGATTTATTTGTGTTCATTTTATGTAAGCACTTTTAAACTTTGTGATATTTCTTCATTTTCTCGAGATACTCGCATCATTGACAAATTGACTATTGATGAAACCAATAATATACAATCTATGCTTTAATCTGGATATTTTCAATTTCAATACAAAAAAGAAAATTTCCAACAAATTTCATTTTCTTAAAAGTCTCATAAATCTTAGGAGAAAAGAAATGTTAAAACAAAATATGTTGATAAATGTTGCAAATAGGAACATGAAGAACATAAAAATATATTGTCAAGGTCAAAACCTGAGATATGTCATGAATGACTTGTAAATGATTAACAAAAATAAGAACAATAGATAAGTAAAATAAAGAATAAGTATTTCAAAGTGCAATTTCTTGATACATTAACTGGTAACATATTTGGTAGATTTTATACTAAAACCTCATATTTTGAGTCTGTAATATTATGTATTCGATGAATACATAATATAATGGTTATCATTATTGAAAGTGTAACTGGCAAACCAAGTTCAAATTCTGCTCCAGACTGTTGTGTCTATTTAAACAAAAATACCTTTGGGAAAAGTATGAACCTTCTCTTCTCCCCAAGTTAAGGATTAAATAACAGATTAAGCAGGATTTTCATGCCATGGATTTCAACCAGTCTGAGAGAAGGATAGCCCTAAATTCAAAATCATGGAAAACGCAACAGGAAACTACTCAGGAATAGGAACATGAAGAACATAAAAATATATTGTCAAGGTCAAAACTTTTTGAAAAGAAGTAATGGTAATGATAATATTAGCAGTTTCCTTATTTGGCATGTATTGACTGAACAGCCAGTACTGCTGTCAGTTGAAATCTTTCTTTTAATACAATTTTTCAGGAAAATAGATTTTCTCTCAAGTCCAGGGTCAGTTTTCTGAGCTGCCATACTTCCGTAATCACCATTAGACTCGTCCAACTCTTTCTGAGTCCTCCGCACTGTCCTCGGATTGACTCCCAAACACTCTGAAATGTTTGTATTAAAGTATCTGGCATGAATGCCACGCAGTCCAGCATGCCGTTTCCAAATTTCTAGCATAGTGAATTGCATCATGGCTCCCTACTATGCTCTGTTGTCAACAAAATCAAAAACAAACTTTGCACATGCAGGAAATTAAAAATGTAAAATGTTGACAATTTACCCAAGCCACCCTGCAGATCGGGAGTATGCATAGCATAGTGGTTATCAGCAAAGAAAATAGGTTTTGAATCGCAAGTTCACATTTCATTTCACACAAATACCCTTAGAAAGGTATGAATCCTTCTCTTTTCTAATTAGCTGTATATTGATAGTAGGGTAGACTAGATTCTCTACTCTTGATTGGCAACCAGTCTAGTACAACAACTCTGAATTTAAAACTGTTTGAGCAGGAGGCTCATAACTATCTTGTTAAAAATGAATTGCTATGAACAGCACTGCAGCAGTGTCTCATGAGGTCAGTTTGGGGTACTATACTCCACAAGGAAGAGTCCAGAGTTAACAGCAATTAGAAAGAAAAATTGAATACAGTTAAGCATTTAATATAAAAATGTTTAACGAAAGACAGAGAGAGATGCTTAAGAAAAATAAGTGAATTAAATCTATGACTGTCTTGCAAATATTTTTCTTAGCAATATTTCTTATGTTTTCTCTTGTTGGTGATAATTTTTTAAGATAAAATTTCTGAAGAAGAAGCCAGTAAAGAATAACTTCTTTGCATAGAGCAGAAAGCAAGAATTAAATCTATAATACCCAATAGATAAAGAGAGTATTTAGGGTTTTCAGTACTTTAGAATTACATACAATGTTATCTTCATAATTGAATAACTTGCAATTAAAACCCAAGATGCCTGTATTATTCAACTGGCTTCAGTTGAAAGAAAAGCATAAAAATATCAAATAACCCACCACATAATTTTATTTCTTTGTGAGCCTAAAAAATAATTTGCCTAAACTATACATCTATATTATTAAGTTTTATTGGTTTCTGACAATTATTTTCTGACACAAAAAAGGAAATAATTAACACTTTATGATAGGAAATAAAATAGAAATTAATAACAAATTCAAAAAATATTACTTAATTCTTGAGTATCCACACACAGAAAACAAAAAGCGCATCCATATTTATGAAGGGTGCTGAAAATTTCTCTGCCTAACCAAAAGCTTTTTCTTTAAATCTTGGGAAGAGGGTTGGGCTGAGAACTCATATATGTATATATAAAAACAGTAATTCGAAAAATGCTAACCAGACGCTTCTCTGTAGTTGAATGATACAGTATGTCAGGCCAAATAACAGTCCCTGTATAGGAATACAGGTTTGATTCCCGTTGGAGAACTGATATTTTCTATGAAATTTCTCAAACATTCAGGCTGGTAAATGTAATTAATACAGTTTAATTGAAAACAGAGAATTTACTTAATTAAATTGCATCTATAAGAATAATGTATAAATATATATATATATATAATTAGTTTCATTTCTTATAATTATCTCCTGTTATAACATAGACACAAGGTAGAAGCTTTTATTTTTACTTAATTTTACTTTTAGGTTAATGTTGATGAAGTACTCAACAGAGAAAAGAATATGAAGATAAGATAAGATAAGATAAGATTTTCAATATTTTACAAGTACAATGAAATTGTAAACTTGCCTAAATGTACCAGCAGTTTCTGCTGGTGTGATTAAAATCTTAGATAGCTTCATCAGATCGAGACTTTCCTATGGATATCATGCATGGCACCAAACACATTCCGAAATATCTAAACTGTCATCTGTATACAACCACTTTCTCAGATCAATGGTTAAAATGCCTTTGAGTGAGTGAATACCTGTGGATCTTGGCAAAAATAATTTTTCTTTGAGCGTTGTGAACTGACGCTACAGAATCACAAAGAAAGAACTGTACCAAATAGGAGAAGCCATATCAATTGAGGACTTTCAACAACTAAAATGGATAGCACATGTAACTCAAAGAGAAAATAAGGATATAATCAAAATTCTACACTATATCAAAAAAATAGTTAGGTAGGAAATCCCCATCAATACTGGCAAGAGTGATAACAGCTTATGGACATGAAAAACCTATTTTCCTGAAAAATTCTTTTAAAAGAGAGATTTCATAAATTTCAGCTGAAAGTGGCAAAATGTTTCCTTGTAGGGAAACAGTTAATATTACCATTTGTGGATCTGCCCAATCAGAAAGACTGCCAAAACTCTAACAGAGTTGCCATAGCTGGAGAGTGTGTAGGATCTATTATGACACACCTTGTCAAAACCCTTTGAGATATGTAAGGCAATTATTCATTGATGAGTTTATTATTGAGTACTTCACTCATTCAAGGTGTAATGACACTTAGGATGACAGCAGCAAATCCAAAGGAGTGAAATCTATTCTGTTTGTCACTTAGGAGGTTGCTTCTGTTGGGGTGATCAACCTACTGGTGATACTACGAAGGCTGATGAGGTGATACTGTGATGGGGATGAGCTTTCACCGACATTCTTGAAAACAGTGTATACAGCTGACATGTTCCATAGACATGGGAAACATTTCTCCTTCAGGCAGTGGATAAACAATTTTGTCAAGATTGACAACTTTCATTATTTAAAGAAGTAAGAGGGTACAAATCAAAGGATTAATAATTGACAAGATTTTCTATTTCACCAAAGCAGATTTTAAACAGATGAGAGCATTATCACCACCTCTATCTTCTCTTTTTTCAATTTTTTCCCTTTCTTTTCTCTGAAACCAAACATTGTTTTTGATATAGCTTTCCTTCCATCTCTCTTCATAACTAAACAGGAATGAATCATTATTTATCTGAGGTAATGGCAGGGTGTAGCATATGTGATAACTAAGGAGAAGCAGAATTATAATATGATTCTGGGAGAGGCTTCAAGTGTAGAACTTTAGGGTATGCACTAGAAGACTGAAAATATTATTGATAAAAACAAACATTAAAAACTTTAGAAGCAAGAAAATTTATTTAACAGAATGAATAGGGAAAGAGCAAAAGACCTGTGTGAATTACAATGATTCCTTCTGTACTGAAATAAGGATTTATCATTGAACTAACATTTTTATGGAAGGAAATGAAAGGTTATTAGGTTATACATTTTTTGAGGAAGAAAGTATTTGTAAGAAACCCAGAACACTTCCTTGATTTAGACTTGCTTGGCATATAAACACAAATATAATGTATTCTCTCAATTAAGTTAACAATGAATAGTTTATTTTTTTTAAACAAATTTCTTTATTTTAATGTTAGTGCTAAGTGCTTTGTAGAGATAAAATAACACAAATATTTTATTTGTAAAAAAAAAAAGATCATTGCAAAAAAATAAAAAAATAATATACTTCAAATTTTATTCACAATGGATTCAGCTCAATCAATACATACATTTCAAAAAAATTTGCATGTTTTAAATTTCCACTTTTGGAGAGTTACAATTCCCTTTCCTTGATTAAATAAACCCGACAAATAAATGGAGATCTCTTTGACAGACATCCCTAGTGCCACTGTTGATCTCAACTTACCATTCTTTAAAATATTCTTTAGCACATTCTCAGAGACTTGAAGGTGATAGGAGTGAAAACTGCTTTCCCTATTTTTTTTAACAAGAATACCAAGCATGAAATTTGACCATCTCACAAACACTTTGGCATAAATTTTCTGAGAAAGACCAGGAATAAAATTGGCAAAAGTCATGCATAACATTTTAAAAGAATCAAGAAAGAATTAGCATCAAACAATGCAAAAGAACCTGGATAAAACTATTGCTTTTACTAGTATTTCAAAACCAGTGCAAGATGCAACATTGTCTCATCACAACTTGTAAGTACATGACAGAATTTATAAAACTTTCAATTTAAAATATTTTCCAATTAAATTACAAAAACTAATTTAATATAGATTTTATTCAAGTAACATAAAGCATGCTTGCCTTTGAATTCTTGGAACATCAAACCAAAATAACAATTTATTTTCATCTACATTAAATTTTGTATTTCAGAATATCCAAGGTAAATATATTTATCAAAAGAAAAATTAATTTACATAAAAGATGCCTGAACAATATTATTCTATCTCATGAAAGTTTAAATTTAAGCAGTGTTATAATATTCTGATATTTCAAACTAACATATTATAATTATATATCTTACATAAAACTTATATATATATATATATATATATATGTGTGTGTGTGTGTGTGTGTGTGTGTGTGTGTGTGTGTATATATATAAATATATGATTGAACATCTTATAGATATATTTATATTTTATCTTTTTTAACATCTTGTGCTTATATATATATATATATATATATATATGTGTGTGTGTGTGTGTGTGTGTATATATATATATAAATATATATAATGATTGAACATCTTATAGATATATTTATATTTTATCTTTTTTAGCATCTTATGCTTATATATATTCATATATATATATGTATATATTTTATCACTTTCCAACATTATTTTTAGTGGATACTTGTATTTAGTGTTCCATTTACTTCCATTTACAGTATATTTATTTATTTATTATTATTTACCTGCTTGTGTGTGTGTGTGTGTGTGTGTGTGTGTATATATATATATATATATATATATATATACACTACAGTTCAAAAATTTGAATTCACACACAAGAATTAAAAATAAAAAAGAGCTCTTAGAGTGACTGAAAAAAGAATGGAATCAATTATCAAATTTAGAGAAAGAAAACAATGAATACCAAAAATTTGTACTGCAGTAATCAAGGTTAAAGAAGGATATTTTGATGAGAGTAAAACAAAATCATATAATGTATTTTTTTCTTTTTGTCATAAAAAAATTTCTAATAAAAAAAATCATCTTTCACTTATTTTAACCATGGATAATAATTTTCTCTTGTCTAAAGTACAAAACAATTACTTTCTTGGCCAATTTAAAAATGTAAGTCAAGGGCTAATAGACTACTTTTTTTTTTTTTTTTTTTTTTAAGCTTTTCACCCCAAGCAAGGCTGGAAGCCACTAGCATGCAAGGGTTATAGAAGGTATGGAGGAAGAGCAGATAGGAGTGGTAAAGGAGAGGATGTGAAGAAAGATAGTGGATCGATCAAGGCAGGGGGTTACAGAAGATTTGGAGTGAGAGCAGATGGGAATGAAAGGTGAAAGGATGTGGAGAAGGGAAGTGGATAGATCAAGGCAACTGGAGATGTCAATTGACGTTACACTTAAATAGTTGGAGATTATATTTGTCAGGGAAACAGGAATAAGGAAGGGAGTTCCACAGGCGAGATGTACGAGATATGAAGCTATTGGAGTAGAAGAGACGTCTACATCTAACAGTTTCAATGGTGAAGGGGTGGGAACGGGATGCCAGCCTCATAGGACGCTTAAATTCATGAGGCCTGGGAACCAGCGAAAGCAGCTCATCGGAGCAATTACCGTGAAAGTATTTGTAAAAAAGACAGAGCGAGGCAACGGCATGTCTGTGAGAGAGCGACTGCAGACGAGATGACAGATCATATGCCTACACAAGCTATGCTCTTTAGTTGGGAAGGCTTTCTTGCTTTAAAAGTGCTATATCCAATTTTTTCCCTGCAAGCATAAGCTACAAGATTTAGACATTGCTTTATAGCCACTTATGTGCATATAAATAGGTATAAACAATGGAACTGGCCAATTTTAACCATTTGATAATGAGTTTATCACTATGAAACTTTTACTTTTGATGGAACGAATGAACAACTTGCCAAGACCTAAAACTCTTATCCAGATAAAGTCTTCAACAAAAACAACAATACCGGAAAAAAAAGTAAAGGCCTAAAAGCAAACCTACTTACTCAGTAAAGTCCTTGTAGCCGAGATTGCCTGGACCTATGAAGCAACACTTAACAATTTTAAACCTTATAAAAGGATGGCTCTAGTTGTAACCTAAGTTTCATGCTCACACAACCTAAAGACAACTTGAGTGCAAATGAAAAAGGGAGGGACAAGCTTTATATAACCTGTAACCATAAATCACCCTAAAGCATCACAGGGAGGTAGGGAAATAAAACAAAATGATTTTATTTTAAAAAAACCCTGTGGATAAGCACATCTACACAAAACAAAATAGGCAAAGAAAAAACTCTGTGGGTGGGTTAAGTTACTAATGGTTGTACTGTAGGGTTAGATTCAGTGGAAAAAAATAACACACAAATAAACCAATGCACTAATCAGGTGGCACAAATGGTGTTTTATGCTATGTTGACATCGGACAATTAGCTCTCATCAGAATCTTCTTAGTTTAAGATAGGATAAGGAACATTGAATAAATAAGAAATGTTTATAAATTTAGCATGTTTCACTATTATAAAAGCTTCATCAGAAATTTAAATATAGAGGAGAAAAAAAAATCATACATACAATCATATTAAGTGGAGCTGATAAGTACTTGGCTCCACCTAATTCCCAAAATCTGACTAAATCAACAAAAATCTAAACTTTTGGGGAAGGTTTTCTTGGTTTGGCCAAGAACTTTTCAAAACTGCTTCTATATTATGTTTGCTTTTTACTGTGATTTTAGTTTAGCAGCATATCAACCGTATGGGTTATTGAATGCTGAAATCTAAATATTTTGTATGCAATTTTGTTTGGGTGGGGGATACATAACAATGCTATTTGTGCATAAGTGAATATAATGAACCCAACAAGAATTGGAACTCAGCCCTTTGATTTGTTAAAAAAATAGTCAGCGTGAACACCACATTATAATAGAATGCATGAATGAAAAATATCCTACCTTAACTTTTGGTGGTGATAGAACAAACGACATTCATATGAGAAGCAATAACAAACGAGACATTGTTATGGTTTTAGAACATGGTAATTAATCTATTTATTCAGCATGGTTCTCTTACAACAACTGAGGAAAGAAAAAGGGGGAAGATTAAAAAAAAGGTCCATGCACCCTCTACAATTTAAAAAAAACAAAAGTCCATGGTCCAAGGGAAATAACTAATCCCTTATTAATTTGTTTAATATCTACAAAGAGTGCAATTTTCAACATGATTAACAATCCCAAGCCATTATTATACCACCTGCACATCCAAGATTATAGCACCTGATATTCACAAGTGCTTACCCATCTAGGTACTGAACAGGCTCAACATTGCTTAACTGTAACGTATAAGAACAGTTGTTTTAACATGATGTGGCTGTAAGCTCCTTACATATACATATATATATATGTAAGCAAATATGTGGATGTAGATCCGACAGTATGATGAAAAATATGGAAAGACGAAACAAAATCCGAATATGCAAGTTTACTATTTTAATGTTGTTTTACTGTCGACGTCAGACGTTTCGGTCTAGTAGACCATACTAATCCTAAGTATATTTCTAATAACCATGTCTTGAAGATGGTCTACTAGACCGAAACGTCTGGCATCGACAGTAAAACAACATTAAAACAGTAAACTTGCATATTCGGATTTTGTTTTGTCTTTTCCATATTTTTCATCATATATATATATATATATATATATATATATATATATATATATTCTAAAGTTCTTACATATTTTACTATTACTTCTGATACTGTATAGATGAGAACTTTGCAGATATCATAAAAGTGAAAAAGAGAAAATAGGTGAGAGAGAAACATTAATCATGTCTCTTTTACAAAATTTATCATTATAGTTCTTAACAGAGTTCACTTGGGAACTAAAAGTGAAGTTTCTAAATTTTCCTTTGAGTCTATATAAAAATAATTTTCTCTCTTTGGAAACAAACCTGTTAGCTTTATTTTAAGTCATTTGATAAAGGAAAATTTGACGATACTCATTAAGTACATTTCTCACACAGCAAAGTGCATGCAATCCAATATTCTTTACTTTTCTCTCAACTTTTTCTGTATTTTAACTTAAATATTCTACTTTGTAAGTAAAATCTTCCAGTTAAAATTCTGACACTATTAATAATATTCTAATAATAATGGATGTAGTATGTGACTCACACCAGATGTCTTAATAAATTTAAGTTTCAATGAGAAATTTATTCTAAGAAGAATTGATTTGTGGTGGCCCCAATATGTATTGGGTTCATCTTAAGATGGTGGTTCCTAAACTTTTTCTCTGGCTGTATTTTCAGAATGAAAATTTGCTAGCACATCACCAAATTTTATGTGATAAAAACTAAATTTAAAAATAAAAAACAGAGAAAGGATTAAAGGGAGATAACTATGGATTCAAAGTCAGAACATTATAATTGATAACTCTCTCCTCCAGTTTGCAGACCCTAGTTACTATATTCTTAATACTTGATATAATGCAAAAATATCACAATGATAATATCAGTCAATAATTATTTATAACTATTTTTACAGGGCCTCATGCATGTAATTACATGTAATCTATATTTTAAATTTTGAAATCCTATTTATTTTTGGCATATGAATTTTTTGAAACTCTTTCTAAATCTTTGATTGTTTTTCAATCATTCCGCCTCACCTGCTATCCACTTCTGCTGCACCTTTGAGGTGTCCTGTACTGTTTGAGAACCACTGCCTTAAGAAATACCAATATGGGTTTTGTACCTTAGTATGTCAAAATATAAAGGTTCATTGAGGGCTGACATGGACAGTGGCTTCAAAGCAACCAAGTGCAGAATTGGGCCTAAAAGGCTACTGGTGGGTGTACCAGTATAAATAAGAAAGTCAACTGAGCTGAGTATAGGGTATACACACACTAGATGATTCGTAGTTTTATAAAATGTCCAACTTTTGAGGAGGGTCTAGCAGAGTCACTTATATTCTCACAAGATGATCAACTGTTTGAAGAAAGAGTTGAAACCCTCAATTGGCCAACATACATTTGATAGATTCCAAAAGTGAATAAACAATTATTTTACATTTGAAAAATTTCTAACATAACATTATGTGAAAAAATCTGATTCATTATAACTTTATTATAATATTATTTATTATTGTTGCAAGACTAGTGAGATATTGATTATTGTATGATTTTGAAGAATGAGCTAATTTGAGAATGTCAATAAGCAAACCAATATTGACAAAAGTAAAGAAATAAACAGTGCTTAATCTACAACTATTATCTTGTAAAAGGCTGTCATCATTTACACACAAGTATAATGAAAAGAATCCGCCAAGTTCAAACTTTTTCTATCAAAAGAAATAACTGTCATTCTTGGAATAAAGAACAAATCTTGCACGTTATCCTTTTTAAAGAGATTTTCCTTCCAGATCAACAAAATTATTGGCCAATTCCCTTATTGTCTTGCTCAATTTGGCCTTGCTAAAATTTTAATTGTCTTATTGTCCTAAATTTATCTACTGAAATCAGATTATCAGCTGTTAACCCCAACATCCAACAATCTGATTGTCTGCGTTTAACTTTAGACTCACAAGAAGGAAATGCTAAGAAAACATAATATTTACTTTGTACACACTAAAGAATTACAGAAAAATAGCACTAATTCTTGCTATACTAACTTGGTTTGGTTGACCCTGGAAAACACAAGTCAATAAATTTTCTCAATTAAATATGGAGTATTAAGAAACAAATTCTTTTACTTTACTTTTTTGATGAAATTCAGTAATGAGTTGTAGTTTATAATTAATACTTAAAAAAAAAAACGTATATAATATTATAAAAGTTTATTTTTGTAATATTACACTTGTCATAATAGTTTGTTCAGAAAAGCAACACACATAAGAACTGATGCCAATGGATCAGAAACGGACAAAAAATATGAGTACCAGCATTAGTGCAAGCAGTGGTTTTTACCTATTTTAAATCAGTCAGTTATGTGCCATGCATGATGCACACTTAGGTGATAATGTATCTTATGATACATGACTGACGAGGCAGAATTTTTTCAATCAGTAGGTTGCCATTTTTTTCTGCGGTAGACTAGTTGCCATTCAAGGCTATAGAACCCAGTCTGTCCTGCTATCTAGCAATAGTTGGGGGAGAAGAAGAGGATTCATACCTTTCCCAAGGGTATTAGCACATAATTGAATGTAATGGATTCGACTGGAATTTGAGCTCGGCTCTCCGATTCTTCAATACAAGCTGCTCTCCATTTCTCCAATGTCTCCCCCTCTATTTTAAATACATTAAATAATAACAGTAATAAAAAAAAAAAATAATAATATCAGCTCCAGCCAACAAAAAGACATTTTTGAAAATGTTTGAGAAACTAAATACAAGGACCTTGAAATAAAAATCTGTAGAATGTGGTTTTTCAAAACAACATTATCTGTTGTTACTAGGCCTTTGGGAATGATATCAAGGGGAGAAAATTTCTAGTAGCCCTACAATATGTGAATTAAAAAAAAAACCACTCATGGGTACTTCTTACATCTTGTATAGATTTCTCCCTATGCAGCGGACACAATTACATATTTATTTTTTATAACACCTCACCTGTTTGCGTCTTCTGATACAAAAATCTTATTGTATCTAGAAGTCTCTGGTTGAGACTTGTGAGGGGGGGAAACTCATAATATAAAAAGCAAAAGCTAAAGCAAAATGCAGTAATAATACAAACTAAATGATGAAAAAAATCACTGAGTATCAACTCTGGATGTTGACTTATGATTTTTTAAAAAATTTTTTTTCTCAGTGAAAAATAAATCACCTTTCTAATTTGTAAAAAATACTGAAGCATTTTGTTCCCCCAGCATTTGAGTGAATAAAATAATGTTGAAAATTTTAGTCAAAGAATGTCTGCATATATTATTGATGATAAAATTTTTATTAAGAATGAAAAATAAATGCATATATATTCACCAAATACAGATAAGTATAGATTTTACCTATTTTTTTTCCTGACAAATAGCTCTTGAGGGGAAATATATCTGTTTTGTTAGAACACTTTAAAGAAGAACCAGTCAGTAAACTCATCTTGATAACTTTGATTTGTTTATCTATATTGTCTCTTTCAGACATTATTGTCATAAATTGAGAGCAAACTTTTTTTTGCCTACCAAGTGTAATGTTATTTGGTGCAAAAATGAAATCACCAAGCTGAGTTCAAGTTCTGGTTGAGTCTGTTATTTTTTATACTGTTGTTCACTCAATACAAGGCCTAAGTGCTACTAAAGTAGAATGTTACTGAATGAAGTTGTTCTATGAAAGAAAAAAATGTAGATTATAAGGATATGGAGGTTAGATAATGGTTTACCCTAGACTTGAAAAGGCTAAGATCATAGTGGTTGAGGAAGTATCCTCTTGGGATGCTATATTCATTTTATACTAATGATCTTGGGAAAGGCATGAAACCATATCTTCTGTCAGCTATTCATAAAATTGTATTATATTTTCTGTCAGCTATTCATAAAATTCATAAAAGGCTAAAATCATAGTGGTTGAGGAAGTATCCTTTTGGGATGTTATATTCATTTTGTACTAATGATCTTAGGAAAGGCATGAAATCATATCTTCTTCTGTCAGCTATTCATAAAATTCATAAAAGGCTAAAATCATAGTGGTTGAGGAAGTATCCTTTTGGGATGTTATATTCATTTTGTACTAATGATCTTAGGAAAGACATGAAATCATATCTTCTTCTGTCAGCTATTCATAAAATTCTAGATTGTCTCTTTTAGATATTGTTGTCATAAATCTAGCATTATCTTTTGCTCTACCAAATATATTCAGTTAGCTGTTATTTGATGCAAAAACGAAGCCATGAAGCTGAATTTAAATTCTACTAAGTCGTTTTTATGCTATTGCTCACACAATGCAAATCCTAAGAGCCACTGAAGGTAGAGGCTTAGAGAATGGCATTGTTCTATGGATGTAGGAATTGTAGGTTATGAAGATATGTAGGATAGATAATGGTTGACCCTAGATTTAAAGAGGTTAAGATAATAGTGATTGGGGAATTATCCTCTTAGAAGTCTGTTCCACAAAGTAGCCGTTCTTGGGAAGATGCTACCAATGTGGAACTTCATTTTTGCCAATTGAAAACAAAGGAAACAACAATGATTTGATCTTTGAATTGATAACATGCCTTAGCTGTAATGCTCTGAACTGGGGGAACTAAGGGATGTAGCTCATTTGAATATTTGCCATAAAAAGAGCAATAAAGTAGCAATTAAAGAGGTTAAGATTGTAATAGTCAGGGAAGAATCATCTTGGGATGTTATGTCCAATTTGTGCTAATCTCTTGGGAAAGGTATGAATCCACCTCTTCTCCCACCAGCTTAGGATAAAATAGTAGTGAAGTCTAGTCTCAGAGAAGGAAAACTATGAACAGAAATCAGTTGTGCATAGGGTTAGTAATGCCAACTGATAAAATGTACTTGCTATTTAAACCAAAGCAGCAGCAACTAGCAGGATGTTGCTATGACCCTATACTGTATAGGGAGTCTACATATTTCAACAATGAGGAGTTAGACTGAATATATTTTAAGAAGAATGGCAAATCTTTTAAAAAAATTCTTTAATCAACAAATAAGAAAGACTTTCAAGTATGAAACATATGCATGGGATATGATGATACTTAGGTTTTGTGATGGAAAGATGAGACAACATGTTTTATAAAAATGAATGACATGAATTATGCGAGTTTGACATTTTCGTCAGAAGTCATCTTCATAAATCTTCGATTAACTAATGTAATGAAAAAGAGTGCATTATAAAAATTTTTTTTTTTCGCAAGCAAGAAAAAGGAGAAAAAAAATCGTATATGAAAATATAATAAAAAATACTATTAAATTCTACACAAACCAAGTCTAAAATTAAAATCTCCATTAATATAAACCCCAGAAATTCCATTAGAAGTGAAAAATAAATATTTCTAATAAGTTGCTTTTAATTCAAAGCTTTCATTCACTTTACATGTTACTAAGGAAACAGCAATTTTCACATCAAGTGCGTTGCCACCTGTGTTGCTGAGGAAGGACTTCAGAACTGCTACCCTCACGGCAAACACAGCTTATATTTAATCTACATTTTACATTTTTTTTTTTATTATTATCAGAGGACTTTTTTTCATCAACATTTCAGTATCTCTATGCTACAAGGCTCTATGTTCTGTAATCGAACTTAATTAAATCTTGCTGAAGAACACCGCACATGACAGAATATAACAAACCACTGTACCACCTATTCATCACTAATTTTTGTGGATGGAAAGTTAAACTGATAGTTTCGAGAGAGACATTGAAAAACTGAGTCATTTAGTCCTAATGCTGAACATAAAAGGCATGAAACTTAAATCTATATATAAAAAAGGATTTCTCTGTCATAACACAATTTTATTCTTTCAGGGGTTAGGATTAAACTGAGGGTTATTGGGATGATAGACCTTAAACTTTTGTTACTTATGTTGCTAGCACAACATTGAAATGTGCTCATTTTATATATAGCTTCTAGTATACAATCCATATTGGAAGTGGTGCTTTATACAACAATTTAAATATCTGGAAAGTGTCTTAACAGAGCATGGAAAGTGCAGCACTGATATCCAAAGGCACACTGTGCTAGCAAAAGATGCTTTCCATAAGCTAAGCAAAATAGTATGAAAATGGAAATTTTGTTCGAACGAAAGAAATACACACTGAACTGTTATGTAATATCAGTAATCCTATATGGCAATGAATGCTGGACAATCTCCTCTCAAATGAACAAGGGACTTGAAGCAACAGAAATGTAGTTCTATAGAGGGATACTGGAAATACTATGGACCGAACATGTGAGCATCAACAAAGTTTTAGAGAAAAGGGGGAAAAAAAATGGACAATAATATTTATCATTAGGAAGAAACAGTTGAAATTTCCAGGGCACATGAGGAAAAAGAGCTTGGGAAATTTGATACTCACTGGACAGATTGAAGGTAAGAGACTGAAGAAAACAACACATAACCTACCTTGTGAGCTTGAGTAAATGGATGGTGGAACAGGGTTTAGGAGAGACAACAAAATGACAAAATTTATTAAGAGCTACAAAGGACATGAAATTGTTGAGATCCATGATCACGGATGTCCTGAAGGGACACAGCAGATAGAAGAAGAATAATACTAACATGAAAATACAGCCAACAGAAAGAATGTTGAGAAATTGTTTTCAAAACTCAGTGTATATACTACATGGAAGAGCTGTAGAATGAATTGACCAAAATGCTTTGCTAACAACATCAAACATGAAAAGAATAAAATAAGCAGCTAGTATAAATTCTTGGAATCATAAGACTCATCTCATAATTATCAAAGGCTATTCAGTTTTAGTTTTTAATTATTTACTTATACTAGTATCTCATATTTGGTACTTTTATCACAATCTCTTAGCTTTACAACCAGGTGTTAGGGTTATACTTCTTATATGCCATCAAATACGGTATTATTAGTAATTCATGCCAATCATAGTTCAATATTTCTGTAATCGGTAACATACATTTTGAACAATGAAAAAAATATAAGTGTTTTTCTGTTCCTGGACTTAATTGTTCTATCTTTAAAAGAGTTTACAATCAGACAATGGTGGTACACCAGTGAAGGAACAGCAACAAATGCATAGATGAAAGAAACAGAGGTTTATTGTAAAATAGAATACACTACTGAAAGACAGGGACTCGGTTAGCAGGCTAGTAATTCCCAAAGCAAGCCCCCAGGTATATCCTGTGCTCACTATATATCTACTGATATAGTCAGTCCATATAGGTGATAGGGAGAGTGGGATATTCCATTACAACATTAATTTCCAAGTTCTAGTGTGTAAATTTAAGGCAAAAATAAAACATTAATAATTTTATTTAAAGACTATAACACTGATTCTTACATGAAACAAGCATGTAAATTTTTAATCATTTTCAATCATACAATATGTAAATTTTACAAGTTTCCTGAAAGAAGTATACGTAGCTAAGTAGGATTATGCCTTTGCAATTTCAGATAATTGAATGAAGATTAATAAGAATAAAAATCATTGTTAACCTGCTTAGTTATGAGATTTGATTTTTGAAATCTAAAACTTTTACAAAGTTGAAATTTTCCAAAAATTGTATATTTCTTGTAAACTTTTGGTAACGCTTCAACCAAAAAGGGGCTGATGGGCAGGTGGAGGACGAAAGAGTTGAATAAACATTCTCTTACCCTTACGTGTCCAAGTTCATTTAAATTAAGTTTACATTGGTAGCAGAGTATAGTTCCAATGCAAACTTAATTTAAAGGAACTCGGATACATAATGGAAAGAAAATGTTTTATTCGACTCCTTCGTTCTCCACATGCATCTCATAATAAATAATCCCCTCAGACCCTTTTCGGTTGAAGCATCGCCCAGTGGGGAAACTTGTGAAGATTAACATTTCTGATGCCTGGAGTGGATCATGTGATGGGTGTTAATACCATGTATTACCTATGTTAACCAATTGTAGATGCATGCAGGAGCTCCTGAACTATAAACATGTGGAACATGTAGGTATTATGGAAGTTAACAGGTTGTGTGTATTTTAAGTGTGTTTGTGTTCACATATGGTCAGAAAATAAGAACCATACAAAAACTTGGGTTTCTGCTCCAGTCATTTATTCTTTTTATGGTGACTGTAGTGGAACAAAGTTCTCAATGTCTCTTGTGTACGTTTGTTTTCTTTTTTGATTCAGAAGTAAGTTAGGATAACAATGGTTAAAATAGCTGAGATGAAGTCAGCATTGTGCTGAGTTGGAACAACCAAATCACTTCATATATAGAGCTGCCAAAACATGTCGAGATAATGTCATTCTAAAATGGAAAGAGAGTTCTGTCGTTAGTGGACCAGAGAAACTAACAATCCTCAGCAGAAACGTAATTACCATGTGGTGCTACATCTTGGAGAAAAGAGGAGAATGACAGTAAGGCAGGAAATGTTTGCCTATTTACAGACTTCAACACACCACCTGACACCATTTTACAAAACCAAGTGAAGTAATCATATTCACAGTTCTTTTACTCTTAGCATCTTGGGAAAACAGTATTTCTTTTTTTATCATTCATTATTATTATTCTATTTATCAATTTTATTTAATTTTCCAACTGTGTATTTAGGTGCTTCCAGGCTTAAAATGTTAAACTACAGAAGGCCATAAGTATAGCACATTGTTAGGATGATAATATTAAACTATGTACAAAAATTCAGTAAAGGAAGCTTGACAATTGGTATCTATACCAATAAATATATTATCTAAATCTGACAATTATTTACAGATTACCCAGTAAAGTAGATTATTAGTGTTAAAGAGAGCCCTAATCCTTCAGTAATTGGTAGCAAGTTAGTCTGATTGAGCTTTTCCCTCACAAGACATTCTCCATTTCTGATTTTGTGTCTTATGGGAATTTGTTGGGGTGTAAGGGATAGTAGTTTGGAATTAAGAAATTGGAGAGCCAAATCTGAATTTGAGTCAGGTTTGGTACATTCACTTATGTGAAAATACTCTTGGTAAAGGTATGAATCCATCCCCTCACCCAGCTATGGGTGAAAAAGTAGGCCTTGTATCCAGTAAAATCTTTTTCATTCTCAAAATTTGTTAATGCAATATTCAGTCACAATAAAAGAATTATTCTTATAATCCCCAAAATGTTTTGGTTTTAAATAATCTACAAATGGTTATTAACTCTAGAACACTAACCATCAATTAAAGTTATACCACTACTAACCATGAGTATATCATACCTGACTTTGAAAATATCAAAAAAAATATAAATCTTTATATTTTACATGCAAGCACTTCAAACTTTGTACTTTGAGTTAACATTAACAGGAACTGAAAAACATTATTTATAAAGAAAATTAGGTACTGAAAAATGTAATTAAAAATAGGAAAATTTGTTCTGGGTACTATATAGCCATGGGTAGTGTTCTAGGGTTAAGCCATAAGATATGAAGAAATAACTATATTTTGTTAAAATTAGACAACATTGGTGAAAGACTTCTTGTAATTCACATATGTGATCATAGATTTCCTTAATAACAGAGTAATATAATCAGTTTGATCAATAGTAACTCCCTATATTGATTAAGTGATTGATTTCTTTTTTATAGCTTGTGAACCCTATGTGGGATATTTAAAGCTGAAACACATTTTAGATTTTTAAAAATAATGCTTTTTTGTGAGTGAATATTACAATTTTGAAAATAACAATGAGTTCTTCAAATAAAAGACTCCAAATTTAATCCATAGCTGGGGGGAGGAATATATTCATACTTTTTCCAAAGGAACTTGAACATAATTGAATGTAATGACCCTGACTGTAATTCAAACTCAGCTCTCCAATTTCTGATTATGAGCTGCCATCCGTTATATTACCCACACATCCATCAGCAACAGTAAACGTATCTGTCCTTTTGAGTAGAATTCAGTCGCTCCAAGCACTGAACCAAACCTGCATTATAGCTAAGATATGAGTGGTGATATATTTTTTAAAATTGTTTTTGTCATATTATTAACTGCCCCAAATAAGTTTTTGTATGCAATATCATCATTGTAGTCCATTGTAAAAGGGTAACTTTTTCATTTTAACCTTTCACACTCTGTAATGTTCTTGATAAAATATATGGGTAGTGTAAATAATTGTTGCAGAAAGTGTAATCAGCAAGCCAATTTCAAATTCTGAACCAATTTGTTGCATTCATTTTCGCACAAATGCCCTTGGGTAAGGCATGAATTATTTTTTCTTCTCTCCAGCTGTGAGTAAAATACTGGGTTGACTAAGTCAGTATAGAATAAAGCCAACTCTGAATTCAAAACTGTGAACAAAGCAATGGGAAGTCACTCCACTATTTTTCCCAAGAAGTGATGGCAACTAACTGATAATAAATAAAAAGGATCAATGGAAAGTCATCATCTACTATGTTTTGAATGGTTGTAATGATTCTGTTTGCTGATTTTAGTCAAGGTCATTTTCTGTTGTTGTCAAACAAGACATGACAATAAAACTGGTAGATTTAAGCACAGTATTATTAGGCAGTTGGAATTAGCTGATGCAGAAGGATAAAGCTTTTATTTTATGAATGAAGTTGCTGACATAGTATTAAAGTTAAGATGAAGAATAATTGTTTATCAAGATCAGAATATACTTAGCTTAAAGGTTGATGTGTATCAATAACAGCTATCATTGTCTAAGCTGTTTCAGTTGTTTGCAGGATTCCAAGTTGATTATAATGTGAAAACATTCCACTTACCTGTAATAAAAAAAAGAAGATAAATGAACAACAACAGGAATCAGTTCAGTGAATCATGATTATATTATATAAAAAGCATTTAATAGAAACAGGTGGACCTATAGACTTTTATTTTTAGCTGAATTAATTTAACAGGATGTTATTTACAAATGGTGCACTGATAATTTACAACAAATCCAAAATTCTGAGATTACTTATACTTTATATAAGAACAGAGAAAAAATAAAATTAGTAAATGTTTATATCTTCTTGTGCCAATGCGCATCATTACAGACTCAAAACAGGCCTAGGATTGCATGTGGACATGTTTATCAAAACCAGTTACATCCGGGTTTTTCCCATTAGCAGCGGGACAGTTTGGCATGTCTAGCTAGATACGGGCCTCTCTACAACTGGTCAAGATCCAGGTCTTTGTAAGATGCCTCATAAAAGCTGGGGGAAAACCGCAGTCAGCAGTTGGGAAGACACAGTGTCATGTGAAGTCAATCCTGTGGGCATTTTGTTCCTCAAGTTGCAGTGATTTTTGAGGCAGTGTTATATTTTTTTGTTACCTACCGTTTCTTTCCCCTCTTTCTGTATTATCTCCATAGTTGCTGGGAGAGCAATCAGTTATGTGTTTACCCCAATCTCAACAGACTCTTTGCTTACACTACAACACTTCTATTGAAGAAAAAAATGATTAAAATCAACAATGAGAAGCTAAGATTATTAAAATTCCGAATAATTGTGCAAATAAATTTTAATACCAGTTTGTACTGATAATTCATATCACAAAAACTCTGGCTATGTTCAAGATAAAAAGGAGGAGCTTTTTTTTTATTTGCAGTTACAATTTAGATATGCAAAGATGACATAACATCAAGCAAATCATAAAATATTTCTGACTTGTTTTTATGCATGTCCACTGAAATGAGTTGACAAGACAGGTTTTCCTTAACAAGGATTTAATTAACAAAACATTCCCTGACTGTGCGATTCGTCAACTGATGAATGCAAGTAAGGGAGGTAATTACAATAAAAAAATGCCAAGGGCAGATAAGTATAGTACATCCACATTTTTCGTTTTTAACATGCCAAACAATCAACAGTATGCTCTGGTTTCAGATATTATCAAGCAATGTTTCTATAAAATGCTTTAAAGCTTTTTCTTTGATACTTAAAATATAGGCAAGCAAAATAAAATACTTATAAGTATTAGAAAATAATCATCCAATATTATTCTTAAAACTCAATTCTTAACAAAAATTCTAATGACCAAAACTAAAATTTAATTCCTAACAATATAAAAAATTATTTTTGATTCATTTTTTTCATATTAAAATTAATATGTTCAGAATGAAAGGTTGTTGCATGTTTGTGAATAAAATAAAAGTAATGTAATTTTCATAATGCTTTCAACAATTTGCATGTAACCAATTAAAATAAATAACTAATATTAATTAAAAAAACAAGGTGAGAGTTATTTTTGATGAAGACTTTAATATATAATTAATGATTCTAGAAAAGTGATCACTCATAAATTACTTCCAAGACAGATGTATTTTTCTTTCACTGATAGAATTATTTAAAAAAGAAACAAAAATTAAGCTTTTCATCAAAGTAAAGAAAAAGTATAATGAAAATGGCAAAAAATACAGTTGATATCACTTAATTGTTGACAATGAAATATGGAAGAGTCTGTTTAAGGAATAAGCATAAGTGAAAAACACAGAAGAGCTTTCGGCATAAATGTCAAGAAAAACTTGCAAAAACTGGTTGATTGATGAGAAAATTGTTAAGGTAAATAACCCAAATAAATGACTTTTCCCAATTATGATTCTTCATTTTTTGAGATGGGAATTCAGACATTTTATTCCTGTTTATAATAACAAGCTATCAAAGAGCTTTTCTTTTTCCCAGCACTCAAAATGATTTGAATTATGTTGTTTAACTTTTTTCTTTTTCATAGGATCAGAAAAATGTAATCTTTATAATCTGTTTCAAAGAATGACAATTTTTGAATTTAAAGAACAGTCAAAAATTGATAAAAAATATAAAATAATTTTTAAAATCTTAGAAATAATTATTTTTGAAAAAATGTTATTCGGTACATTTTTCTATGTAAAACATTGTACATCATGAATGGAGATCTTTTTTTTTTTGCAGCCTGACACAATCTGTATAGCAATTATGATGTAGAACATTAAAAATGGAATTCAAGGCAGCTAAATGTCATGAGAACAGAATTTGCATACTGCAGGAAAGAAATCTCGAGTTAAAGAATAATTTGGTTTGTGATTCAAGCAATTCTATTTCTGAGGAATATAACGACATAAAGAAATGACAATATGATTAAAAGTATATCATTTTTCAGGATATAATTTTAAAGATTTCTTATTTTGAACAGAAGAGGAACTAGAATTATCATAATTTACAAACCATTCACATCAATTTAAATACATGGGCAATCACAGAGGTGTATGTATGTGTGTGTGTGTGTGTGTGTGTGCACACACACACACAACTCTCTCTCTCTCTCTCTATATATATATATATGTATATATATATATATATATATATATATATATATATATATATATCTTTATGTATGAGTTAAAGATCCAGTGTATCGAGATCTGAAACATTTATCAATCTGTTGTGCTAGCCCCACTTTACTTGGGCCTGACATGAATAAGAAGTATACCTTATCAACATGTAATAAAGATATTTATTTACACCTAAACAGGAATACAATGGTCAACATAAACGCAATGTCCTTTCCTATATATAGAGAATATGTCAGGCAGACTTACCCATCTGGTAGAGTGAAATAGTGCTAGATAGCTTGTACATTTAAAACCTTGGCAACTGGTACCAATAGAATTTCTTGTGTGTTGCTTCAGAGCAGGTCTGGTCCCTTCTCTGGTGGTGGTCAGTTTTTATGAACCTACGTGTTTTTATTAACCAATGAGAGACTGCCTAACATCACGTGACCAATCTCTACATATAGGAACAAACAAATTTTACAAACCCAACAAATCTAACATGTTTCATTTTTATTAAAGCTTCATCAGAGATTTAGTAAAAAGGGTGTGTTTACATATATATATTTATGTACAACATGTATGTACTTGTGTTTATATACAGGGTGTGATGGATAATTTGTCACCTAAATTATGCAAAAATTAAAATGACACTAACATCTCATTTTAAAAGATATTTCCTAAAATGACACAAAAATATCTTGAAATACTAAAGAGATCCAATGATAGGACCTAAAGAGTTGTGCGTTCAATACCTGCTTAAGAACTTGGAGAGGTGAAAATTAATTCAATAAATTCAATAAAACTGCCATTGGCTTCAACCATGGACTCCGGATGACTTCAGAATCTCCTGCAATTTTTCGGATAGTCTCTTTGTTTAAGTTAGTGAATGCTTCCATAATCCTTGCCTTCAGTTCATCTTTGGTGTTACAAGGAGTTTTTATGGTCTCTAGCTCAACTGTGCCCCACACATAATAACCAAGGGTGTTGCAATCTGGAGAGTTATCTGGTCAGATGTAAGGGGTGATGTGGTTGCAGAATTTGTCTGATAGAAATATCTGGGTTCTCCAGCTTGTGTAGCATGGTGTAGAGCCCTGTTGCCAGATATAAAGTCTTTGAACAGCCACCCTCTTGACCCAGGGCAGCACTACCTGATTAAGGGACTTGATGCAGGCCTCCATGTTGAGTCTGAGGCCCTGTGAGAAGATGAATGGAGACATAACATCGCCACCACTAGTGATCCGATTATACTGTGTAGTTTACAAAATCAAAAACAAACAATATATATGTGAGTATAACATATATGTGCCTGAATATATATATATATATATATATATGGTATGAATGGGTCTGGGAGTATGTATATATATATATATATATATATATATATATATTACCAATTTGTGACTGGTAGGGATAATTCCAAGGAGTATAGTATATTAATCCAGGTAGAGCTCAATGTAGACTAGAGATGATAATAATAATAATAATAATAAAGAAAACCATAAAGATTCATTTTGGTTATAATTTATTTTGTGAATATGCATGTATTCATCTCTTCAGACCAAATTCTCTGAGTAAATTGCTCTGAAGAGATGAATATATAGATATTCATGAAATATATTATAACCAAAATGAATCTTTAAGGTTTTCATCTTGATTATATATATATATATATATATATATGCACACTTTACTATGTACTTAAGCAGTATGCTACACTTGACATTGTTTTATAGAAATTTTTAATTATGGTAATCTTACATTGTCTGATAGCTCTTATGTTTCCTACCTCTCTCTCAAAATATACATATATATATATATATATATATATATATATATATATATATATGTGTGTGTGTGTGTGTGTGTGTGTGTGTGTGTGTGTGTGTGTGTGTGTAAATTCCGAAGATGTGTGTGTGTGTGTATGCTATTTATGGATGTTCCCATTTCTTGACCGATTTCAATGAAATTGTATACACAAGATGCAAATTTACTAATAAGGTCAAGATCAAGTTTTCAATGTCCAGGATCCCCGTGTTTATCAGAAAAATCATTAAAACTGAAGGTGGGTATGATTTTTTTGCAAAAACCAAGGCAAAGTGACATGGAAACAAAATTTTACTGGAAAATCCCACAACTACATTCACAATAATTAAAAATTTAAATGGCAACTCCAAAAATGTGATCTATGCACTCAAATGTACAAAATGCAAGAAGTCATATATAGGCATCAGCCAGGCACTTAAAAGAGCTGCCTTTGACAAAAGCAATGTCAAATTACCCGACAATAGAAAATCTTTGTATCACAAAACATCTACAAATGCAATTGAGGCAAATTTAAATTATGGCAATATACCAAACAGACAACTACTCTTTTCTACAAATTCAGGGAAAAAAACTTCATAGACAAATTTAAACCAACACTGAACAGATCATAACCCCACACACATGGACACACAGCATGCACACATGATGGCCATATGCACTGGTCAGACTGCACACATACATACACATATGCACACGCAAACAGGTATCCATGGAGAACAAAAATATATATACATACACTGGCAAAAACAGATAGATGACCCACGGGCACACACATGAACATGGGAAGAGTGTGTATGTGTGTGCGTATGGAGGTATGTATGTAAATATATATGTGTATATACATATATGTGTATGCTGATTCCTTATTATAAGACAGTATGTATATATAGGGAGGGAATATACATATGCAGACTAACAGGAACACCCACACACACAGTGATAGGAAGACATCTCTCATCAACACATCTATCTTCATCGCCTTTCATATCAAACCTAGTGGTTTTATTAACACTTAGGCAGAAATTCCTTTCAAAAATTTATTCCTTTTATTTGTCTGAAGAAGGTCACGAGATTGAAAACTCATGTAGCAGAAATATGAAGAATAAAATATAATATATATACTAAAACAAATCCACATGTTTGCAGTTTCTCTCTTTTTTAAAATATATATTTTTCTCTCATTGGAACAACTATAACCATTTCCCCCATATATAGTGATTTTCCAAGCATAGCCTAGATGTGGCACAAGGCTGAATGTAGGGGCACCCAGTGAGGATGGAACTCACTATTCAATCATAATTGTTCTAGCGTGACAAGCTTGCTAACCATTACACTGCCTCGAGGTGCCTTTCCCCATATATATAAGACAGAGTTAGACAGAATGCTAGACCTTGTGTAAATATTTAGAATATTCAGAAATGTTGATTGGAAAAATATAAGAACTGATTTTAACAGAGATAAATCTGGATTATTATCCTTATCAAGGATAAAAATGATTATTTGAATAAAACATAATTGCTACCATCAGATTATATTTTACAAAGTGTTATCCAATATTATGATGTTTTTATGTTGTCAGCACCAGATTATTTTCAGCAGAAAATGCAAAATATTTTGGAGGTCATATTCTGACATTTCTCTCTATCAGTTAATCTTAGAAAATAGTTTCATCTTGTTTTGTGACAATGAATCATACTGTTCTATATGCAAGGAAATATCAATTGTATGAACATGTATGGTTACATAATGGATAAAACTTTCTACCACATGTATGAAAATGTGTGATCAAATATGTAGACATGTATAAATATTTATAAATTATATCTGAACACTGTATCACATGTATGAAACCATTTGAACAAAACATGTATGAGCACCATACCACATGTAGGAAAATGCCATATGAACATGTCTGAACAAATCATGAAGCCAGAAGCTGAGTTATGAAAATGTCAATTGGACCACATGTAAGGACATCGATGAACAAATCATGTATGATGACTGTATCACTTCACTGGGCATGACTACTTAAGGAAAGTTGGGAATTGCATAAACCAAGTCTGAGACAACCCAAGTAAAAGGTAGGGTTCATGCCTTGAATCTCTTTTTAAAGTGGATCATTGGTGTAGGTGAAAGAATGATTGAATTTCACTTTAAATTTTTATTCTAAACTTCTTAACCATTAATAATTTTGACAAGGATTTTTTTATCTTAATTTCAGATATTTTTATCATAAGTACTTGACCATCATCCTGGGATGCTGGTTCCAATCCATTTGTAATGACAGCTAAAAACTATCCTCTCCCCAAATTTATGAACAAATTCTACAGATGCATGCTGGGATTTCTTTCTAAATGATAAAAATAGACCTCTTTGCCTCACCTGCCACATTTTTCTTCTTTCTTGTTTTCAAGTCATAATGCTGCCATCAGTTGACTGTATCCCTTTTGTATGTGAACACAATTCTTATATTGTGAACTTCTTCCCTGATTACCATTGCTTTGCCTAGTTTTGACATTATATATATATATATATATATATATATATATATATATATATATATATATATATATATATAATGTATATTGCCTGTTTGTATTCTTTTGTTCTGTTCTTTTCTTTTTTTATTGTTTATTGCAAACTTTGTCAATTATTTTTCTTGAAAATTTTGCCAATTACACTTAACCATGGCCAACTACTCCACATGTGGACATTAGTAAAATTAAAGAAATAATTGTTAAGAATTTAAACTTTTGTGTGACTTGATTCATGCTTTAGGACTTCATTGGACTAAAGTGATGCTAGTAAGGTGAAAATGTTAGAGAGTGCTTTAATTGCTAGATTATCCACAGTAAATTTGTTTCCAGGTTCTTATAACATTTCATCATTCTTGGCAGGTGTTCCATTATCACAATGTTGGGTATTTAATAGCAAAGGTGAAGAAAACAAACCAAAAAAAAAACTAAATGAAAGACTTTTTACCTAAAACATATATTTAAAAAAAAAAATCAGCATCCCCTCTCCCCTGTGTTCATATGAAATTGCATCAATGTAAAAATTACTTATGTTTGATGAAATCCTAAAGAAGATAATGTGTCATGTATCATCACTGTCTGAAAAAAAGACACTTCTATTTTGAATCAGTAAGAGATATTTGAAATATCCTGTATTTAATTCCATTATAGGCATGTAAAATTCTTTTATCTTTATTATTATAAATATATTACAGTTAGAATTTTAATGTTTTGATTAAAATACCTTTAAAATCAACTAAATGTTCTATATTAGCATAGGTAAAAGAAGAAAAAAAACACATATCAGTTTACTGAAAGTTTCTTTCATGCCTCTCTCTATTTAATCTCTCTTTAGGAATACATATATTATTACTTACATAATAAATATTTGACACAGTTACATGCTTAAACGAGTTTGTGGTAAGAGACAGTTCTAACTGCACCCATGAATATTCTATCTGAAATCATCAGATCAGTTCTTTAATGTGGACGTATGGCTGAATTGTTGCAGCATGAGCATTTTGATCATTAGACCCAGGTTCAAATCTCACTATGGCTGATTAGTCAAGGATGTAAACTCTTGAGAATATTTTCTATGGAAAGATGATCTCCACTGTTATGTAGTATGAATCCTTCTATATGGCAGCAGATGATGGACAATCTCTTTGCAGATGAAGAAGAGACTGGATGCAACAAAAATGTGTTTCTACATAAGGATGGTATGATTACCATAGACTGAACATATGTACAGTGACGAGGTTTTAAGAAAAACAGAAACAAAAAGGACACTTCTATTTAGGATCAGTTTGAAATTTCTTGGGAAAAATGAGGAAAAAGGCTTGGAGAATTTGACACTTACAGGATATACTGATGGCAAGTGGTAGAAAGGGAAGCAGCAAAGCAACTACCTTATGAGTTTGTGTAGACAGTTGACAGAACAGGGATTAGGAGAGATAGCAAGCCTTAAGAGCTGCAAAGGACAGAAAGTTGTGTTGAGCTTTGATCACCCATGCTCTGAAGGGATGTGGCATATAAAAGTGGAAGAAAAGAAGACTCCCCCAGATGCTTAGCAATTCGTAGGAAAAATGTACAATGACTAAAACAGTGAAAAGACAGAACTAAATCACATGAGTTTACTGCTATTTTGGTAGGTACAAAGATGATAGAAAGTGTGCAAAAGAAATCTGAAGGTTCATTATTTTTACTGTCATGTTCACTCTGTATAAATCCCTGGAGCCACTCAAGATAGAGGGTTACGGAGTAAGAGGTACAGCTTATGCAGATATTTAAGGAAAATAATGTTTAACCCTAGACATAAAAAGGTTAAGATTGTAGCGATTGGAGAAGCAACCTCTTGGGAGTCAGTTCTACAAGGCAACAGTTATTAAGAAGAAGCTGCTTGAATGGAACATCGGGGAGATATGAAGGGAATGGTCTGCTACAATGGGTGTGGAAGCTATGCAGGTTAGGACTGGTAGAACTAAGGAATGTAGTTCAACTGAACACACACCATAGAAATAGTGATAAAGCAGCCAGAAGTTTGCAATGTCTCACCTGTGGGAAAGGGGTTGTAGGCTGGAAAGTAATTTGCCATCTACAAGGATGCAGAGATGATTTTGGACTCTCTCGAGAGTGGTAAGTGAAGACTGGGCAGCTATATATGGTGGTATTACTCCATTTTTGGCCTGATTTGGCTCTTGACAAGGTAAAGAATAGCAGGAGGAATAAGGTACTTGCTGGGGCAGTACAGGGAATAGACCATTTTCCCACCATTTCTAATGATGGATCATATATATGAGTTCCACTTGAGGTCTAGGCTGAGTTTAAGTCCCGATAAGTGCCCAAGGCATGGGTCCTCCTGAAGGAACATTTGTTAAGCACAGTTGGTGGATTTCTGGGTCCAATTGATAATGGTGGCAAGTCACTAGTTTGGTATTTGAGGCACTGAATATGCCCAGCTAGTATTTTCCCCACTGAGCTGCTAGAAATTGAAATAGCTAAAGACACATTACAGAGACAAATTATTAAGAGATGGGAAAATTTTGTTAGAAACAAAGAAAAGTGTGTTGAATTATTATTTAACATATTATTTCTGATATGGCAGTGAATGCTAGACAATCTCTTCACACTTGAAGAAGAGACTTGAAGTGGGAGAGACGGATGCTGAGAACACCATGTACAGAGCATATCAGCAAAAAGGAAACTTATAAAAAACAAGAACTATCTGGGCACTTGTACATAAAGACAGAAAAGGAGAACTGAAATTTCTGGGATGTGTTGAATTGCATGTTGTCTCTGAATTCTAGTTGTCTATCCAATTCTTAAGTATGTATCAACAGACACAAATACTGATGCACAATTTTCATTAGGTTTCTTTTTACTTTATTTCAGGGAGAACATAGTATGCATAATTTCTCAGAGAAAGTGATGGAGATGAAAACAGCAAGTGTCAACAAGTTAGGTAGGTACCCATCTTCTTCACATTCTGGCTGGTCTCCTTGGTGGGTTTAGGGCGCTCAAAGGAATTTGGGAAAGGAAGGCATCAGAGATCTTAGACTTCTCTACAGTAGCATATCTACTGCCTACTTTTGCATACTCTTCAGTTTTATATCAAAACTTAAACAAAAATAATCAATCACTGTGAGGATTACATGCCTATGGGGTTCACACCAACCCAGTCAATTTGGATCATTAAAGTTCCCACCATTACAATAAGGTTTGCTATTTTTGTGTAGCCTATGTAAAAGACATAAGAAAAAAAACTTGGCCTGGAGAATCTAATATTCAGAGGCAAAAGAAGCAGGAGAAAATCAGAGGCTAACATAATTAGAGATTTTATGAATGGATGATAGACCAAGGACAAAGAAGGGTAGTAAATATTCAAAAATTACTTTGAGCAGCAAAAGACAGGAAGTTGTGGAGAGTCATAACCACTTATGCCTTAAAAGGTTTTGGTATATACAAGAAGAAAACACTTTTGTTTGCTTACAGGAAAGTTTGTTTTTCTGCTGCAAATGACTGATTGCTGTTCACATTTCATAGTTGTGTTGTCATCTCCTGCTATGGCAACAGAAAATGATTTTGACTGAAACTTACAGTAAAATTAGTGCAGTTGAAAAGCCTTGAACAAGAATGAAGAGGAAGTAATACTTGTAGATAATGAAAACTGTTAAAGGTTAAATGAAATTTGCATTCTGTGCTTTTCTGCAAATCTGATAAGAATAAAGGTTACGATGATGGTTTGTTGAATTTTCATGTAAAATAGAGAGGAAGTGAAGAGAAGAAAAAAATCTGAGAAAATTACATTCAAATTAGGTTGAAACTAGATACTAATAAAAAGGAATAAGAAAAGACAAGAATATTTAAGTTAATAGGTAAGTTAAAGAGAAAGTGTGTGTTAGATATAATAAATATGCATTTGAAACAAAAACGGAATTAGAAAGTAAAACGCTTTCAATGAATAATAAATGATAGAAATTCAAGAGGCAAACCACTTAGAGGAAGATAAATAAGGTTTTATAGGAATATTCTGTTACTGTTAAAAGGTTAAGTTAAAAGAATAGACAAACTAAAAAACTTGATATGAAAAGAAAGTTTGTTTAAACTCCAAAATTACAAAAATGAGTCACAAGTTTCATTCCGATAATGAATATTGATATCTCCTGAACATTTTATCATCATCGGTTCAGTAATAAGAATTTTATTTTGAAAACATTGATCTGCATAATAAAATCTGACACAATGAATATCATTATTCATAACTATTATTTTACTGTGTTTATATTTAACTATCTATTTTTGTATAGTTAAAATTACTTGTTAATCTCTTTTTTTGTCAGTTAACTGCAAATTCACTGTTAATGTTTGCAGGTATATCCTGACATCATTGGTTTTACTTAAATATTATAATTTTGTTTGTGAATTCTCCAAGCCTTCTTTCCTTATTATTTGTCACCCCCTAAAAAAAAAATCAACTGTCGCTTCCTAATTTTTAGCAACAGTTTTTTGTAGGTTTTATTCTGGGCTGGAGCTGCCCAATCTGTTCATTTTCAGTTTGAAAGTATTTACACCTCCTTGTGAGTGATGAATTATTTTCCACCTGATAAGCCCTTTCCTCAAAGATACAATATTATAATTCTATTGCTATTTCCATGAAAATTTTTCAGGTGAGCTACATTCTCTAGTTCCACTAGTTCATACTTTCATGACATGCCACATACACAGGGCTGAATCATTCCCTTTGTATTCTATAAGTAAGAAGGAAGTTCCTCTCAGGCAGCTTCTTTCCAAGTTTCACTACTAGTAGAATAATTGTTTTGGAGAAAAATAGAAATTGAAAATGATTAATGCAAAACTCGAAAAGGAGATTTCAGCAACAAAAAAAAAAAAATAGAGAAAATCAAGGATATCAATAAAATAAGGAATTTGAGAAAAAATTTGGAAATAAATTCAGATTGGCAACAGAGTTTTCAAGAAAGAAAAACAAAGAGTAGCACCAGAAGAAGAGAATACAGAATGTTAAAAAAACAGTAAATCTTATAGAAAATTTTTTCAAAATGCTTTGAAGAAAATAGCTGACAATCAAGAAAAGAAAAATGGCAAAATATAATATTTTACTCAGAATTTAAACATAGGGATATTTATTAGTGATAGTTCTGGGTATGACGATAAACTACATCCAGTGGCAAGTCCTCTGATCAGGAGATTTGAAGTTTTGAGGAGCGTAAAACCACCTCTTAATTGCTGTTGTTCCCCAAACAAAAACAAAACAGCATGAAAGTATAAAAATACATTTTATAGTAAAAATACAAGCAATAGATTTTCATAGTAAAAAATTCATATATTTATAGCAAAATGATCAACAATACATTTTGTCTGTAATTTAAGGAATACAACTGTGTTGAAAATATATTTAGTTGAAGCCATAAAATTGCATTCAAAATATTTAGAGTTTGGCATTAAATAACCTATAGAGGTTGATATGCCTCTAAATTAAATCATCCAACCAACCTTGTATTAGCGAGCATGTAAGGCTTATACTGTTTAGTCTGGGTTCATGTAATCCTAATCTATAACATCAGCCTACAAGATACTTCAGCTTCATTTATAAAACCTAGGGGATATATTCTGTGCTTATAGTGGGGTTAAATAAGATCTTATATACTATCAAATATAATACATACAAGCATGTAATGGAAAATTCTTAGACTGTCTTCTTATCTTATGTGCCATTCAGGACATGGATCTCCATAACTTCCTTTCCTTTGTAGCCTGGAAATTAATCTCTTCTCTGTCCTAGCTTTCAAAGCTCAATGAAGGAAAAACTGTCTTGTCATATTCAATACCTGAAAAATCAAATTAGTAATGTTCCATCAACACTAAGCAGATCCTGAATTTTTACCTATCATGATGAAGGGATGATCTCTCAAAGAGACTCCTAACATTGAAAGTTTATTGGTACTTAAGTTCACCTGAGACTTCAAGTGGAACTATACTATTGTGGAGTGAGTAGCCATGGTCAAATGCAAAATAAATAACAGAATTGAAAAAGTTTGTAATAAGAATTTACAAGAGAAAGAAATGAAGGGAACAGGGCAAAAAATATATAAAGCAAGCAAATAATATATGCAAGTAAAATTAATGGTAATAAGGCAAAGAAACAGTATTAAGACAAAAAGTCCACAAACTAATAATTGGCATTGACACACAATAGTAAGTTTGTACAAGCAAACGTAGCATTCTGATTTCAAGATGAGACAGATCGGGACTGATTCATATGAAACTGAAAACCAGTCTATTTTATTGGCTAAGAAAACATCCCAGCATGCATTTGTGTGCTTCAGCCTATAAAATGGGAGGGGTCAAGTGTTATGCAGTCATTGAGACAAAGATTAAAATTAACACTTATCCACTTTTGGCAAAGTATTAATCAACATTGAATTCGTTCAGCAACTCATTTCATGGGCCTTATTTCTGATAAACAATATGACTTCCATTTCTCCAGATCTCCGATGATGTGTTAAATGTTATCACTGAATTTGCCTATCAGGCTTTGGATAAGAACGTTGAAGTTCAGACTGTCTCCACAGACAAGCAAATCTAGCGTTCTGACATCAAGACAAGACAGATTGGGACAGAGTCAGATGAAACTGCAAATTGGTCTATTATATTTTGTCTCAGGAAAACAAAAACACCAGCATGCATTTGTATATTTCTGGCTATAAAAGGAGAGTGGAAAGTGTTTTCCAGTCATTCCTAACCAGATTGAAATCAACAACTATCCATCACTAAAGATGCTGGAAAAATGTCTGATTCCGTTTATCACTTTAATAGGTACCTAATTCCTCTTGCTATGATCTAACCTTACAAGAGCCAGATCAGACTGAAAATGGAGTACTGCTACCATATCTGGGATGGAGCTACCCAGTCTTCATTCTCCATTCTTGATAGAGTTCAAAAGCTGTTCTATGTGTCCTTGTGGTGGGCACTAACATCCTATATTCTGATTTTTCAATAATTCACTTAGAACTCATAGAAATTAACAACTGAAATCTCTTAAGAACTGAAAGGTATAAGCAGCACATGGATTTCAAAGCTGGTTGAATGCTTGCTCAAGACAAGGAGTGTTTAAGAGGACTAATCTGCTGCACAATACCAGAAAATATGGAAAACTTCATTACTTCATCCGTGAGGACAATTTACTAGCACTCTTATATGATTGGATTTTGTTAGGGAGGTCCTCCTTGAAAGCTTTAAGATGTCTTACATTGTTGTGAAGTTTTCCCCATGAACCTTTGTACTTGATCAAAAGCAATAGCATCAGTGATTTTGCTGTTCTCCAAAAATGAATTGAAGCTGAAGGGATGAAAATTAGAAATCATAGATTAAATTCAAACAGTACAGGAAACTTATACTCAGAATCAGAAAGAAACAGCTGAAATCTTTTGGACACATCATGAGGAAGAAGTGGTTGCAGAAATATGACACTCACAAGAAATATTGAAGAGAAAAAGGACAGTGGGTGGAAGCAGGCCACATACCTGATGATCTTGTGCAAATGATTGGTGGAACAGGGATAGGAATAATGCTAAAAGATATACATTACTAGGTACTACAAAGGATAGGAAGCTGTGGAGAAATGGCACATGTCCTAGAAAGACATGGCACACAGAAGAAAACATTTGAGAGCCATTGTCTTTTTAAAAAAAAAGTAATTCCTTTGAGGTGTAAAAATTGTCCCAGAAGAAGATTGCATAATCTTCAGAATGTTATCTGGTCTGTGATATATATATATATATATATATATATATATATATATATATATATATATATGTATATATAGGAGGCATGGTGGAATATATATATATATATATATATATATATATATATATATATATATATATATATATGTGTGTGTGTGTGTGTGTGTGTGTGTGTGTGTGTTTGTTATGAAAACACTTCCATGAGTGCTCAGGATCACCTCGTCAGTGATGTTATGACTTGGAGTCATGGCAAGTTTCGGGTCTTCCAACATCATACTTGCTCGCCCAAGAGACCCTACCGAAACAGTACTATTCCGGCAGGCGATCCTGAAACAAACAAACAAAAATACGCGAAGCACGCAACAAATGGACTCCGCCAATAAATGCCACTGCTGACCAATCACCACCGACTTACGTCACTTCCTCCTCAGCTAAGACGATACAAAAAAAGGCTTGACGGCGAGGTCGTCTTTTTCCTTCGTCTTCGTTTGACCACGCGGATCGTCCTTCATCTTCAACGAACAGTCTGACATAACAGGTAAGTAAAAACAAGAAAACTTTCCTTTCATATGAAATGTTACATTACCCCCCCCCCCCCAAAAAAAAAACCCCACGTTCCTAGGTCATAGGAATTATGATCGTTAATTGGTTTCTCTCCTATATATATATAGGAGGCATGATGGAATAGTAATGCCCTTGGGAAAATTATGAATCCTCTTCTCCCTCCAGCTCTAGGTAAATAGCAAGATAGACTGGGTTCTATAGCCTTGGATGGCAACTAGTCTAGAAGAAGTACAACTCTGAATTCAAAACTAGCACAGGCTTGTTTGGGGATATTGTAGCTCATGGTGCACCAGGTCTCTGTGGTTGGATCTGCACAAAGACTTCACCACTGAATGCTTGACACTCATACTTCGAACCAAAAAAAATAAAAAATAAAAATGATGGGAGAGTACAGCATATATATATATGTGTGTGTGTGTGTGTGTGTTTATATGATGTTTTAATAGATACAATTTATTTAAGTACATGCTTTGTTTTTTTAAATAAACAGTATTAATTACATTTACCAGCCTGAATGTTTGAGAAATTTTGTATAAAATATGTGTTCTCCAACAGGAATCAAAAATGCAGTTCTATAATGTTGTACATGACTACACGAAAGAAATGTTATCAACAGAACCATGTGTTTAAATGCATTGTAATATGTTGTGACTGGTTTGAAATATAATTTTGTTGAGGGTGATTTCCTTTGTTTGATGGTTAATATCTTATGGTTCTTTTTACTGTGTGTATGTGTGAGAATTGTTGTTTATCAACTAATATCTGTTATGTTGATATAGAAGTTTGCTATGTGATGATAACAGTTGCAGAATAGCAGACACAGGTCATAAATTCATAATGCGGTTCTATACATTAAATTTTATATATGTACACTGGCTCCCAATTAAGGTAGAGCACTCTTAATCTTTATTTTTAAATAAAAAGCATAAAAATATGGAAAAAATAAATTTCAGAATTTCTTTGAAGAACATCCCAAATACCAATAAAAGGAATTATTTTGTAACATTAATGCAAAAAACAGAGGAACTTATACAAAGGATGAGATAGAGAACTTACTTTTTCCTTCATTGGAATAACTTATCAAACAAACCTGAAGTATATGGTTTTAATAGTAAGAAAACAGCACTGTTCATTCAAAAATTGTCTGGATTTGAAAATGATTTACTGGAAATAAATAAATAACGTAACTCTCCATGAAAAGAAAAGCTATTTCCAAAAACGTCTGGACAAGATAGTGAAAGATATTAATGCAACAGATAAAATTTTAATGAAATCGGATAAAACAGGATATTTTAATAAATTAACACCAACGGACTACAAGAACCTGATTAAAAATGATTTAAATAAGAACTATAAAAAGGCTAGTAATAATTACATAAATATGGTGGGAAACATTAATATTAGTAATAAAAACATCACAGATAAATTGAATATTAGTGATAGGGTAGGTAAACTTAACAAAAAAAGTGCTATATAACCATAAAGGTTCACTAACCTGATTTTGAAACTAATTGAATTATCAATCCAACCCAAGCTGAAATCGGCAAAATTAGTAAGAAAATTCTAGAAAGGGTCAATCAACAAATAAAGGATTACCTAGGATTAAAACTTTGGATCAATACCAAGAACTTACCAATTGGTATACTAATATCAAGGAGAAACCAAATTGTACACTAATATAGTTTGATATTGAGAATTACTACCAATCAATATCAAAGGAACTTTTCACAAATGCTATGGATTTTGCTACCCAATACTCAGACATAACAGATGTAGAGAAAAACATAATTATGAATGTGAAAAAATCGATACTCATTCACAATGATGAGCAATGGATTAAAAACTCTAATGACCACTTCGACATCACAATGGAATCATTGAACTCTGCAGAGTCTTTTGACCCTATAGGTCTTTTTATATTATATAATCTTACTGCATATCATGAAATTAGCATAAATGACATTAGATTGTACAGAGATGATGGACTGATGGTTGTAAGGAATACTACAAACTTTAAAACTGATAAAATTAGAAAACTATTACACGGAGAATTTAAATGTCTGAACTTGAAAATTACTGTAAATACTAAAAATGGAAAAAGTTAACTTCCTTGATATAACACTAGATTTAATGAATAATATATACCTACCTTACAAAAAGCCCAATACTAATCCTTTGTATATACATCCTAATCTAATCATCCTTCATCTATAATTAAGCATATACCTTCATCAATTGAAAAAAGAATAAGTACAAATTCAGCAAATGAGAAAATATTCTATGAGCATAGTAATTTTTATAATAGAGCTCTAAAGAATAGTGGCTATAAATGCCCAAAACTCAATTAGATAAAAAATGAAAATAGACACCATAGAAAAAATAGAAATAGAAAAATAATTTGGTAATCACCCCCATATAACCAAATGGTAAGAAATAAATTAGGATAAGAATTCCTGGTATTAAATGATAATCATTTTCCTAAAGATAATAAACTCAGAACAATTTTAAATAAAAATACCTAAAATTAAGTTACAGTTTAACTGAAAACTTAGAAATGATTATAAGAAACATAATACTAATATCTTAAATAGATACTTATACCAAAATCAAAAAAATATAGATCCTAAAGTAAAATGAAAAAACGAAAAAGAAAAATTATGTAACTGTAGAAATCCTCAATAATAAATGCTGTATTGAATAAACAATTTATCAATGCAATATCTCATCTATTGAAGATCCAGACACAATTAAATTCTACATTGGATGCACATGGAATGAATTCAAGAGAAGATGGAACCAACATCAAACGTCTTTTAATAATAATAAATACCATAATCAAACATCTCTATCTAAATATTTCTGGCTCTTAAAAGAAGCCAATAAAACACCAACAGTAAAATCGAAAGTAATAAGAAAAGCTAGAGTTTCTAGGTCATTAAATGACCCATGTCCTTTGTGCAGACATGAAAGATTATACATTAAGTTTCTGAAAAATAAAAATTTACTAAATCAAAGAAATGAAATAGCAACTTTTTGTAGGCACTGCCAAATATTTTCCTCAAGTAATAATTAATTTTGAATAAAAATAATAAAGAATAGAGATGAAACATACATTTTTATATTTGATCATAAATTAGTAAATTCTAATATATTTATTCATAAAAATACTGTATTGTCTATTAGCTATTAGAAGGTTGAATGGTACTTTAAATCTGCAAGAATAAAATTTAATTAATAAAATTTAATTTAAAAATATTAAAAATATGTCTTGCACGTATTTAAATGACCCTTTTAGAAAATCTTTGTGTATAAAAATATGAATTAAGCTGATGAATAAAAATGCCCAAATTTTTTTTGTCATTAAACCCAGATGGCTCACTGAATAACGGAAGTACACATTTGTTAGCAGGCACACTCATCCCACCTAAACTTAACCTGACTTTGTAACATATATTGGATACATAAGCTGTCTAGGGAAATTAAAACCCAACCACCCCTAAATTAAAATAGATTTTCCTTAATCTAAACAACTCATAATATCAATATTTCTTAGAAAGTTATTCCTAACGTCACTTGACAATGGAAAAGACTATGGATTTTAAGTTTAATTTTTATAATTAAGTTTATAAATTTAGTTTCAGTTTTGAAACATGGAAATTTTCTGTGCCATGATGGAATCAAATTTAAAAAAAAATAATTATAATATTTTGTTATTATTTGTATTGAGCACCGTTTTTTTAACTAAAAATAATTGCTAAGAACACCAGATTATAAATCTTCCTGTTCTTTCTCATTATATATATATATATATATATATATATATATATATATATATATATATATATAAAATGGTAAAAAGTGAAATTATTAGAAAAGTCTGTACAAAAACTTGCTTTATAGAGAAAATAGTATTTGGAAAAACACTTAGTATTTATATGTAATATTTATAATACATGTATTTTTACAGAGAAATATTAAAATTGTTTTGCTTACATGTAGTTTTCCAGAAAAAAATTGTTGTACTTGTTTTGCTTTTAGCTTTTTGAAATTTTGTAGATGTTTATATTACCATGTGTTGATACTTATGACTTGAACAAATGAAAAAATCAAGGGGGTGTAATTGTTCTTATATGTTGCTGATGGTAAGAAAAATATGATAGAATCTATTTTGTGGGATGTACCTCTGGTTTATGCAGTGAATTGAGTATTGGTTTAAACTTGTTGATAAAAATGTTTCTTTGTTAATACGCTTTTGTTCAGTGGTTTTGTAGTCACACTGGTAAAATAGGAAGATATTAAAATTTGGCAGATTTCATCCTTTGAATTTCTCTATATGTTGGCTAAGGGTAATTTTTCTGGTGTGGGGATCCCTAATTTGTTGGTTATGAACTGGCATCCTTTGTCAGAGTGTCTCGGTGGTTTGACCAATGTAATGTTTGTGGTGACCTTTGCATGTTATTATGTATATTAAATTCCCCGAGTTGCATGAGAAATCATTTTTAATTTTTAATTTGGATCTGTCTTTGAAGTGAAACTTGTGGCATTCTAATAGTATTTTTGGAAAAGCTTTTTCATTTTTTTTATCCTTTAGTAGGATTGGAAGTTTCAGTTGTATGTATGTGTAAATTTCTGTACTCTTTGGGTTAAAATAAGATATAAGGGAAGACCTGTTTTTCTTTTATTGTTTCTCAGAGTGTGTGGATATTAATTTGTTTTGCTATTTCAATGCCATTGTTGATTAAACTTTAAGGATATTTTCTCTTGATGAGTATCTTTCCGTATCTTCTTGTCTCTGGTCTTTTGTTGTCTTTGAGACTGCTGTACAGATTCGCTTGGCTAGGTTGTTTGTTTGTTTGGGGTTTTATGGCATATCAACCACTATGGGTTATTTAATGCCAGATCCAGTATTTACTAGATATATCAAAAACGTATAGCTGGCAACATCATTGTTTCAAAAAAACGTATAGCTGGCAACTCTTTAAAAAAAAAACGTATAGCTAGCAAATGTTTCAAAAACGTATAGCTGGCAACTGTTTCAAAAACGTATAGCTGGCAACATCATTGTTTCAAAAACATATAGCTGGCAACATCATTGTTTCAAAAACGTATAGCTGGCAACATCATTGTTTCAAAAACGTATGACTGGCAACATCATTGTTTCAAAAAAGTGTAGTTGGCAACATCATTGTTTCAAAAACGTATCCCTGGCAACATCATTGTTTCAAAAACGTATAGCTGGCAACATCATTGTTTAAATTTTTTTTCTACTGATTGTCCCTAAGCCACTGCTTTCCATCACATTTTAGGGGTAAGGTGTTAGTATATTTAGTGTAGGGTTTGGGTGGGAAAGTTAATTGTAAGTTGTAGTTGTTTTGGGATGGGGCATGATATGACCAGCCGATTGATCGGATCGATGACCTTTTGGTTGGACGTAGTTTATCGTCATACCCAGGACGCAGATGTAGTTTATCGTCATACCCAGGGCACGGATGTAGTTTATCGTCATACCCAGGATGAGGACACACCTTGGGATTTCACTATTTGCCCATAGCTGGGACCCTAACAGGTGCTACCACCCCGGGTCAGGGTGGACCTGGGAACATCAGCAATTAAGAGGTGGTTCCACGCTTCCTCAAAACCTCCTGATCAGAGGCCTTGCTGTTGGATGCAGTTTAACGTCGTACCCAGGACGATGGCTAGGTTGAGTGGAATGTTGGTATAAGTGTGTTTCAGATGGGAAGATGTAAAAAGGAGATACTGTCAAGAGTTAGTAGGTTTAAAATATACATTGATTTCTAGTTTTGTGTTTCTTTTTGTTATTAAACAAAAAGAAACACAAAACTAGAAGCCTAAAAAGGGAAGTTGCTGTACACCATAGTAAATTGGATGCTAGGATTTATATTATCAATGAATGCTTGGAATGCCCATAGTTTATCAAGATTTTTATTCCACAAAACGAAAGAGTTATCAAGATATCTTTCCCAGTTTTCTTTTATGTAGTAGCTGAATTTATTCCGACAGATTTCCAAGGTTCTCTCATAGATTTTTAGTTCATGGTATCCATAACTAAGTTGGCATATGTTGGTGTAACCTTTGTCCCCATGGCTGATCCTGATTTTTGTCAGTAGGGTTTTCATTGAATATGAAATAGTTGTTTTTTTAAGATGAATTCAAAACTTTGTATGATGAAATTTTCATGTGGGAACACTTCTAGCCAGTATTTAATGGTCTCTATTCCACAGTCATGTGGGATGTTGCTATATAGGTTCACAACATCCATTGAAACTATGTAAGTATTATGGTTTGCCTTGTTTGGTATATCAAGCTCTGAACGTGTTTGATGAAAGGTTTCAATAGAATGTCTAGGAAATTGCCTAGGCAGTGTGACTTGCAAATTAGGCCTGCTGTTAGAGGTCTTAGTTTTAGGTTGGTTGGTTTGGGTGTATTCACACAATCGGCTTTTGTGATATTGTATATTTCATTATTAAGTTTATTTTTGTGTACTTTAGGTAGTCCATAAAGATTGCTTGTTTTACATCTGAAGTTGGTAAGATAGTCACATTCCTTAGAAGTTAGACAGCCTTGATAAGGATGTATTAAATTGATGAGTTTTTTCATCACATTATAAGGTTGGTATTTTCTGGCTTCTTCCTACTAGGTATCATCCTGTAGCATATTTTGTATGATGCTTGTGTATTGTTTTGTATCCATAAAAGCAACTGTACCTTCTTTATCAGCTTCTTTTATAACAATATTTTTGTCCAATTTTAGATTGTTTAGTTGGTTCCGTTGTTATCTGGTGAAGTTGGCCTTTGGGGCATTTCCAGTTTGTCAAATGGGAAGCTCGAGGTAATTACACAATTCATCAAGGGCTGCATTTTTCCCTTTGGGGGGTTGATAATCTTTTTTGTTTTTTACTAGCAATTTATCATTGTTTTCTTCTTCAAAAATTGTTCAACTAGCTTTAGACTTCTACAGGATACTGAATCATTATTTTTCATTTCTGCTACATTTGGTTTTTGGGGTGTTGGCATGAATTTTAGTCATTTACATAGGGTGTCTATTTGTGTGAGTGTTAATGATGTTTGTGAAAGGTTGATCATATATATATATATATATATATATATATATGAATAAAGACAAAAGTGGAACTTATTCATACTGTCCTTTTACAGATATATCTTTTGTTTAAGTTCTATCTGAAATTTTATATATATATATATATATATATATATATATATATATATCATCATTGGTGGAACTTATTGAGGTGCTCATCACATTGCTTTCTGTATGAAATGAGTCCTATGTTGGATTTGAAGATTTGGTTAGATGGATGTCTGGCATTTAGGCAAAGTGTCTGGCTAATTGAAGTTAGTGGTTAGTCATGATAGTTTCTAGACTCTCCATCTTTGCACAGAGAACTTTGTTGTTCATGATCTGGTCTTATATATATATATATATATATATATAAATATATATATATATATGTGTGTGTGTGTGTGTGTGTGTACACAAATATATTCATGTAAGAGTTATTTGGGAGGGGTCTGAGAATTTTGTGTCCAATCATCAATGTGATGAGGATCTGGTATCAGGAGGGCCTGACTTGCCCAACCACGTCCACCACTCACATTCCTCTTTGACTCCTGCTCACAACTCTTCAGGAGTAGGCTGGGCTTTCACACCATGTCACTACCACCAGAGGGAAGAGAGAGAATAAGAAGACAGGATAACAATCCTGATGCTTGGATGCAAGTGGGTGCTGACTAAACATGTATGAATTTAAATGAATGATGAAAGATATTAGAAAAGGATAAATTCAGGGATGTTTTGTCTACAAAGGCAGAAAAAAAATTATAAAAAAATGCATATAACAGGGATGCACAGATTGAATAATAGTTGAAAGAAATGCAAGGAAAAGAAGCAGCAACAAAAAATATTAAAAAATTAAATTAAATTTAAAAAGATTAAAAAAAATATAACAAATGATAAAATACAAGAAAAGTTCAAAGAATGAAAAACTGAATCTAAGGCAGATGACCAGAATTAAATCCATATGGAAAAGTTTGAATGAGAAGAATAGGAGAGAAAGAAAAAGAAAAAGAAAACAAAAAATGGCTGCTTTCTTTGGACGAAATATTAAAAAAAGTAATAAAAATTATGAGGTAGCTGCTGAAATATTCCCAGTTGGGAATGAAAGAAAGAAAAAAAAACCTGATGTTTGGTCATTTATTCTTATTTTGGGAAGTGGGTTGGATTGGGTGTAGGAATCAAAGATCTAAAAAATTCAAATGAGCAGTGTTGAAGTAACTCTGTCATGAATATCATCAACAAAGCCTTTGATTTTATCCATATATGGAAAATACTCATTGAACAAATGAATAGAGGGCATCTGTTTTGTTTTTACTATATCAAACGTAAAATAGGAGTTAGAATGAATAATTAAAAAAAATATGCACATAATTAAGTCCTTTTTTTAAAAATCTTAAACAGATCAACTGAAGGTGATGATGGGTTAACCAATAGGACTGGTACTAGAAAATGATTTTGAAGAAAATCAATGATGCGTTGATTTACACCAATAACAGCTAACCTTTTATTTACATGTTTTGTGATATTTTGAGAGGAAAAAAATTATTTCCAGAATGAAAACACAAGAAGTATCTGGCTGTCTTAATAGAAGTTAATCTTATTGGTTAACCAATAAGTCAAGTATGAAGAGAATGATTTTGACTAAAATCAATGATGCACTGATTTGCACTTAACACAGTTAACCTTTTGTTTGTATACACTGTGATATTTTGAAAGGACAACATTGTTTCCATAGTTAAACCAAAAGTGTTGAGTAGCAGTAATAGTAGTAAAAGTAGTTTCCTTTAACTACTCACAAAATAAGTTAATTTGAAAGGACCTCATTATAAAAAATGCTTTAAACTTTCCTTTTTTTCTATTATTTACCTCATCTTGCACAGATTTTAAAGATATGAGAGGTGGAAATCATTGCTACTGAGACCTGAACCTATAAATTCAATTGTTTGAATTTGCATGCATAATTAATTTCCCTTGTCTCTTCTTCTTCAATGTGAAGATAGCAGACTCCTTATACTGAAAAAACAAAGAAAGTAAAAAAAAACAAAAAAACATTATAATCAAATCATTTCATTATATTTGATTTCTATTCTGAACAACCCTACTGTAGTTCAATATTTCCCTTAAAGCTTCCAATATTTTCTTCACTTAACCTTTCGCAATGTTATTGCAAATGCAATAAAATATATTTGTTTGTTGAGGCAAATGAGGCTGTAAATATCAGAAGTGAATATTACAAACTTATATTTATCTTCCCTTAGCCTCAGACTCTAACATGAATAACCAAGTACCACCCTGCATACATATAAGATAAAAAGAAAAATAGATTAGATGTGCTAAAAAAAACAAAGGCATTTCATTTGATTTTGGCATTAATAAGGAACAATTCAATTATTGTTTCTTATTAGATTTCCAGCAGTTGAGTTTAGAAATACCTTCTCTAAGGTGACACACTGTTCTTTACCTTCTATCCTATAAATAATCTTCATGCCAATGTTATTTTTTATCAAAATAACATCAAACCAATGAAACTTCAATTTAAAACTTTATTTCCTTTTAACTATGTAACTTTATTCACAAAGCCAAGAGAATCAGAAATCCTACCAGGATTCATTATTGGTAACCACAATTTTGACAACCAAGACTTTATGAATTTAAGTACAGTACTAGACTGGCTGCAAAGTCTCATCATTTTACAGTTCTATGCTATCTATCACACTTTTCGCTTGTGGAACTCTTTTCCAGCTTCTTTGCTTCTAGTCAACTTTGATCTTCAAAAATTTAACTGCAATGTCAGTTATTATCTTCTGTTGGCTTAATTCATGTTCCTTTATTATTCTCTCTCTGTAAAATAATTTTTAAAATGTTTACGATGTTAAAAAATATAAATATAAGTTAACTACATGGTTTACTGTGAAAAAAAAAAAAACAGTCTGTAAACTCCTTGTAAGAAAAAAGCACTTGAAGTATTGGGAGCTTTTCTAATTATTCATACAATAATATATATGTTCCAACATTTTATGCAAATAAAGAAAACTATTTTTTTTTTTTTTTTTTTTTAAGCTTATCACCCCAAGCAAGGCTGGAAGCCACTAGCACGCAAGGGGTTACAGAAGGTTTGGAGGAAGAGCAGATAGGAGTGGTAAAGGAGAGGATGTGGAGAAAGATAGTGGATCGATCAAGGCAAGGCGGTTACAGATGATTTGGAGCGAGAGCAGATAGGAATGAAAGGTGAAAGGATGTGGAGAAGGGAAGTGGATAGATCAAGGCAACTGGAGATGTCAATTGACGTTACACTTAAATAGTTGGAGATTGTATTTGTCAGGGAAACAGGAATAATAAAGGGAGTTCCACAGGCGAGATGTGTGAGACATGAAGCTATTGGAGTAGAAGAGACGTCTACATCTAACAGTTTCAACGGTGAAGGGGTGGGAACGGGATGCCAGCCTCGTAGGACGTTTAAATTCATGAGGCCTAGGAACCAGCGAAAGCAGCTCATCGGTGCAATTACCGTGAAAGTATTTGTAAAAAAGACAGAGCGAGGCAACGTTGCATCTGTGAGAGAGCGACTGCAGATGAGATGACAGATCAGGGCCAATTACATTGCATATCTGTCTCTGGATCTTATCAAAAACCCTGAGGCAAACAGCAGGGGCTCCAGAAAGTTAGAAAGTTAGAAAGTTACAAAATCTTAGTTAAATATAAATCTTTTGTGTACATCTCACTATCTTGGATTACAGTATGAAATAGTATTTAATTTTAAGCTCAAATTTATTGAGAATTATTCTGAGATTATTGCACTTTATATGAATCACAAAAAAATCAATGTGAAATCATATAAATATGAAGGACAGTGAATAAGAAAAATGTATTCAAAGAAATTATTTATACAACTGCTCACAACAAGCTGGGTATAGCAACAAAGCGAATAATATAATTTATTCATATAATTATTATTCTCGTGGTGCAGCACATTGTCAATAGAAGAAATTAATCTGAGAATAATAGCTTTTCAAACAAGTAATATTGCATTATTTACATTATTTGGACTATTGTCCTCATTTTTGTCGCCATATTTATTACAACATTTCAGCCGTTGTATGTTCCGGCCTTCTTCAGGTGGTTGAAATGTTGAACTGAACCCTTTATTTTGCTCACTGGGGTAGACTATTCTAGTTCCACGTGCCATGTTTAATGGATGTCAGTTATCAGTTACCTCCTGTTAATTTCCCTCTGAAAGTTCTCCACTGCCTTATTAAACTCACACTCTTTGGGTCCTGTCACTGGATCTAATTAACCTTTATCCACTGTGCCATGTGTCCTTGAGGACAATAGTCCGAATAATTTAAATAATGTACCTAATACCTCATCTCAAAAATATAGACAGATACTGAAGTAATATTGCTTTGCAAAATTCATTTTTGAATATTATAAACTTTGGCTGCTCTCCAAAGTTTTTAGATAAAAATGAATTTTGTCCACACTCATTTACATTATTTTTTTAATTAAAATTGAACTTTGGCTAGTCTAAAAAACAGTATTATGAAAAATGTATTGTGACCATTCTTTTTAACAAACATTATTTGAAAAAAATTTTGGACATTCTAATAAACATTATTAGATAAAAATTTTGGTCATGTGGTATGATCCATATCCCCATTAATGGATCTGTCCTGAATCCATATATTCAGGAGAACTCTGCAGAGTATATTAAACCTCAGCTTGTCAGCTTTCCTACTTTTGGGTGGAGAGGAAACCAGGCAAGGCTATGCCAATGGGCAGTCTCGTCTGGGGAAAAGTAGACAGCAACCTGACCCCATATATGTGGTGTCTACAGGAAATTTTTGCCTGAGTGTATGTACTTGGAAATCTCCATATTAAAAACCAGCCTTGTCCCAGAACCCACCTTGTGGGTAGGTCTTGAGTAAATACTAATATTAAAGCTTATTGATGATAAGCAATATGTATTGTCTGGATATTTCTACTACAATTTAATATACACTTGTTGTTAACCATTTTGAAAATGGCTAATTTACTCTGTTCAGAGAAATTTATTATTGACCCCAATGCATCTGATGCTGAACTGGAATATTGTCACTGAAGAATAACTTTCATAAAGTTCTTGAGTACATACTGCAACCAAATTTCTAATAAGCTACACTATCTCACCAAATATGTCTCAGCACAAGTTTATGAGTATTTTGTGGATGCATCTTTCTACAAAGAGACTTTAACAATGCTGGACAGGATGTACATTAAAAAGAAAGATGAAATGGTCTCTAGACACTTACTGGCTACAAAGTGTCAACTGTCTTCTGATTACATTGGTGGATTTTATCAAGATTTTTAAAAACTAAGTCAGGACTGTTTATTTTCTTTGGTATAAGCTTAACAATATTGAGCTGAATTGATATGTGATGGCTTCATAAATGGGCGATAGTCCATGGATATCCAACAAAGAATACTTGAAAAACAATAACTTAACATTACAGCAGGAAATAGTTCTAGATTTAACAGAACAAAATTCTAAAAATTATGATACAGAGACCTCTCCACATATTTTGACAACCCTCCCATAAATGGATTTCACAGAAGAAACCCAACCCACCTACTGTTACTTCAGAGGATAAGTAAGCTATTCGTAGAAGATTATGAAAACACAGCAGGATTAAATCCAGTTCTAGCAAAAAACAGGCAAAAACTCATTATTACTCTGGGAATCCTGCCATGGCCTCACAGACATCAAAGGATACCTGCTCTATTCAGGGACTTTTTCCTTCTGTAAGAATAAGGCAGAGGAGAATGCGGCATGTTCCATCTCCCCCATTAATGGATCTGTCCTGAACACATATATTCAGGAGAACTCTACTGATATGCAGAGTATATCAAATCTCTAGGTTCGAAATACACTACTTATCAACATCTCTTCCTTTGGGCAGAGAAAAAACTCAAATGAGGTTATGCTGAAGGGCAGTATCTCATCTGGGGAAATAGACAGCTATCCAACCCCATGTATATGGGAGTATGTGGGGAATTCTTGCCTGAGCATACATGCTTAGAAGACCCTATGTTGAACTGGCCTTGGGCTACATCATGCTCTGTGGGGAGCTCAGGTAAACACAGAGTATATTAAAGCTTACTGATAAGCAATACATATTGTCTTGAACCATTATAATACTAGTCACTCTATAATCATTATTAGATATAAATGAACTCTGAACATTCTCCTTAGAAAAAATGAATTTTGGACACTAAAATCATTTTTAGATAAAAATCAATTTTGGACACTCTCATAAATGTTATATATAAAAAATAAACCTTGTTCACTCTAATAAACAAATTATTAGATAAAAATGGCCATTCTATAATCATTTTGGCCATTCTAATAAACATACCTTTTAGTAATGCTCCAAAATTTCTTGATGTGTTTAAAATACAATTAAATAGCAGCCACATCACAAGTTTGTTGTTTTAACCTATAATTTCTCTAAACATTCATTAGTTGCATGAGTAACCTAAGTTAGAGTGTTGTTCTGCATGAAAGTAACTTTTCCATTTGAATGCTGCTGTCTGCTTCAGGTGTATTTGAAGGTTGGCCTTTAGGCATTCAATGTGAGTAGAAGAGGCCATATTAACACTACCTCCCACTTTCCAGGAGCCAACCAACTCATTATCGATAATTCCTGCCCAAAGCATAACCCCCTACACCTCCTTACTGATGTCACAACGGTACAGACTTAGGTTCCTCATTCAAGAATCACCCATTTCGCTAACTGTCAGTGCAATCTAACATCCTTCTACACTTGCCTATGAATGGCACTTTCTGGAAATTCAGTTTTATATACTGTTGGGTCCAGCTGATATGCTTAATGAGGTGATTTGATTTCAAAGGAGGGCAAACAATTGGTTTAGTGCACATTCCTAAATGCTTCAAATGTGGCACTGTGACATTTTAAACATATTAGGAGCTGCAATAGCTTTGAATAACTCTTTACTGCTGTTAAATGGATGCTTGCATATCTCAATTTTCAATTGGGTTTCTATTGAGTGAAAGTTAGTGATTTCCATATCTTCCTTTTGTCAGGTGATGCATCAGATGCAGCTGGGCTGGTAACAAATTTCTTGGTCACATGAGGGTCTTGTGATGGAGTTGACAATTACTTATATTTGACTCCAGATTAACTTCTCTTTCATCAACAAAAAATGTCGTGCTCCCAAAATTGAGTGAAAACAAAAGATTGAAATTCAATTTAATCAATCCATTAACAAAAGAACAAGAGAAACTTATGGTTTTAAATAAAATTTCAATAATTATTTTTAAGAAATAATGCTCAAGAAAGTATCTATGTATCAGTAGGTTGTAAAATGAACACAATATTCACAAGAATTTGACTATATCTTGTGCTTTTGCTGAGAGAGTTTATGTGTCTGCATGTGTGTGGGGTGTAACAGTGTCAGAGAAGCTTGGCATTCATGTCGGAAGCTCCAATATGAACATTTCAGAGTGTCTGGGTGTCAATCTGAGGACAGTGCAGAGGATTCAGAAAGAGTTGGATAAATCTAATAGTGAGTATAAAGATGTTTGGAGAGATCACTAGTGATGGCGACATTATGTCTTCATTCATCTCCCCACAAGGCCTCAGAGTCAACATGGAGGCCTACATTAAGTGCCTTGAAGAAGTAGTATTACCTTGGGTCAAGAGGGTGGCTGCTGGAAGACCCTATGTCTGGAAACAGGACTCTGCACCATGCCATGCAAGCAGAAGAGCCCAGTCATGGCTGTCAGTCTCTACGACTACATCACCACTCAGATCTGGTCTCTTAACTCCACAGACTGCAACCCCGTTGATTATTATGTGTGGATTACAGTTGAGTGACTGACCAACAAAACTCCTTCTAATACCAAAGATGAACTGAAGACAAGGATTATGGCATCATTCACCAACTTAAACAAGGAGACTGTCTAGAAGAGTTGCTTGAGATTTCAAAGTCATCTGGAGGCCATGATTGAATAAATTTACTCTTTAGTATTTCAAAAAGTTTTTGTGCAATTTTGGTAAAAATAATTGTTAAAATGTGATGTCAGTTTTATTTTCATTTTTGTGTAATTTAGATGACAATTTATCCATCGCACCCAGTAGAGGATATGGCAGAAAGACCACATACATAATGTTAAGACATTAGCTAGATGAAGACACTATTGCCACTCATGTCTTTTCATTATGTAGGAAGTATTTCTGCCACATCCTGTATAGGCGTTAGTAAAATCAGATTAGAACTTTTTTAATAGTCGATATAAAGGATTCTAATTGGTCAATAAATCTAAGGAAGGAAGGCATTTCTATAGCAACTAATTTGGATGTTGTCAGGCGAATCCTTTGACGTTTAAATTAGAAGATTTTAGTGTGTCCCTTATTGGCTTTAAAATAATTATTAGATTTGAATGAGGATTTGCTTCAAGTTCTCTTTAAGGAATTTTGGCACATCTTAATGTTCTATTCTGATCATAAAGCATTTGTTCAATTTTTGCCTTATTATTGCTCAAAGATTCTTTACAGCAACTTTTGCATAAAAATTGAAATGACAATGAAGCAATATAATTAAGGTGGCTGCCATTTATTAACATTTGTGCATAGTTGTGTGAATACAACAGCACAAGTTAATGTTGCTAAACATTTGGGGGAAGGTAATCCAAATAATAAGATACAAAAAGATACTTGAAAAAATGCATAAAAAATTGAAATACACTGTATTCTATCAGGTTTAGATGAATTATTATAATTCCAAGAGTTAAATCATCCAAAAATCTCTTAGTATCACAATGTGAAAGATTAAGCTTGAACAAGTGAAGATTGTGCTGAATGCTTTGAGAAGAATAGTATGATATACACTCATGGATTCTAGGAGCCTATCCTTACATTTTGCTCACCTCTGGCAAAACATATTTTCTTGTAAATATCTTGGTAAAGGAATATTATAAATAAAATGTAATTTAAAGACAGAAGAGTAAAGATAAGTCTCACCTGAGTTTTTCTCAACTATGATTTCAGTGGGAACATAACAAATTTCTGTCTTTTCTTCTGTCACGAGCCTTTCAGATACTTACACCTCCACTTTGCTCCTTTAGTTTGACTATGTGACTGCAGGAATACTAACAATCATAAAAGGTCCCCTTCCCTGTAATGATTCTTCTTTTATAACCACTACCCTTACCTACAATCTATCACTGTTAACTGGTAGTTGTTGCCACTGATACTATTTAATCCTTTACCTTATATCTACCTGGTTCCCAATAGATAATGCTTTTCCAAATTTCGTAAAAGAAATAATGCCAATTAACCTGAAAAACGGAATATTAATATTTTTTTTATCAAGTGTCTTTTGACTTGAAAATCTGCCATGGCTTTGTGGTAAATGTCTATGAAAAGTTTTTCTTTATAATCTTCTATATGCCTTGCCCCATCAAGGTGATCATGGTTATTTAGAATTTCTTGTCCCCTGTAGGTCTTAATAAATTTTGTCCTTTTCTTATCTTTTGTTATACCATCCATTTACTCCAGCTCACTAATTACATTGTTTTCTTACAGTATGTTCTGAGACTACCAAATTTTCCAAGCCCTATTTCCTTATGCACCCTAAAAATTTTAAACTTCCTTGTTGTTTACATTTTCAGTCCATGGTATTCTTAGCATCCTACTGTAGAACCACCTTTCTATTGCTTCAATTCTCAGGAAAATTCCATTAGAATCAAAGAAAAAATGCCTAACTGTTATATATTTATCAGTCCTCCTACATTGCAGTGAATGATGGACTATCACCTCACAGACGAAGCACTGAGTTGAGGCAACAGAAATGTGGTTCTACAGTAGGATGCTAAGAATACCATGGACTGAACATGTAAACAACAAGGAAGTTTAAAGAAAATGGAAATAAAAAGCATGCTTATACTGAGAACAACAAAGTGATAGTTGACACTGAGAATTCATAATGAGGGAAAAAGCATGGAAGAATTTGAATTTGGCATATTGAATGCAAGACAGGTAGAAAGAGACAGCAAGTAATCTACCAAAGAAATTTGTGTAAAAGGTTGGCAAAACAGGAAATATCAGTAATGGTGAAAGTACAAAGGATAGGAAGTGTTATATTACCTAGTAATCTCCCTTGATAGAAACTCTCGAGTAAGGAGCATTAACTTATTCAGGTTCAGTATGGAAACCCTACCAAGATTTAGCATTGGTGGCCCCAATCTTAACAACATAAGATACAAAGATGACACAGTACTGATAGCAGACAGGGAAAAGAAATTACAACATCTCCTACAGAAAGTAGCGATAGAGAGTAAGAAGAAAAGACTAAGCAAAAACTACAAGAAGACAGAGTCCATAGTCATCATTAAGAGGATGAACCCGAAATGTGATTTACAGGTCAGGAACATTAGAATCAAGCAGATGCGGAAGTTTAAATATCTGGGAAGCATCTTGACAGAGGACAGTAAGTGCGACACTGAGATCCGTAGGCATATTGGGATGGCCAAGGACACATTCCAAAAGCTGGGTAGAATATTGTAAGACAGGAGGATTTCTTTGGTAACAAAGAAAAGAATACTGAGCTGTTATGTGACATCTGTCCTTCTTTACAGCAGCAAATACTGGATGATTTCCTCAAAGATGAAGAAAAGACTTGAGGCAACAGAGATGTGGTTCTACAGAAGGATGCTAAGGATACCATGGACTGAGCATGTGAGCAACGATGAAGTCTTAGGTTGCAAACAAGGAAGAGGCAGATGAAGTTTCTGGGACACATAATGAGGAAGGAGGGCCTGGAGAATCTGATACTCATGGGTTGAATGGAGGGAAAGAGATACAAGGGAAAACAATGCGTGACATACCTGGCAGGCTTAAGCAAGTGGATGACAGAACATGGTCTGGGGGAGGAAGCAGAGGGAAGGAACTTGTTGAGAGCTGCAAGGTGTAGAGGGAGGTGGAGAACCATGATCACCTACGTCCTGAAAGGACATGGCACATAAAAAGAAGGAAGGTTCAATATACTAACCCCCCTTCCCTTTTCTCTGCCACAGTGCAAGCAATAAATATGTATGTATATATGCTCAATGTCATTCTCAACTCTATGCAAACCCAGGCAGAAAATTAAACAAGAATTTGTGGAGAATATAATCACTGATATCCTGAAGAGAGCTCGCACATAGAAAAAAAACATCCAAGCCAAAGTACAACCAGTTACATTTGAAAAAATTGTAAAATAAGACTGCTATCATTCAGACAGATTTATAAGTTTTTATTTGAATCATCAGAAAAATGCAGATTTACATGTGGCAAAAACTGCAACAAATGCAAGAAAGGCTGCAACAAATGCAAGAAAGGCTGCAACAAATGCAAGAAAGGCTGCAACAAATGCAAGAAAGGCTGTTTCAAGCATCTAAGTATGGCTGATAATGAAGTCTGTGTCTTGACAAGGTTTCTCTAACTTTGCAGAATCAGCTTGACAATGACAGCTGTCATAGTGAAGAAAGAATGAAATCAACAATGAATAAACAACTTACAGCTTACTGTATCATTGCTCAGAACTTCAAGGATAATCCTCTATCATTACTCCAAAGAGATTTAAAGTCTGTTTTCAACATTGGGCTCTAAATCTGCAGTTGTTTACATCTTTTCTCATCAGAGAGAAAAAATAAACCATTTTTTTTATTTTATTATGTCTTCTTTACATTTTTTTCTCTTTATTCTGATACTTGAAAAAAAGTTTAAACTGCAGATAAAAAGAATGGATTAAAAATAAAAACAAAATAGGTACAGAATAAAAATAGGGGCAGATAAAAATAAAATAAATAACAACTTCTACAAAGATATTGTGTTATGTAAGTTGTGGTGGCTGTTGTTAAAGCTAAGACTATTCAAGCATGTTATTTTTCTCTTTTTACATGTTCACAATCAAATGATTGATTACAATTACATTAGGAAAGTTGTGTCAAATGAAAGAAATGCAACATACAGAAAAGAGAGAAAATAAAATAACATGAGGGAGCAAAGAATATCTCAGCCAATGGTTTAAAAAAGAAAATGACACAAAAATTCAAAGATAAACAGTTATAAAAAACCCTAAACCTTGAGGTAAGTCAACTGTATCAACACACTAGTTGAAGTGTTGAAATTGAATTATAAATGAACCATTCCACAACATTAAAAAAAAATTCTTATTGAGAAAACATACAATTAAAAATAAATAAATATGCAAATTTCAGTCAAAGAACTTTTATAGGAGACATTTTTGTTTATACAACATTGTCATTTTGCTGAGTATTTGCAAGATTTTATTAATTTGTTTTTTTCTAAAATTTGTCTTGTGTTCCTATTGGTTATTTTTTGAAGATTTGTCTTGTGTTCCTATTGGTTATTTTTTGAAAATTTGTTTTGTGTTCCTATTGGTTATTTTTTGAAAATTTGTCTTGTGTTCCTATTGGTTATTTTTTGAAAATTTGTCTTGTGTTCCTATTGGTTATTTTTTGAAAATTTGTCTTGTGTTCCTATTGGTTATTTAAAAAAAATTGTCTTGTGTTCTTATTGGTTATTTCTTTCATATCCTATGTTGGTATTGGTTCATTGTTTGAGCTTTCCCAACATTTTTGACTCTGTTCAAAAGCTGGCCTAAATTTGTTTTTATATTTTGTTGTCTTTTATTTATTTCAGTTTTTTTAATCTTTTTCTAACAGTTTCAAAATAGAGACTAAGCTTAATTTGATTTCATTTAGCTATTTTCCCTCTGGTATTTTCCTGGTTTCTGACAAACTATTTTGAAATTCATTTCAATTTTTCTTTTTTCATGCTTACCACAAACAAAACAGTGTTGTCTGCTTTAAAGAGTGTACTTCCACTATACTTTCAAGTTGCATCTGAACAGAAAGAGCGAAATTTTTTTAAACATTACATCCTTTCTAAAGTAGAATCAATAAGATGGGTTACATTTTCTCTGTGATTTATTTAGATTTTATTTTTTAATACAGTAGTCCCACAATTCATATGGTTAATAATCATTACAAAACATAGTGATGCTTGCAATCTAGATATGTCAAAGAGAGGCCATAAAATCTTTCCTTTAAGTGAAATGGTGAAAATTCTAGACTTAATAAGGAAAGAAAAGAAACACATACTGAAATTGCTAAAATAAAATATTCTGAAATTTATGCTTGTTTGGCATTATTCTAGCCATATTTTTATGTGATTCTGTAACACGCTGGTTTGTTGATGACACAACCACTTCTGGTCACAGTTCTGTTAGAATTTGGTCATGGTTCATTTAACAGTGGCTGCAGAGCTGTAATTGTTTATTTCTTGGTTGATGTTGTTCTGGGTTGAAACTGATGGTCAGCCTCTCTCGATGGTCGTATGTGCCTTTGGTTCATTCTATATTTATTTCCAGCTACTGTTTCCATGAAGCACATTCTCAGTTGATAGCCTTTATTTCTTTGCATTACTTATTGAGACTCCATGCTAGTATACTTAACTTGCAGGTGTAAGGTTATCCTTAAAGAACAAATCTTTTATTTGTCACATTATTTTTATTATAGTATATTGTTATAAATGTCCTATTTTATTATTAGTCATTGTTGTTATTCTAGTATTATGCCTAATTTATAAATTAAATTTGATTATAGATATATATGTACAGGTAAAGATATAATGTATGTATACTTTCAGGCATCTGAAAAGTGTTTTGGAACATATCTTGCAAACAAAGGGGTAACTACTCTACATCAAACACCAAATAATATTGTAGACTTTACAAATTATGAGGAGATTAAATAAACAGTGTTTTAATTTGATTGTAATTTAAAATTATTACTATCATTTGGTTAAAAATTTATGAATCATCTTTCTAATAGGAATGGTAAGGTTGAGATTAGTCATTTCATAACAGAAGCATTCAGACTTCACTGACTAAAAGCATTGAACATTAATGTCAGTTAAAATTTCTAAATATCTTTCTCTTAAAAAAGGTTTTCAGGAAAATAGGTTTCTCAAATCCACTATTATGTCTCTTTCTGGTAGCGATAGGAATTTCCTTCCTAACCTATTATATAAAGTAGTGTGGAAAATCATCATCTTGATATATCATTATTTTTCCTTCTAGGTACATGTGTTATCCATTTAAATTGTTGTTGCTGTTGGAATTATTCAATGATGTGCTTTTCTGCTATTAGTTAAATTCTTTTTTTTTATGAAAAGTCATCTTTTTTCACTCCTAAAGGATTCATTCATTTGAAGGTATTTTTAATTATTGATCTCAGAAAAAGGGTGTATATAGCTGACAATTTCAGTATTCCTGAATGAATTTGACAGCATGAAATAATTTGATAATTTTCAGTTCTGTATTCTACAACCTCTTTCTTTTTTTCAAAAAATATCTTCAAAGGAATGAATCCCCTGCAAAGTGTTTTAACAGAGGATGGAAAGTGCGAACCTGAAATCCGAAGGCACATTGTGATAACCAAAGATGTATTCCAAAAGCTAAGCAGAGTATTAAGAAAATGAAAAACATTTGTTAGAAACAAAGAATATTGAACTATTACGCGATATTTGTCTTCCTATATGGCAGTGAATACTAGGCAATCTCTTCAAAGATTAATAAGAGATTTGAAGCAATAGTAATGTAGTTCTACATAAGGATACTGAGGATACCATGAGTCAAATATGTAAGCAACAATGAAGTTTTAGAGAAAAAGGAAACAAAAAAAATCTGATACAGGGCAGATTGAAGAAAAGAGAGACAGAGAAAAACAATGCAAAACATACTTGAGCAAATTGATTGGGGGACAGGTTTAGGGGAGATAACAAAAACACAAAATATATTAAGAACTACAAAGGACAGGAAATTGTGGAGAGCCATGATTGCCAGTGTCCTGAGGAGACACGACGATACATAGAAGAAAAAGAAGTCTTTAGAAGCAGTGTCTTGTTTGTTGAAGATGTTTTTCTTTTCTTAAATGGAGATATATATTTATGTGATGAGTTGAAGTTAAGATATTACTGTGTTTGCATTAATGTTTTATGAATAGGAGACACTGTAGCATGTTGCATGCAACACCTGATCTGTCTGGGGCAAAGAAGCTCCCTAGTGATGAAACAAGACACATCTTGTCACTATGGCATCCTGTGGTTGAAGAAAGAAAGAAGAGAGAAAGGGGTTTTGCCCTTTTCTTTTATATTACTTAATACAATGCCACCTAGTAGGCGTTAAGAGAAGCCCTCTAGCAGACAAGGAGATGTAATCCCACGTATTCATAATGTTGTCCTGAAATTTGGAAAGGGTTAAAATAACAAGTCAATGAATAATAATAAATGCTACAGTTGGTTCAAGAATTACCTGGGAATATGTAAATTTATTTGTATTTATGATGAAAATGCAAAGTGAATATTCTGAGTAGTTAAGATGGAGTTACCTATACATTCAGAAATGTGCAGTAGTAAGGAAGTACTAACACTGGTTAGTAACACAAAAAGTATATATAAACTTGTATAGTCTTATTACTGATGGCACCAAGATTTAGTATGATAGATGATCAAAGCTTTAAAATGATGCAGTGGGAGTGGTGGGGAATCAAGTGATCAACTTCTTTCTTAGCAGGAAAAAATGAAAAACAAATGAACAAAAGAAAAATAACAGAAACAATGGAGAGAAAGTAAAAGCAATTCAAAGGATGAATAAAGAAGCAAGACTTTTGAAATTTTGTTTTAAGTTTGGCAATGTTGTGAAAAAGTTGATGAGTGCAAGTGAAAATAGAAACAATAAAAGATAAAAGAGAAGAGAAAGAAAGAGAAGAGAAAGAGATAAAAAAGAATAAGACAAATACAAAGACTTAATATGAGACGAAGAAAGAGATACACATAAAAAAGGGAGAGTTGAGCTGAAAAGAAGAGAGAAATGATTAGGGGGAAGAGAAAGAAAGATAAAGTGAGAAAGCAAGAGAAGTAAGCTGGAATGAAGAAAGAAAGAAAGAAAGAGAAAGGAGTAAAATGATGAAGAAGAGAAAAAATCTGAAGAGAATGAGAGGAGCCAACTGAAAAGAAAAGATGACCAAGGAAAGAGAGAAGGGTAAGCTAAAAAAGAGAAAGTAGGAGGAAAGAGAGAAAGACAGGCTGTAAAGAAGAGGAAGAAAATAGAGGAGCAAGTTGAGATGAAGAAGGAAAGAGAGTGAAGTAAGCTGAAAAGAGCAGAATGGTGAAGAGAGGAAGAGAGAGAAACAATGAGAGAGATGTAAAGAGAAAAGAAGAGGCTAAATGAGAAGAAAGAGAGAGATGTAAACTAAAAAGAAGAGAGGAATGAAGAAGGAAATAGAAAGGCATGCTGAGATGAACATAGAAAAGTAAGCTGACAAAAAAGTGTGATGAAGATATAAAAATAAGAAACAAGCTGTGATGAAGAGAAAAAGAGAGAGGCAGGATAAAATGAAGAGGGAGAAAGAGAGGTAAGGTGAAGAAAGACAGCAATGAGGGGAGAAATAGAGAGACAAGCTGAGAAGTCAGATGAAGATGAAAATAAAAAAAAAATCAGTGCATAAAGAGAAGAGTGTGTCCATATGAGACTCACAAGGCAAAGAAAGACTCAACTATTGGTAAAGGAGAGACTCTTGATGAAAAAGAGAGACAGAAGGAAAGAGTAAATTAGACAAAATAGATTATGAGTAAAAAAGAGAAGAGAAACAATGAATAAGAGAAAAAGGAAAAAGTGAAAAGAAAAAACAGAAAAGAGAGAGAAAATAGAGAAGTATGTTAAATGCAAAAAAGAGTCAAAAGGCAAAGAAATCAATGACTTTAAAAGAATATCATGAGAGAAATTATGAAAGAAAGGTGAAAAACGAGGACATAAATAATACGAAGAAAAGAGTGTAGCAAAGAACTGGAAAGAAAAGAGACTCCTAAACTTCAAAATAACTTTGAAAAATTTGAAGAAATTTCTAAAAAAATATCCATTATTTATTCTTCTGGCTTGCAATATAATGTTAGCAATAAAGAACCATATTGGAAAGATACAGATTCAAAACTGAATTGCTGTAAAAGTAAATAAATCGACTTTCTATCCAACAAAACAACACCCACTTCAAAATTTTCAGCAAGCTTAAGAGAAAGTATGGACAGAATAAAAAAAAAAAATCTGCCAACAAAAAATGCTGAAACTTTAATAAAATCACAAGGTCGAGAATAACAAAAGACTCTTGAAGAGCAAAGATTAAAAATAGTAAAAGCTACCCCAAAGCTACAGTAAGAAAATAGACAAATACAAAAACTGTGGCAGATTTCATTTTCTTGCCTCAGATCAGTAGGGAGAAATTGCTGTGATTAAGAAGTGACTTTAGGCAAGAATTAGACTGTGAAAAATTTTACTTGACACAGCTGGATAAAAAGTAGATTTTGGGGCATCACAGACTGAGATTATCAGAGAATAATTATAAATGTTAAAAAGCCTGGAAATATAATTACACAATTTGCCATGGATATCTATGAATGCCAATATAAGGCAGCAGTTCCTTCAATTTATATATGTAAATCTGTATCTACATGAGTAGATTAAATGTTATGATTAACTCAGTAACTTTTCTATACAAGCACAACACACACTATATATATATATATATATATATATATATATATATATATGTATGTATGTATGTATGTATATATATATATCTATATATGTATATATATATATATATATATATATATGTATATATATATATGTATGTATATATGTATGTATATATATATATATATATATATATATATGTATATATGTATATATATATGTATATATATATATATATATATATATATATGTATGTATATATATATATATATATATATATGTATGTATATATATATATATATGTATATATATATATATGTATATATATATATATATATATATATATATATATATATATATATATATGTATGTATATATATATATATATATATATATATATATATGTATGTATGTATGTATGTATGTATGCTCCCACAAACATACATCTGTGTGCGTTATTCATATATAAATTAACAATATACATACATAAAATGCCTCAAGATACATCTATGCATATATTTATGTATAGTACAAGTTTTTCATCTTTCATCAAGACTGGAGTTTTGCCAGGGAAAATGTCTGTATTTCTCTTTTATAGTTGAGAAATTAGCATTTCGTGTATACTAAAGAAAGAAAAGAAAAAACTGAAATGCCACTTCCAATTTCTTCAGTCTTTTGCTGGAAACTTTTTCAATGGAATTCGAAACACAATGCAATTTATAATTTGCTTTTCAAAAGAAACATTTTGTAAAAAAAAATTAAAGTATTTAATCTAAATATTAAAAAAAAATGTGCTTTCTCAGTATGCTTTCATTTTTTTAATATAATATTAGGGCATATCAAAAGCATTTTCATTTTTACAAACCACTACTTCAAAGCTAATTTCGTATACACATCTAAAGATTATGAAACCGGGATATTATTTATTTATATCATAATTAGCATTACCTGCTGTACTTTTTGTCACAGATGCAATAATGGCATATACAAGTATTGAGATTTTGGCGATTCTGAAACATTAAAATGAAACTGAAATCCACTGAAGCATTTAGCAACAGCCTCATACATGGTATTGCTTTTGTAGCAAGTAGGCTTTTACAAGGCAGAGTTGCCCAACTAGTCTTGAATTCAGAGATGTCCCTTTAGACTGGATGCTAGCCTTAGCTAAAGAGCCCAGTCTGCCATGCTATTTAACCCACAGCTGATGCAAAAGACATGGATTCATGCCTTTCTCAATGATATTTGTGTGAAAGTGAATGCAATGAACTTGACCAGAATTTGGCATACTGATTTCTCTTCCCAACACAGACGTGATATGCTCTGCGCACAACTCTTTGTGGCAAGCATATCTCCTGCTTTTTTATATTGTAAAATTGTACAGTTTGTCCTTTGTTCTTTGATACGATTTGTATGTTTGTGGGCCAAAGAAAAACAAACACACACAGTAGAATTTTTTGGCAAATATCTTCTGTGTTTTTTTTAGCTACATCAGAGACAAATGACAAATATGTTTGGAAAGCCAAGGAACTATATGGCACCAACCTTTTGGTTATGATATGAAGAAAAGATTAATGTCTTAAATAAGATTCATTATAGACCTTTCATTTTCTAAGGGATAAGAAGATTAATAAAATTATTAAAACTAGAAAGAGTATTATAAAAAAACAATCTTGGCAAACTAGATGTGTCAATGTACTCAAGAAATTAATCATGACATTGACATTATCAGTAAAACTAATTTCTATTCCCAATTTAATTTTCCTTTTACCTTAATTACTAAATTTCCTGAAGTTTTCTAGAACCGTTTCAGGTGTTAATTTCTGTATGTTACCATAGTTATAATACAACTGGGACATATTTTACACTTCAAAGATATTACTTCATTTTTTAAAACATTATGGCTCTCAAGTGTTTTCTTCTATGTGCCTTATCTTTCACAACATTAGTGATTATAACTCTTCACAGCTTCCCATCTGTCATAGCTCAAAGTAATGTTTCAGTCCTTAATATCCCCCTAATCCCTGTTCTGCCATCTATTTACAAAAGCACATTAAATAGGTTCCTCACTGTTTTGCTCTCTCCTTTCCATCAATAAGTCTTAGGAGTGTCAGCTTCTCCAAGTCTTCCATCCTTTCTATGTATCTTACTGTTTCTTTCTAATACTAAATATATCTATCATTTCTATTTTTATTTTTTGTAAAACTCCCTTGTTATTTACATTTTATGAAAATGATATTCTCAGGATCCTTCTGTAGAACCACATTTCGGTTGCCTTGAGTCTCCACATCATCTGTGAAGAAATTATCTAGCATTCATTCCCATATAGAAGAATTAATATTACATGAGAGTTCAGTATTCTTTTCTTTGTTTTCAAAGAAATTTTCTTGCTTCCTAATATTTTGTTTAGGTTTTGAAAGATGTCTTTCACTACTCTAGTGTGTCTTTGGATTTCGATGTCCCATTTTCTATCATCTTTTAAAACAATTTCCAGATATTTAAATTTCTGTACTTGTTTGACTTTGACATCTCCAGTTTGTATTTTGCATTGTCTGGTGTTCATCTGGCTGACAACCAAAATTTTCATCTTACAACTGATAGTTCTTTCTTCCTGCTTTTGTTTGCTGCTTTGTCTAAGAGTTCCTAACATGCTGTTTTCTTCTGTCTATATCTCTGAGATGAGGTATTATAACTATTTACACTAATGTTTGGACTGTTGTCCTCATCTTTATTGTCATGTTCAGAATGTTTCGGCTGTTATATGCTCTGGACTTCTTCAGGTGATATTTGTTTGAATACTTTGAACTCAGTTCAAAATTCAAAGAAATATCACCTGGAGAAGGCTGAAGCATACAATGGCTGAAACATTGTGAATGTGACAATAAATATGAGGACAACAATCCAAACAATAATGTAAATAGTTACAATACCTCATCACAGAAATTGTGTAAATGCAGTTTTCTTTCTTTCTTTTTGTGTTTGCAATCATTGCAGTGTCATCTGCACATCTTATATTGTTAAGATTGTGCCCACTAATAATAAATCCTGGTAGGACTTCTAGTTCTCTTAGAACTGCCTTACTGTAACAGTTGACTAATTTTGTTGAGGAGACATATTCTTGTCTTACACTTCTTTCTATTTTTTGGACAGATTGAAATGTTTAACCCATTTGTTTTTTTTATGCTCGTCTGTTGGCATCTTCTATTTAGATGGAAATGTTTATCCAAATAGCAGATGGTTGCTGATCAGTTATATGCCATACATGATACATGCTTAGGTGATCATGTATCTTTCGATACATGACTGACAAGGTAGATTTTTTTTCCCACAGTAGGTTGCCATTTCTTTCTGCGGTAGACCAGTCTATCTTATTATTTACCCATAGCTTGTGGGTGGGGAGAAGAAGAGGATTCCTACCTTTCCCAAGGGTATTAGCATGTAAGTAAATCTAATGGATTCGAGTGGAATTCAGACTCAGCTCTCCGATTCCTCAATCCGAGCTGCTAACCATTACTCCACCATTTGCCCATTGTAAATTTCAAGTAAAACTATATAAATGTAAAACAAGTAGAGCTTTAAATCAACTCCAAGCAAATGATAATCGTGTTTCTATTATAAAAATATATGACTAGATTAATAAATTGCTAAGATAAATATAGGGAACTAATACTTTTGGATTATGCAGCTTAGAAGGTAATAATAATAATAGCAATAATAAAGTTGTTGTTACAAAATCAAATCAAATTGATTTATAATTTATAAATCAATGAAAAATAATAAAAAAAAATGTACATATTTCAATTTTCAACTGTAATTTCTTGTCACAAATAAATTGGCCATGGTAGTACCTTATGAGCCATCACCATTTCATTTAAATTCTAATGATTTGGAAATTAAATGTAAAAATCAATTTATTCCAAATTAATTGAAAATTTGATATATCTGAATAAAAAAAGTCAAATGGACAAGAAATAGATAATTGCAAAAAAAAAATAATTATATATCATTTTGATTCGTAATGACATTTATTTGAAATTAAAAATTTATTCTGAACAGATTTTAGACAGAATAGACTTTAGAATTTTTGTATGAAACAATCTGCAGACTTTTAGGAACCATGTCATTATGGTTGTTACGTGGAAACCATTTCCATGCAATTTGTGACTAATGAGTGAATATTGAAATGATGCAAGATTGGTTGAACAGAATATGCAATAACAAAATTAATTTGTAGTAGAAATTTATTTTTCAGTAAATATTTCTCTTTCAAAGTGGAAACAATTTCTTTCAATTTGTTTTGTCCAGATTAAAAATAAAATAAGTTTTGGTTCGCTTCAAAAAACAAAAAATGACTTCATATAAAGATAATGAGAAAAGTCAATCAAATTTGTTTTTTTTCCAAAAAGATTTCTTGGTAATTACCCATGTATGTTTGTGGCATGTTTACTTGTCAGGACTTTTCAATTCATAATCTATGAGTTTTCAAATTACTCTGTATTTTGACAAGGGAAATAACTGTAAAATATCTGCTGGTAGAAGACCATAGAAACATTGAAAAACAAAATAGAGATGTTCATGAATTAAAGCAATACTTTCCAAAATAAAAAAAAACATTTATCTTCTTATTTTTTTAATCATTTTTAGTAAAAATAAAGAAAAAAGAAAAGAAAAAGCAGAATAAATTTTCTAAGATATTTTTACCTGTTCATTTAATTTTCAACTACTCTCAATCCAATTAGACATTTTGGCAAAACACTGAGATTAATGAGCCAATGATAAGCTAAAAGGTTTAAATGCTTTCTTTTTTATTTCCCACCTAACCCCAAAAAATAAAACAAAAACCAAGCTAAATTTGCAAATTATTACAAAAACTGTCCAAATAAAATGATCTTATATTCACAATAAAATCTTTTATAATCTGTGTTTGGTTGCATAGAGCCATGATCACTCATGTCCTGGAATAACTTGGCATATAAAACACTAACTTAAGTAAAATTGTTGCAGATAATGGCTGTGCACTCTTTATGTTATATTCATTTATCTATTTGAATTGTTCAGCTGCTCTTCTTAGATACGGCCATTTTAACGTAGCTACAGAATTAATGTCACTGAGACTTGTCCTCTTGTTACCCATTTAGAAAAAAAATCTACGAATGATAGATGTTACTTTGAAGAGTATTGCTTATACATCTTAAATATTACATTCAGATCCCAGATTGATAGTGACTCTTTACAAAATTACATGTCTTGTTTCTTTTCACATTACTCTTTTTTTTACTCTTCTGGTTTTGCCAACTTTAATCTTCAAAAATTTAAATGCAATGTCAATTGTTATCTCCTGTCATCTTGATTCCTCTTCTTTTATTTTTCTCACTTCTTAATGTTTCTCTTTTTTCTTATTCTTGCACACCCTGAATCCTAAATCCTTTTTTTTTATGGTGAAAAATCAGCACTGCTTATAGAATTAAATATGTTCGTTTAATATGTGAGAAAAAACCCTCAGTGAATTAGTTAAAATATAATTGGAGTAAATGAATGTGTAGATGATGGAGGGCTATCAGTATGGAATGTGGAATCAATCTGTTATGTTCATTTAAACCTTGGAAAAGGAATGAATCAATCTTCCCTCCCCTAAAGCTATGGGTTAAATAGTAGGACAAACTGATCTACCAAGACTTGTGAGTGTGAACAGAGAAGAAAAATTCTATGTTGGGTATCAATCAGTTATGTGCCATGCATGATACATGCTTAGGCGATCATGTATCTTTCGATACATGACTGACAAGGCAGATTTTTTCCTGCAGTAGGTTGCCATTTCTTTCTGTGGTAGACGAGTTGCCATCCAAGGTTATAGAATCTGGTCTGTCCTGTTATTTACCCATAGCTGGTGAGGGGGGGAAAGAGGATTCATCTTTTCCCAAGGGTATTAGCATGTAAGTGAATGTAATGGATTTGACTGGAATTTGAACTTGTCTCTCTGATTCCTCAATCCGAGCTGCTATCCATTACTCCACCGTGCCTACAGTGACTTTTTTCCAAATTACATGCTGGGTATACATATAATGTAAAGCATTCCTTACATTTGATTCTCCAGACATTCTGGACCCTACCTGGCTGCTGAAGGAATCTCCATAAGAGAAGTAAAAATCCATTTTTCTTGCTTAACTTTTTTTTTTTTTTTTTGCTTAAATTTATTTTTGTAACATTATTAAAGATATTTTTTTCTTGATCTGATCTTTCTAATGTCTTCAGTTTCTTTTTTGATTGTCCTTTGATCTTTATTCAACTTCTTTGCAATTTTCAAACTTATATTCTCATAACTCAGTAACTTTACAGTACTTTGTTTCTCATTTGATGTTACTTCTTTCTTACAATCTATAATATAACTCATATATATATATATATATATATATATATAATAGCTGGCCACTTGTATTCAAGGATACCTGTCTACTAGGTTGGCTAGCCAATCCTTATTGCAGACGCTCACTCAGGCACATGTGGTTTATACTGCAATATGCTGAGCAGACCTTAGTTATCTTAGTTACAGTTTCTGGCAAAGAGCATGTTTTCTAGCATGATCAACAATTTAAACAAGATGAGCATGCTCAAGTCCTCGAACATCATGACATGTGGCTATTTTGCTAACACAGGTATTAACACCACCCCCAAGAGTTCTGTTTACCCAGTTTCACTCACAAGGCTTGGATCAACCCGTGGTATGGTTTTCACGTATTTTCCAAAGGTGCAGCCTGCTGGGATTGACCTTGATCTAGTACTATAACATCAGGAATGAAGTCTCCTTCCTGACAAATCGACCATGGTGAGATTCAAACCTGGGTCACATGGTCAGAAAGCGAACATTCTAACTACTCGGCCACATGTCCATATATACATATATGAAATTTAAAGAAATATAAATAAATATACTATTAAATAAATTTCTTCATAATAGAAGAACTCTGAAGTTGAAAAATGAAATCTTCCACCACAATTAAGCTATTGTAAATATTTCTCATAAAAAGCAACATTATAAACTGAAATTAAATATGGTATGTTTAGTATATGAGTATACAGACAATTTCACAGTTGCTGATTAATATCAATCTTATTCGGCAAACACTGGCTTGCATAACAAAATCTGACATCACTCTTTCACTTTTTAAAGTTTTTCTTTCATGTATTTTCAAAAAATTGTCAACACAATGTTACGATTGCTTTTACAATTGGTGATAAAAATCAATAATGATAAAATGAAAGACAATCTAGTCAAAAATTAAAAACTCTTAACTTGTATAAGTCTAAATTTTTCATTCTTTTCAGAAACAGATAATTATCTTAATGGTGGAAATTAAAGTTTCATTACTTGTAAATAGAAATTCCAAAAGAAAATAAAAGATGATATCCCAAGTTTGCAAGAGTAAGGGTCCTAATAATCTATTAAACAGTAACAAATTACCAATTTTCAATATTCTCTCAGTAGAAGGATAATATTCTATATTATGCTACTTGTTAATCTTAGACAAAAGTTTTCTCAACAGTCCATAAATATATAAAATGCAATATGTATTTATCCACATATATTTTTACTGCTCTGTTGGTAAGGTTTAGAATATGAAAACTGTATCCACTGCAGAGGAGTAAGACACCCACAAAAGGGGCTACCTATGAAGTAAACGCTTATAGACTAAATGACAATCAAAAGAAAAATTTACCTACAGACATAACTATAAGTACAAGCAATATTTATCGACAGACTCAAGTGTAATAACTATTTACCTGAAGCCTCAAGTACAAGCACAACATATATGTACATACAGCCTCAAGTATAAGCACAACCAATATTTACCTAAAAACTCAAGTGTAAGCACAATAAATATTTAACTGCAGTCTCAGGTCAAAGAATATCAAATATTTACTTACTGCCTTAAGTACGAGCAACAATACATATTAACCTACAGCCTCAAGTATAAGCAACAACAAATATTTACCTACAAACTCAAGTATTCACATGAACAATATTTACTTAAAAACTGGAGTATGATAATAAAATGTATCTGTCTATATTTCTGAGATGAGGTATTATGTACATTATTCGGACTATTGTCTTCATCTTTATTGCCATATTTATTACAACGTTTCGGCCGTTGTACGCTCCGGTCTTCTTTAGGTGGTTGGAATGTCGAACTGAATTATTTCACTCACTGTGGTAGACTGTTTTAGTTCCACGTGCCATGTTTAATAGATGTCAGCTATCAGTTATCTCCTGTTAATTTCCCTCTAAAAGTTCTCCACTGCCTTAATTGGGTATTGAACTCACACTCTTTGGGTGCTGTCACTGTATCTAACACCTTTATCCACTTTGCCATGTGTCTGCAAGGACACATGGCTAAGTGAATAATGTAAATAATGTAGATAATAAAATGGATTTCAACATTAAATAAATCAACCAGGTTTATATATCATGAAATGCAACAACTTAATCAACACATGTATTTTTTGTATGTAAGACTTTTCACTGTGTTCACAAATACAACATGGGTAAAGTAACAGAAAGTAACATTTTACTGTTAGCCAGAATGCACTGATAATCTTATCTTAGGCAGAGGTGAACCACTAAGCATAAATAATCTTTTTGGCAGGTACTATCCATTTATTTAATGTTGGAATTGTCTTTTGATTGGTAATCTTTTTCTCATCAAATTGCTAATTTTAGTAATGATTGTATTTGCAAATTAGACAGCACTAATTAAATAGGCTATCTTGCTCTGTCTACATTGAAGTATTAGAAAGAAATTAGCAGAAATTACTCTTAGGAAGTAATTGACATAATAAGTTAAAGCAACTGATAAACTCTTTAAATAAATATGAAGATTCTTTCAAAATATCACACGATCATCTTCATGATATTTATTAAATATTCTTTTAGTGACATACATTTTTTTGTCAAACAGTAAATTTATAGAAGGAAAACAATGCAATTTTGAAAACAGAATGTATACTATTATTATTCTGCTTCTTTTTTACGTACTGCCATTATGTTTTTTCCCCACCTAGGATCAGTGAGTAGTGTCTGATCAATTCTGAACAAGAACCACTTATACTATTTGATCAAGAAACATACTTAATAATATTAAGAGTGAATGGAAAAAAGAAGGTGTGAAAGAAAAAAAGAAAAAGTTAACAACGTTTGAGAAAAATGAAAAAAAAAAACGGGAGAAAGGAAAAAAATGAATATATTAAGTCTGCCTAATTTACCAATGCTTTGTTTTGAAAACTATAAACTGAATCATCATCATTTATTCAGTTAGCACATTTTGCACTCCCTTCCATTGCACAATTGTGGTTAATGGTGACATTTAACATAAAGTAGTAATTGGGGATACTGAGGTTACCCCATCCCTCTTCTTAGAAGTTAGAGGCAGGACCTAGTTTGAGGTGGTTTGAATTCAGAGTTTTCTTTCTCCTAGACTGGTTGCCAATTAAGGCTATAGGGCCCAGTACTTCCTCCTATTTTATCCATAGCTTGGGAAGAAGTGATGGATTCATACCTTTTCCAAGGGTGAATGCAATGAACCATGCCTTCTTGAACTGAAACTGAATATAGAGCTGAAAACCAATTTTTTAATGAGACATTTTGCACACATCTAATATAAACAAATGTGGAATGCTCCAAAAGTAATGCAATCTATTTATTTCTGCACATACAGGGAGCACAGTGACATCAGTGGATAGAGCAAGGTTTCTTCCCCTTGGAGGCATTTAGTGATATGTTGATACTTGGTGCATTTATTTCCGGTGCCATTTTGCTAAACTGCTATTTGTAACAAACCAAAAAGATCGAAATGGGTTAATAATGGCAAAGTTCATCCTCTACTGCCATACTACCAAAATCTCCTAAAAGGATAAAACTGGAATTTTAATTTAGGAGAAACACTTATATAAAGATAGGAGGTAAAGCCAGAGAAGAGGAAGAGCTGCAATGATAGAGGCTTGCTACCTGGATATCAAGAGACAATAAAAGCTTGAAAGGCAGGTAGAAATGGAAGTATATTAAAATTGAAAAATCTTTTTAATTCTTTCAATTCAAGCAAGACAATAATGCCACTAAGACACAGGTATTACTAGGAGTGAAAGAGAATAAGAAGACTTTAGTGAAGAGAAGTGAGGGAAAAACAATAAAGGAAAAGAATTCAGGAAGACAGAAGATGACAATTGAAATTGCATTTAAACTTTTACAGATTATGGATGGTAGGGAAGAAAAATATCAGAAGGGAGTTCCACAGGTGAGAAGTGTGAGAAAAGGACTATTAGAATAGAACTGATGGTTGTGTCAAGCTAGTTCAAAAGTAAAAAGTGGGACCTAGTTGCCAGTCTAGAAGCACACTGAAATTCATGCAGTTGAGGTACTGAGGAAAGCCATGAAAATATTTGTAGAAAAGACAGAGAGAGATGCCATGTCATATCGGTGAGAAGTTGAGATGTCATCACAGGATTGTTGACATTACAGGTACTTCTTTGGATTTTGTCAAGAATCTTGCAATGAATAGCTGTAGCATTAGTCTAGATATGGCAAAAGTATTCAATGCACAGATGAATGGTAGTTTTGATAAATGTACAAGAAGGATTCTGACAAGAGGAATTGTCTGGCATGACACAGTGAAGCATCTTTTCTAGCAGTAGACCTAGCATTTGATTCAATATAATTACCCTACTTTATGTCAGTGGAAAATGTGAGGCCAAGAAAGCACAAAGTGCTGCTCTCCTGAAGGTTAGCATTGGTGATTAAATAAAAGTAGTATTGCCTCAGCAGTGTTAAAAATTACAAGCCATTCCTTGCTCCTTTTAACAACTGATTGGTGCTTCTTTTCAGTTGCCAATTTCATTTTTTTTTTTTTTTGGGGGTATGTCAGACTTTCTCCTAAGATGGGAATAAATAGCTGTGCCATCTGTATAGATACCTATTTGGGAATTGATGACATCAGGCAGGTCATTGATTAATATCAGAAATAATGAGGATAGAACCTTGTGGGGAGGGCAACTGCATTAATAGGTAATGAACTAAAAGCATGTCCATTCAACTTGACCTCCATTACTTGATTTGTTAGGAATGATTAGATTAGGTTAAATATGCTTTAAAATTTCTCCAGAAACTTAAAGGAAGATAAATGAGAGGTTCAGTATAAAATATTTGTGTATTCCTTGTTTTTTATTAGCATATGAAATTAATCTGACTTTATATACTGAGATAAAAATATGTACTGGCAATGAAGATTGGAAGGGATAAGGTAGCAAATGAGATGATACAAGCAATAGGTTAAAGAAAAGCAGACAAGTGAATAATCTTATCAACACCTTTGGAATTTCCATGGGTCCAGCTCATTCTAAGATTATTCTGTGTTTGCATCACTGCAGTGGATGAGATAATGCAAGCATTTTTTATTGTGTTGGTTCCATATTGAAATATTTTTACCATAGTCAAACAAGATAATAACAGGGTGCTGAACTTGAAACCAGACATCTTGGTATTTGTTCCTGTCTGTAACTTAGTGCCTCAGTCATACTTACATATTTATAACTTGCACTGATTGGTCACATTAAATTTTCAGCAAGCAACAAGTATAAATATCTTCTAATGGGCTTGAATCATATTTTTGCTCTTCTAAATACATGCGAAGAATCTTGCCTTTGGTGCATTTTAAGTTATTTTTATATTAATCATGTTGTACATACAAAATTGTAAGCACACTATATTCTTTACTTTTGGCTTCCGCCCAATTAAAAATCTCCATAATCCATCAACAGCACCCTAGGCAAGAAGATCAAACATTTTCTTTTTTTTACTAGCATCTACAACAAATAATCATAATAACAAGAATAAAAAATGTACAGCTGCAAACTTGTACAAGTTTCTGTAATTGTGTATTTATATTAGTATAGTTAATACTCTATTAACTATGACTGCCAGAAATGTTACCTAGTCAAGAGTAAAGGAATAACTTAAACAGCCACCACTTTATTGTTGACTGGAAACTTAGCAATAATCATTTCTTTTTTCTTTTTGCAATGATATTAATGTTAGGGCTATTACCATATGATACATCCAAGCCCACTTGTCAACATCAGGTCTATTAAAACTGCCAAATTAGAATGTGAAACACATGATAATGAATCTAGGTAAGCTAGAGATATGGTAGCAGGGTGGGTGCAAGTGTCCTGTGGGCCCAGACCGAATCTATGATATATGCGCCCCAATCTACCACATCTCAATTTTCCCAAGGTAATATTCATATAAAATACAAATTTATTGTAACCTAATTATGTACAAAAATGGATCATATGCAATATAGATAAACAATTTGACTACAAAAAATAAATACAATGAATTTAAATACAAATTAGAGACATGTTATAATAGATCATTCCATCTTAAATAAATCAGCAATGTTTTCTGGCAATTTTTAACATCAGCTTGAGATTTTTCTTGTTAAAAAGTTGAAGAATTTTAACACATCCAACATTATAAATAAAAAAAATAGTGAATTTTATATAGTGTTTTTCTGAGATTTAGTATTACCAAATTTTGATAAAAAAAGACCAAGAATGATGTCAAAATCCACAAAAATTTCTCATCTTTTAGTAGTCAGTTGTGCATAGATTAATTTGTAACATATATAAAAGTAGGTAGAAAAAAGCAAATGTTGATAGGATAACAAGGGTCAGAAAGCACTGCCCAGGGCCCACAATTAGGCATGCCTGACCCCAGTTGGTGTTTGAGGATATTACACACCAGTCCTGTATGGCAGAATATATAAAAAATCCATCCCATATTTTCTTGTATATAATACGACTTTAGCATAATATGACCCCATCTTTCTGAAGCTCAAATAGGGAATAATAAAACCCTATGAAAATATTTCTTGAAAAGTCGGACCATTTTATCCATTAAAATCATGATATCATACATATATTTCACTAGAATATTTAAATTTTTATGATGTTAAAGAATAGAAATGATATTTTATCCATGAAAATCATGATATCATACATATATTTCACTAAAATATTTAATTTTTTATGATGTTAAAGAATAAAAATGATATCACTTTATCCATGAAAATCATGATATCATACATATATTTCACTAAAATATTTAATTTTTTATGATGTTAAAGAACAGAAATGATATCACTTTATCCATTAAAAACATATCATACATATATTTCACTAAAATATTTATTTTTTTATGATGTTAACGAATAGAAATGAACCAAATGTTTAGCCATTGCATGTCTTTTCTAATTTCAATTACAAAACCTATTTTGAAATTTTTGGGGTAAGGTGTTTTGTTGGAACATTAATGTTATTAAAACATAATAAATCTTGTGTACTCTCTTTATTAATTGTTTTTTTAATCTACTTCAACAATTTTCCTGTCTTTGAGACAAAAGACATTCAATTATGTATTTGATATGTGGGCAATATTACAAAAGATGTACAATTATGTATTTGGTATATCGGCAATATTTGTTTTTTGGGAACCATTCCATCAAACAAATATTTCTCACATATCAAATACCTTTCATAAGCAATTGTTATCAAAATGTGCCCCTTCATGTTTTATTAGCTATTGTGCTAAGTTTATTTGTAATATTGCTGTTTCAAATAAGGTTTTTTAAGCTAAGTAAAAATTTCTGAAAATATGTACTTGTGTATAATATAACCCTCATTTTTTGTCCTTAATTTTCATTCAAAATTTCTCATATTATCCACAAGATATACGGTATATATCAGACAAATGGCTAATTGAATGACAAAATGGAAAAATTCTAAGAATGCAGTTTCAGTTAAAAGAGAAGGTAATTTATTAAGGTAATTTATTATTAAGGTAATTTAGTATCTGTCTATATTTCTGAGATGAGGTATCATGTACACTATTTATATTATTTGGACTATTGTCCTCATCTTTGTTGCCATGTTTATCACAATGTTTCGGCCATTGTACACTTCGGCCTTCTTCAGCTGCTTGGAATGTTAAACAGAGCCCTATATTTCGCTCAGTTTTACCTTAGCCTCAAGGACACATGGCACAGTGGATAGAGGCATTAGTTAGATCCAGTGACAGGACACAAAGAGTCTGAGTTCAATACCTGGTTAAGGTGGTGGAGAACTTTGAGAGGGGAATTAGCAGGAGATAACTGACATCCATTAGACATGGCACGTGGAACTAGAACAGTCTACCCCAGTGAGCGAAATAAAGGGTTCAGTTCAACATTCTAACCACCAGAAGAAGGCCGGAGCATACAACAGCCAAAACGTTGTGATAAATATGGCAACAAAGATGAGGACAATAATCCAAATAATGTAAATAGTGTAAGGTAATTTATCATTAAAGTACTTATGGTAATTTATTGCATTATGCTAATGAATTTATTAAATTATGGTAATTTATTATTAAGGTAATTATGGTAATTTATTGAATTATTGTAATGAATTATGGTAATGAGTTTATTAAAATATGGTAATTTATTAAGGTAAAAGTGTATAGAAAGTGCACTAACAAAAGTTTCCTTCCAAAAACAAAACACAGTATTAAGAAAGAAAATTTCACTAGAAACAAAGAAGGCTGAATTGCTATGTAGTATCTTTCCTTTCATATGGCAGTGAATATTAGAAAATTCCATAGATGAAGAAGAGACTTGAGATAAAAGAGCAATGCTTAAAGCAAACAGATGCTGAGAAAATTAGAAATGGAACATGTGATCAATGAAATATAAAAGGACACTAATACTTAAAATAAGAAAAAGAGAATTGAAATTTCTGAGACACTTAATGAGGAAAGAGGGCTTAGAGGAATTTACATTCAAAGGACATATTAGGGGCAAAAGGGACAGCGGTAATCAGTTTGTGTACATTGATGGTAGAACAAAGATGGTTAGGAATAATTAAGAGGAAAACATTGCTTACAGTTATGAAAGATAGGAAGTGGTGGAGAGCCATCACTGATCACATCTTGAAGAGACATGGGGCACAGAATAAGGATTACTATTTTTCTAAAAAAAATAGTACTGAAAATAAAAATCTTTAAAAAAATATAATCAACTCCAGAATCTGAGAAACCTTTTCTTTTTATTTATTTAAGATCATTTCAACCCAAGTAAGGCAATAAAGCTACTATGACATATGTAAGCTACACATTTGAGATGTCAAAAGAAAGCATGTATAGAAATTTAACAATTTGAGAAGTGTTATAGTGATTTTCCAAGCATAACTCAGATGTGGCACAAGGCTGAAAGTATGGGGCACCCAGTGAGGATTGAACTCACTATTCAGTCGTAACTGTTCTAGTGAGACAAGCTTGCTAACCATTACACCACCTCGAGGTGCCCAATTTAAGAAGTGTTATAACAAATGATAGGAAATATATCTAAAAAATCTAGAGATGCATTGGAATAGAAAAATATACCTTCCAAAAACTAAACAAAGTATTAAGAAACAAGAAAATTTCACTAGAAACAAAGAAAAGAGTGCTGAAGTGCTATGTAATATAATTCTACCTATATAGAAGTGAATGTGAGAATGTTTCTACACAGATGAAGAGGAGACTTAAGGTAAGAGAGATGTTCTTCTAAAGACAGATGCTGAAAATACCATGGATGGAATATGTGATCAATGCGGAAGTATTAAACTAAACAGGTATGAAAAGGACACTAATATTTAAAATCAGAGAGAGAGACAATTGAAATTTCCTGGACACATAAAAGATGGCCAGGAGAATTTGACATTTGCAGTACATACTGAAGGTAAAATAGGCAGAAGTATTAGTGAGTAACTTAGGTAATTATGAAAATTGATGGCAGAACAATAACAGAGGAATAATTAAGGAGCAAACTATGTTTACAGCGATGAAAGATAGGAAGTTGTGGAGATCCATGATGGCTCACAATCCTGAAGAGACATGGAATACAGAAGGATTACTATCTCTCTTATAAAAATAGTGCTGAAAATAAAAATCCGAAAAAAATAAAATATATAACCAATTTAATTCCCAAATCTTGAAAACCTCGTTTTAAATTTTAATTTTTTAAATGATTTTTTCCCAAGCAAGGCATTAAAGCCACAAATAGATAAAGTGTCACTGAGAGTGTAAAAAACTGAGAAAACAATATTGAGTAGAGAGGTCAATAAAAGAACACGATTCAAGAAGGTAGAATATGAAAATTGATGCTATATTTAAATTTTTAAAGATCATAGCTGACAGAAAAATAAGAAGCCGGGAAGGTATTCTACAAGTGAGAAGTGCAAGTAACTGTTAGCATAGAACTTATGGTTACATCTAGCAATTTCAACTGTAAAATGATGAGACCTAGCTGCCAATCTAGTATTATGTTTAAATTTTGTGAAGTTGAAGTACCAAAGCGAAAAGCACATCAGAAGTATTACCTTGAAAATATTTATAGAAAATGCACAAGAAAGCTGCATTATGGCAGTAGGAAAGTGACAAAAGCTGAGATATCAAATCAGGACTTAAATAATGCAGATTTGTCTGAATTTTGTCAAGAATCAGTAGATACATAACTGACCAGATGTGACGACAATATTTCATGAACAGATCAATGGTAGATTTATAAATATGGACAAAAGATTCTGGCAAGAAAAACTATCTCAACACAATGAATCAATTTTCTGTGGAGCAGACTAGCAATTGATTCAATATAATCATTCCACTTCCTGTCAGTGGAAGATGCTAGACAACAAGGTGCAATAAGATACTCCTTGAGGTTAGCATCAGCCATGCTGATGGAAGGCAAGAAATTTTACCTAAGATAATTTCTTTGTGAAATATAAAACAAAGATTATTTAAAGGAACTTTTGAATTTATGTATAATCAAATAATAGCCAAAATCTGAAAAGAGAGATAACAAAAAGATAAAAATTATTAAAAGCTACAAAGGACAGGAAATTGTGGAGAGCCATGATTGCTAATATCCTGAAGGGACATGGCACATAGAAGAAGAAACCTGAAAAGTGTAAGCTTAAAAGAAAATGTAACAGATAGTTTTCTCACATGCATAAGAAACTTTTTTTGTCAATGAAATTCTAACCAGTCAAGCCAAATCTAAGAAAAATTCAGAATATAAAAATGCTATCCAACATTGTGCACAAACATAATTTTTTTACATAATTATAGCAGTCAAACAGGAAATAATTGATAAATAATTTGTGGAAACTTGTAATATATCTTATCTATTGGAATAATCATTTTTTTTCTGAAGAATATGACTTAGCCTATTTTTTATGCAAGTATATTGTAGTGAGAAAATGAATGCAGGTGTAACTTAACTGAAGCTTTATTCAACTTAGAATAATGTCCTTCATTTAAGTACAGAATATGGATAAGGGGAGATAATCCATACCACATTCTCCCCCACTGGTTATTTGTAGGGGAGAAACTCATTCCACTAATTCAGTCTCCTGCAGGTCTTTTGAGGACGTTGTGGTCTTTTGCAGTCAATAGCTGCCCCTGACATTGACTAGTTTGAGCTTGTTCTGGGTTTTTCTTACCTACCTGGCTTAAAAGTATAAACCTACGACTTGAAGTGTTTACGTGTTCTTCGATTTGTAAGCCACTCTGCATCTGAATTTGAAATAGCAGTAACCATTTCAGAGTGGACTCATTTTTTAGGTGCTAATTCCTTGTAATATCTCTGGAGTGGAGGGTTAAACACATAGAGGACAAATCCTTCAATGATACAATATCTCATTTCCTATCTAAATGCTGGACAAATGCAAAATCCTGGTTTACCTTTATTAATTTGACTTTGTCTACTTGTGGGTTATTTTTACTATGTTGAATGTGGTTTTTCAGTAGGACTGTATCAGGTGTGCAACAGCTATGAAGGGAGTGATGTTAATTTGTGCAATTCCGAGCTGAATAAATTGTTGTGAAAATATGAATGCAGGTGTAACTTAACTGAAGCTTTATTCAATTTAGAATGGAGTGTGTCCGACTGGACTTATTTAAATACAGAATATGTATAAGGGGAGGTAATCCATACCACATGTATTATTCAAAAAAACACTATGTTCAGAAAGGTCTTCAAGGACATTTATCTCATTGAGCCTCTAGTTAGGCCCACAGAATAACTTTGGTAACAGTGAAGATGAAATAAATACAGGGTCATTGTAGAGTGTTCGTGCAGTTTTCAATTTTCAAAACATCAGTTCTATACATAATGAGGAAATTATTCAGCATTAATTAACTAGACATTGAGTATTATCTTTGGTTGAAATTTATAAAATCTTTCTCTTAAAAGAAATAGTTTTTCAGGAGAATAGAGACAGATCAAACTGAAAATGAAATACTGCTACTATATATGGGTAAGTGTTGACAATTCTTCCCTTTCCACTCTTGATAGAGTCCAAAAGCATCTCTGAATCCTTGTGGGTGATGAATTATTTTGTACCTTACAACCTCTTCCCCGGAGATGTAATGTCACAAGCCTCTTGCTGCTCTATCACTATTTTGATGGAAAGTGTTTTGATGAACTCCTTAGTTCCTCCTTAGTTTCTTCATGGCTACGAACCACTATACCAGGCACATGGTAGCAAACCATTCTCATTGCCTTCCACCCAAACAGTCTCTTCTTGTCTCATGAACTGCTGCTTTGTGGAACTGACTTTCAAAAGACTGATGCTTCCCCGATCCCTACAATCTTAACCAATTCAAGTCTAGAGTTAACCATTATCTTCTCAACATATCCCCATAAACTGTACCTTTTATGCTGTAACACTCTACATTGAGTAGCTTTTGGCCCATGTACAAAAAATAGTCCACTGCTTGTGATCTTTCTGGTACTGATGGTAGTTTCCTTCTTAACCTTTTGTTTAATGTAGTGTGGAAGGCAAATATCTTAATTATATCATTATTTTCCTTTCTAGTTACATGTGATATCCATTTTAGTTGTTGATGATGGAAGTGTTCAAGTGATGTTTTTTTGCTATTTGTTGAAGTTATTTTAAAATTTCAAGGGTTCATTCACTTGAAGCCATTTTTAATCATTGATCTGAGAAAATGGTTGTCGTTGAATAAATACAGGGTCATTGTAGAGTGTTTGTGCAGTTTTCAATTTTCAAAACACCAATTCTATACATGATAACATCTATCTGTAAAAGGAGTAAGATAAAGAATTTCTTTTGTATTTCTTGTTAGATTCAGTTCTTGAGATGATTAGTTTTCAACAATTCTGGTCTTCTAAAAGCAGATTTTGTAGCTGATTTTCAATAATTTTCTGAATTATTTATTCTGCTTTATAAGTTATAAAAATCAAGGATTTGTTTAATCAACAGCTGTTAGTACATGCTCCCAGAGAAAAAAAAACTGTCACAGGTTTAAATCTGGCAGTTGTGATAAACAACAGATCAGTGCAGCTATTTCAGTTTTATAGGGAACTTTTAATTTAAAAATGGGTTAACTGCTGTTTAATTTCTTTAAATTGTTTAATTAAAATTTATTTAAAATGTTTAATTTATTTTCCAAATTGTTTGATAATAAATTAACAGTGTTACCCATCTTGCTGAAATACTATCTTATTTTAGTTGTCATCATAGAATTTCAGGAATAATATAATTTTGTACCAGGTTTAATTTGTCTAATCCTGAAAAAGAAATAATCAATAAACTAACAGGATCAATGTAACTTTCACAACTGTTGATTACTTTGCCTGTGTCTTCTCATTCTCTCCTTTATCCATTGTAAAATAGCTAAGATTATTCATTATTTGATGTTTCTGGTCTGCTTTCATCCTTTGCCTATATCTTCTAATTCATTCCCATATCCCTTCCACTATTCTTAAGATACCCATTATCTTATGTTTCTACTTGTTTCTCTTTCCTTGCCTGTATCTTCTAATTCACTCCCATATCCCTTCCACTACTCTTAAGATACCCATTATCTTATGTTTCTACTTGTTTCTCTTTCCTTGCCTGTATCTTCTAATTCACTCCCATATCCCTTCCACTACTCTTAAGATACCCATTATCTTACGTTTCTACTTGTTTCTCTTTCCTTGCCTGTATCTTCTAATTCACTCCCATATCCCTTCCAATACTGTTTAGATTACTCATCATCTCATGTATCTGCTCTTCTTTCAAATTGTTCTAGCGTCTTTTCATTATCTTCCCTTACATTTCCAATCCATCTAAGATTATCTATTATCATGTCTTTGCTCTTCTCTTTACCCTTTTCCTGTATCTTCTCACTCTCCCCTTTATTCCTTTCTATCTTTGTAGTTTTGTCATGTTTTGATCTCAATGTTATGCGAATATAGATTAGTTTTATAAGGGACATCATCATTATGAATTCAATCTAGACTCAGTACAAACATGGCTAATGATAACTGAGCAGTATTAAAAAAGACATAGATAACAGAACGAGAAACAATTTAACATGTTCATTAAATAAAAGGGTTCAATTCCAAATTGCCTGAAAGTTACCTGGATTGGCAGAAACCTGAAGATTACTGGAGGGCAAAATGGCCAAAATCTTGTGATAATAACAACAGAGATAAGGACATTAATTCAAATGTAAAAAATATAAATAATGATAACTTCTCATCCCAGATATTCAGACAGAAGACACCATTTTTGTTGGCAAATTTATTGCTCTTTCTCCCCACTAATATATTTTCATTCTCTTTCACTCTCAGTATCCCATTGTATCTTAGTGACATTTTTGTATTTCTTGGGGGCAAGGGGAAATTATTAAAAATAGAACATTTCAATTTTAATCATTTCTGTTTTGTTAAATATTCATAGTTCACTCAGTGTAAAGTCTGCCTTTGTAAAATAAGACTTGACATTAAGTGGCCCATGTAAGTGCCAATGTGGAGCAAAAAAAAAAAATTATTGCGATGCAAGTTTTATCATAACAAATCTCCACAACTCATAATTCTAATATTTTTCCAGACAAAAAGAAAAACAATACAAACAAAAGAAAAAAGTAAAATTTCTTGAATTGATTTAATAAGATTATACAAATTTTCAATTTCACCCTCGACATTTCTCACCTCTCAAGTGTAGACATTTTTTGAAGAAATTTACATTAATATATTTTCTCAAATTTCATGTTTGCAACTTACTCAGGTGATGATTGTAATTTATTCACTTAGTTTTGTGTTCAATTCCTGCTTGTGGCTAAAATTTATGACATTTTTTCATTGACTAATTACATTCTGAAGTCAATGTTAATACAAAATTATAATATCCACATTACTTGACAGCTAAAATAATATTAAAGAATAAATAAATAATCAGACAGTTGTAGGAGTAGCAGCCAATTATATTTTTTTATATAGTGTCATTATAAAATACTTATACAGTATTAAATGTTCATTACTTAATTATAAAATAAAATCTATCTGTTAAAATCTATAAGAAGTATAGTACACTTATTTTATCAATGTTTACCAATACAAAATTTAGTGCAGGAGATAAAGAAATCAAACATAGAATAGGCTGTGTTAGGGACGAGTTTCACCCAACACAACAAACTGCTATAAAAGCAAGACATTAACCTAAAAAGTGAGTTTAAATAGCCTTGTCAGATAGAGACTTCATATGTATGTTATGCATGGTGCCAAACATGTTCAGAAATATCTGAACAATAAAGAGTGTGAGACTCACCTTTGCAAGGAGGTTTCCAACTAGCATCCAGTTGGCTTACAAAAATAAACAGGGTTCTAACTCAATACATTTCCCTCTCTTGAATAGTCACAATATGCTGGGTATTTATTGAGCACAATTTCCACACTGGAATCATCAGCCAATCGGAACTTAGAGAATAGGTTTGCCCGGGTAACAGAATGGAATCTCCCAGGCTGTTATATAAACCACGTATAAATTTTCCCAGGAGATGAACTTGGTCAGTCAGATTCAACTTCTATTACAGTCAAGTACTGTCTGTTGCTATTACCAAATTCTACAATATCTAAACTGTCAAACAGTATACAACCACTTTCTCAGATCAATGTTTAAAAGTGTCTTTGAACAAAGGATGCCTTTAGGTCTTATTAAGGTACTTCTTTCTTTGAATCTCATGGATTTGCATTACAGAATCATAAACAAAGATCTGTACTAAGTAACAGAAACCACATCACTTGTGGACTTTCAACAACAGTAACAATTAAAATGGATAGCAAATGTAACTCAAAGAGAAAATAATGACATAATCAAGATGTTGACATTCCCCACTACTTCAAACAAAATGTTAAGAAGGAAGACCCTATCAGTACTAGAAAGAGAAATGATAGTGAACTTGAAAAACCTATTTTCCTGAAAAAACTGTTTTATTAGAAAGATTTTGTAAATATCAACTGACAGTGGCATTTGCTGTCCAGTAAATGAAGACCAAATGTTTCCTTATAAGGAAATGGCTAACATTACCATTCAAGAAATTAGAAAAAGTGAAAAAAGGTAGGTGTGAAGAAAAAGACGGTTGAAAGGTAGGAACTAAGAAAGCTGAGGAAAAATAAAAAAACAGTTTAAAGAAAAGTATGTACATACATATAGAGACATGAGAAAAGAATGAAGATGAAAGCAAGGCATCGGCTTGCTAACTATCACTTCAGGATGGATACAATCATGACTCTTCACAGTTTCCTTTATCGTCTGGGAATTGCACTGCCTGCTTAGGAAATATATTGGAGTGGTTTCCCATTGCCTTCTCCTCCATTTGCAATTCAGAATTTTTCTTCCCTTAGACGGGTTGCCACTCAAGGCAAGAGAGTCTAGTCTACCCTGCTTTTTAATACATGTGGTGGGGGAGAAAAGACAGATTCATACTTTTCCCAAGCACATTTGTGTGAAAGTGAAATGAAATGAGGTAAAATATGGAATCTATTAATTCTTTATGGAGATCTAGAACAAACGAAAGATGAAACAGAAAGTTTAATAAAAAATACTTAAGCATTTCCTTCTTTTCATATGGAAGTAATCCATAATTGTATAATATTTAGAAAAACATAACTGGCATCAGAAATTGTGAGGGATAAGGAAGAGAATCAGAAGATACAAAGAGTAAAAGAAGAACAGAGACATAAGATAATAGATAATCTTAATTGTCAACACCTGTGAAAATTCCAGGTATGCAGCTTCTTCCTTTATATGCCATGTTCCTTCAGAATGTCATTTATCATGATTCTCTACAATTTCAGGCTTTCCTCACTATAAGCAACATTTGATATATTGCCAATGCTCTTTGTTCATGCTCTGCTACAACCCGTATTCTTATACGGAAACCATCATTTGATCTGATGTGCTATACCATTTAGCTACACAAAAGCATCTGGTTAGCCAGGGTTAGGGTTAGGTTTGATTCCTGTCAGAGAACACAATTTCTATGAAAATTTCTCAAACATTCAAGCCGGTAAATGTAATTAATACTGTTTAATTAAAAACAGATAATTTACCTTAAATTGTATCAATAAAAATAATATATAAACAGGAAATATATTAATTAACTGTTGGACTTAATCCATTTCATTATATATATATATATATATATATATATATACACATATATATATATATATATTTATATATATACATATACATATATATATATATATATATATATATATATATATACATATATATTATTATTATTATTATTATTATTGTGTATTTAGGCAGCAATCCCTCATTCATACATGTTTCATGAAAGACAAACAAGATACTGCAATTAAGCATTTTATTAAATTTTTCTTGTGTTCAGACAAGTGTTTTCTTTCCTGAACACATCCCTATAACTCTTGATACATACACACAACCCACACATCCAGTTAAAAAGTAAACATAAAATCATCCTTGATAATGACTAAAAGTACAGTTGAAAGTACTCAGAATTACAGAATATTTGGACAGTTTCTGCACACTCTGTGTCCAGAAAAGAAAACTTGTTTGAACACAAGAAAAATGAAATAAAAAGCTTAATTACAGTACCTAGTCTGTTATCTTTAATGGAATATATATATATATGGGTAAAATATCTTTGTGTTCAGAAACTAAACAGAAACTCCACTAAGATTGAAATTACTATAACTATAATGCTTCTCACACAACTCAATACAGAAAAGAACACAAAAATATATTACCAATACTTGTTAACGCAAAGATTCAGCACTCATGAAAATGTGTAAAGTATTATCTGAAAGCGCTCAGGAAAAAAAAAAAATTATAGACAATTTCTCCAAACACTCAGTCCCCAAAGCAGAAAAATTGTAAGGACACAAGAATCAAATAGTAAACTTATAAAATAATCTTTTATTTATCATATTTAATGAAAAAGAAGAATTTCTACCCAAATATCCTCTCTCTCTTATATATATATATATATACTACACTATTTACATTATTCAGACTATTGTCCTCATATTTTCACAATATTTATTACAATGTTTTGGCCGTTGTACACTCCGGCCTTCTTCAGGTGGTTGGAATGTCGAACTGAACCCTTTATTTCACTCGCTAGGGTAGACTGTTCTAGTTCCATGTGCTATGTCTAATGGATGTTAGTTATCAGTTATCTCTTGTTAATTCCCCTCTCTAAGTTCTCCATCGCCTTAACCAGGTATTGAACTCACACACTTTGGGTCCTGTCACTGGATCTAACTAATGCCTTTATCCACTGTGCCATTCATTTTTATTGATTATTAAATCACATTGTTGCAATGTAGCTATAAATTTCTAACAGACTTGCATTATTTGGGATATTTTTATTGTTCTTATTCAAGTTCTTGCAATGTAAATCTAACAAGCTTACATTATTAGAGGATTTCATCAAGATTGTCCCTGTAAGCAAAATTCTGGCAACAAATACTGATATAATAAAGTTTCTGTGAATATTCTAGTAATTTTGATTAAGGTTTTCAATAGATTATTTTCTTGGTACATTAACATTGATATGGATCAAGTAATGTTATTTAAAACAGTACAACTGACATTTAGATACACACATACTTCACTTGATTGATATGGGACTGGGCTTTGAATAATGTTTCACTCTTACATGATATAAAAACAAGTCAAATGCATGAAATACAATTATGGTTGATCTTACATTAATATTAATAGTATTTTCTGTAATTTTAATTTGTTGAGTTTCTTTAGAATTGATAACAGACAGTGAAGATCAGAAATCATAAAAAATAAGTGACTCGTGAGGCTTAAATGCATATTCTGTTTGTCCCTGGGATGCCTCATTGACTGTACCAACCATTCTTACTTTTTGCACTACATGGAACTCTATGGTTAGCAGAATTTTTTCTAATCATTTCACCCCAAGCAAGGCAGTACAGCCACTAAGACTCAAGGGGTTATTGTCTGTGGAAGAATAAGAAACAGAAACATTAATAATGAGTGAGAACAAAAACAGTAATGACAATAGATAGTGATTGATATTGCATTTCGATTTTTGAAGATTAATGTTGGTTGGAAAGTATGGAGCTGACAGGGAATTTCACAAGCAAGTAGTGTGAGAAAAGAAACTGTTTGCATAGAATTTACAGTTACATCTAGCCAACTCAACTGTAAATTGATGAGATTTAGATGAAAGTTAAAATGTGCTTAAATTCCAAATGTCTAGGTACCATAGTGAAGAGATCATCTGAAAATTTAACATGAAAGTATTTATAGAAAAGGCACAGGGAGGCAACCTTATGGCAGTGGGAAAGGGACTGAAGCTGAGACACCAGATCAAGACCAATAATATTGCTGATTCTTCTTTGGATTTTATTAGGAAGTTATATATAAACAGCAGGAGCACCAGCCTATATGTGGCAGCAATATTCTAAAAGTGTGTGAATGGTAGACTTATAGATATATAGCTAAGATTCTAGAGAGAAAAACTGTTTAGCATGACACAGTGAACCAATCTTCTCAGCCGCTGACCTAGCAGTGGATTCAATATAGTCTTTCCACTTCCTTTCAGCTAAGAATTTTAGCCTGAAAAGGCTTAACAAGTCATTTTTAGCATCAGTCAGGTTGATGGAAGGCAGAGAGTAGTCTCAGAGAGAAGTTTAGTTCTGGGGGCATTAAAATTAACAAGCCATCCTTTGCCCTAATTAATAACAGTCTGAAGGTCATTTTGGATATTGGCTGCCATTTTGACCATATCGAACTGATTAGACTCAATATCAAGACAGGAGTAAAGGGTTGGAACATTATAATCCTACACATCACAAAATATAAATAAACACTAAAGTTACTGAATTTGGAATTTTGGCATTTTGTCACTCCAGCATTTTAATGAAATAAAATTTAAAATAAAAAATCTGATAGAGATTTTGTTTTTTATGAAGATAACAGATAAAATTAGCATTGATTTTGTTTTTGAAAATAAAATCTTGTGAACTCAAATAGCTTTAGCTAAATTTCTAGCCACTTCCTACTTACAGGATTTATATCATAATTATTTTCAAATGCTAATTACTAGCAAACTTTAAAATTACTATTATTATTGTTGTTGCTGTCTCTGGTATGCCAATAGGGTTGATAGAAGAGTATGCAGATGGGTCAAGGATTTTTTCTTGCTTGTTCCTCTTATTTTCCTAAGAAAGCATACGTAAACACTTCTATTATTTACCAGTTAATATACTTGGTGTTATCACTTATAAACAGGCATTTATTTTACAAGTTTATACTTAATTAAAATTACTCAGGAACTGGTGTACTGATGGCATGGGCATTATTCTCCCTGCTAGCATATTTAGATAGCACTAGCAGCATGGCCCGGCGTTGCCCGTGCTTGATTCAAAAATCGTACGACTCATACAGCAATCACTATCACTTGACTTAAAATATTTTTGCCCTTGCTTGCCTTTAAAGGAGTGCCCTTTGCCGTGCTGATGTTGCTACATGCCTTACTTCTTGCCTATCTCACACTGCGAATTTTTTCTAAGCTCTCTACTGAACATTAAATCTCTTACGAAAAAAGAACTAAACAAAATGAGCACAAAACGATCAGCTTTAAAAAAGGACTCATAACTGGAAAAACCGAATGAAAAAAGAATGTTAACAACAAATACTTTTTCACACCCAACCCAGTTCTGCGGAATCAGAATCAACGGTGAGTTTAAGCAAGCGAATGAGCCAATTGGAGTAAATTGGTATGCAGATTTAAATTTTTCCCACTTGTGATGAATGCAGCTTTCGATTTTTTGCATGCTAGTATGCTAGTTAACATTTGTGTCTGTCAGCTGTTGGCTCTCACGCTGGCCAATAGAATCTTCCTGCCTATTCGTGGCAGCCAGCTATAGGCTCTCACTCTGGCCAGTAGAAAATGGCCGCAAACTACATGAAAACTGCTGTAGAAGCATGAAAAAATCTATTATTTCCACTATCGATGGGAGTTGGGAAATGCAAAGTCAGTATTGGCCTTCTCATTAACTTGGAGCATGTGCATGTAAATTTTGGTGCAAATCCATTGAAAATGGCGGCCGTGCATTCGTTACACACACACACACACACACCACATCCTGCCTTTTATAGAGATTACAATAACAAAATGTGTAGTATGATATGCTACTTTTGCTATGTAATGCTAACAAAAAACTAAACATATAGAAATCAAACCATTACAAAGTAGATAATTTCTAGCATTAATAATATATTACTCACGATAACACAAATTCATCTGATAAAAACAATCACCACAGACAATGTATAAAAACAGATAAGAGCACCAAATTTTCATTTTTAGTATGAATAAATTTTAAAAAACATTTGAAGAAAATTTCAAATTAACCAATAAAAATATTATAAATTCAATTTTGGGGGATGGTAATCCTAATATATATATATATATATTTACTGCTCTCTTTTGGCAAATAGGAATTTTTTAGTCTTTAATAAGAAAAAAAAGATATTCTTATATATGATAGAGTTGTAAGAAATTGAATACTGAACTTTTGATTATAATTTAGGGTAAGAAATACATTTTGCAAATTAATATATTCATAAAATTATCACTAAATTATTCAGGAAAATATCAATTTCATCAGTGAAAGCATTCTGAACATGGATTTATTAAATTTTCTCTGATTTAAATTTGTAAATATCTTCATTATTATTTTGTATATTTACTGTCATCATTCATGAACAATTTTCTTGCAAAAAACTTTCAGATAAATTTAGTGAAAATTTTAACATCTTCGATTCAATCTTCTCAAGCACTGACAAATTCTATGTTTATATATATATATATATATATATATATATATATATATATATATATATATATATATATATGTGACAAGTTTATAATATTAAAGAAGTAATTCCAAAATGACTTGGATGCAAGTTTAACAATTTTAAAAGAAAAAATCCCTGCGTATTTTATTGCATTATTGCAACAGCTTCAGCATATTTACTTGAGATGGTATTTTGAAGTGGCAGAGCATTAGAAAGGCAAACAGGAGATCTGAGATAGCATCACTGAGACTGGACTAATGTGATTAATATCACTTGATAAAACAATTATATGCTGTATTATCCCAAATTTATGCAAATTATGTTCTTAGACTGAGTGTCAGAAGTGATTTGAAAACTTGTCAGAAAATATTTGTGACAAACTGAGAACTTAAAACAAACCTGCTTGTCAACAGTGAAGATAAAGGGTTCAGTTTGACATTCCAACTCCCTGAAGAAGGCCAGAGTGTACAATGGCCAAAACGTTGTAATAAATATGGCGACAAAAATGAGGACAATAGTCCGAATAATGTAAATAATGTACATAATACCTCATCTTAGAAATATAGACAGATCTCTAACATTCAGTAACCCATTGCTTTGTAGTGGCTTTATTGCCTTACTTGGGGTGAAATGATTTAGAATATATATATATATATATATATATGTACATACATACATACATACATACATACATACATACATATATACATATATATATATATATATATATATATATATATATATATATATATATATACACTGGCATTAAATATGGCTTTGAACTCTTCAACCCTGTGTGCCTTTGTTGTATATTCCTTTCCTTAGGAGTTGCTTGCTTTGTACATTTCCTTATATGATATAATCTGATATAGGGGACTTTCAGGATCCAGTATTGTCAAGGACTATTTTGTTGAGGCTCTGTTTTTTTCATGGTATTGTGTACTTTCTAGGCAATCTGACATTTTTCTGGTGTTTCCCCCAACCAAGTAAATGTGATTCTTCAGTATTTCCATCTTGGTCATATAGACATTTCTACCCTCACTGAGTTTAGTTGATTGTGGGCATTATGTACACATATTAGTATAAATATCGATTTCAAAAAAAAAAGAAAGAAAGAAGTTGTTAACTGCCTGATGATTGGATGGAAACACATCAAACTAGTAATAGTGGTCAGTTACTGTACACTGGAAAGTAAGTAAGAAAAAATATATATATATATATATATATATATATATATAGGCAAAAGGAAAACTTATTTTAGCCAATGCATTTGATTCTATAAGGGACTTTATCAATGTAAATGTAAGGGTTTTATTTTGTGACTAGTGTTTATATACAAAAACAGAAATGTTATTGGCTTTTCAACGTTTTTGGTAAGGGGGTCTCTTCATGAGGTTAATGGAAAAGTCAGGCAAGTTCATGGACATGAGGTGATACAGTTCAATACCTAATAAAGAAAAGTGATATGTGTAAATTAGTATTTAAATTATTTTGGATTATGATCAATTTATGTGTTATATGTTTTGAATATATATTAATAATTTCATCCCAAACAAGATGATAATGCTATTAAGACAGCAGGGGTTACTGAAAGTGCAAGAGAATGATAAGACATTAGCAATGGAAATGGAGAATAAAAGAGCAGAATTCAGGAAGACAGAATATGGCAATTGGCATTGAATTGAAATTTTTGAAGTTTGTAAGCAATAGGAATGTAAAAAATAGGAAAAGCGTTCCATAGGCAAGAAATGGGAAAAACGGGAAAAATGGCAATCTAGTATAATGTTTAAATTCATAAAGTAAGAGACCAAGGAGGAAATCTCATCAAAAACAAAGGAATGAGTGCTGGACTGTTATGTTATATCAGTCTTCTTGCATGGCAATGAAAGCTGGACAATATTCATACAGATGAAAAGAAAACTGAAGGAAGCAAATATGTAATTATACAGAAGAATACTGAGGTTTTTCATGGACAGAACACGTAAGCAACAGAAGGAAAACGGAAACAAAAAGGACACTTACACTCAGAATCAGAAAGAAACAACTGAAAATTCTCAAAACTAGAATGGGTGAGGATGGCCTGATGAATATGATACTTACAAGGCATACTGAGGATAAGAGAGACAGGAGAAAGCAAAAGCTTGACGACACTTCGCAGATATCTCACCCGAGTAAGACCCCCCCCCATAGAGGAGAACATGACTAAAGACTGTGTACGCTATCCTGTGCAGCTGTGGAAAGAAATATAAAGGGGAGACAGGCCGTCCCCTTAAGGTAAGGTTCTTCAAGAACACCAGAAAGCTGTAACACGAGGGGAAGTGGAAAAATCAGGCATGGCTGACCACATATGGAGAGAGAAGGGAGATCACCGCCCTCCGTGGGATCAGGTTGAGATCATAGACAAAGAACACCATTGGAAAATACGTAAATTTAAGGAATCAGCACATATGCGAGGCCACAAAAATCTCCTGAGCCGACCAAGCATAGAAATGAACATGATATGCCAACAGTAATAAGGAGTGTCAGAGAAAAGTGATAATAACAACAAAAGTTGCAATATGAGCTCTGATAAAAACATAATGATAACAAAAAAAATTGCAATACTGGTAAAAATGGTTGCTGAAGACATTAGGTTTATAATACCCAGAAATTCATACACAGATGTCCTCAAGGACACATGGTTAGATCCAGTGACAGGACCCAAAGAGTGTGAGTTCAATACCCGGTTAAGGCAGTGGAGAACTTTCAGAGGGAAATTTAACAGGAGATAACTGATAACTGACATCCATTAAAACATGGCACATGGAACTAGAACAGTCTACCCGAGTGAGCGAAATAAAGGGTTCAGTTCGACATTCCAACTACCTGAAGAAGGCCGGAGTGTACAGCAGCCGAAACTTTGAAATAAATATGGTGACAAAGATGAGGACAATAGTTCGAATAACGTAAATAATAAGTGTTAGAGAATATGAGAAAAACTACTATTAAGGAGAGAAGACAATAAAAGAACAAGGATTAAAAAGACAGAAGATAACGACTGACACTGTATTTAAATTTTTGAAGATCAAAGTTGACTGGGAAGAAAAAAGCCGGAAGAGAATTCCACAAGTGAGAAGTGCAACAGAAGAAACTGTTAGCATAGAACTTACAGTTACATCTACCCATTTTTACTGTAAAATGCTACGACCTTTCCACCGAACTAGTACTGAACTTAAATTCTTAAAGTCGAGGTACTATGGCGGAAAGTTCATCAGAACAATTACAAGGAAGCTACATTATGGTGGGGCGGGGAAGTAACTGAAGCTGAAATGATAGGTCAGGGCCAATAACATTGCAGATTCTTATTTGGATTTGACCAAGAATATCTAAATATATAGCAGGAGCACCAGATCTGATGTGTTAGTAATATTCAAGCAAGGACGAATGGTAGACTTATAAATACCTAAGATAAATTATATATATATATATATATATATATATATATATATATATATATATATATATATATATATTTGTGTGTATGTGTGAACACAGTCACTACCAAAAGACACTATTGTTTTTGCTACTTTATGTGATAAATATCAAACAATGATGATTACAATGAAATTTGTCCCTTGATTTTATTTTGTTCTCCCCACACTGTTGTAACTAATATCAGCATCATAGAAATATTATTTCATCTCCGAAGAATCTATGTTGCTCTCTCTTAGAACTGCACATGTCAATGAATGAAGCATTTGTACATTTCTGCATATTAAGTTGGTGAAAAATAATAGTTTTATTTTAAGTTTTATGATGAAAAAAATAATTCACATAAATAAAATAAGATTTATATATCAAAATAACAGCTTTAATCCAACTTAGAAAATGACATATTTCTTAAATAATAAAGACTTGATATAAAAACTGTATACTAATTGTCCCCATATGAAAACCAGATGGAACAAGAATTATTCTGCATGGCACCAATTGACCAATCAGAGTCACCGACCAAATGCTAACTTGGCACTGATTCTTTCCAATCATGCTGGAAATTGATTGACCTTCCATATGCCCAGATTCTGGAACCAGAATCTGAGAGGGTAAAGATCACTAATTGAATTAATATATCATTGTATGTCACTTCCTCCCCCACCACTCTCCCTGAATTCAATGAATGAAAAAAATAATAAAATAAAAAAAATGAACAAAAACATTTTCTTCCAAATTTTTTTTTACAGTTGATTTTACTGCTTGACACTGCAATAAATAAACAAACACAGTTTCAGAAAATCAGATCTTAAATGCATTTACTAAAAATCCAGACTATTTCTTCTTAGCGTTTCCTTAAAGAACACAGAATTAATATATCTGTATTCAGTATATAATATGGATTTTACAAGTAACCACTCACTAAACATACTTAGTAGCAACTTTAGTCAAAGTGAAAATCAAACATAAGCGAAAATTAAAAAAAACAAAATTAGTTTTTATCACGTTTAACATTTAGTTTTGAAATGTTTTTATTTTATTATTTGAAAATTCTGTGCCTTGCTTAGCAATCATGATTTTTGGCACTTTACAGTATGGTTTGAGTTTTATGCTTGTATATAGATGTGTAATGAAGTCTATGAACTTCTTAAAACTATTTAAGTATTATTCATGCAATACAAAGCCCAAGAACCATTCAAGGTAGAGGGTTGCTAAATGAAGTTGTTGAAAGTAGATAACAATTGACCCAAGACATGAAGGGGTTAAAATTGGAGTGATCAGGGAAACATTCTCATGTGAGTCTGTAGTGGTTCTTGGGAAGAAACTGTCTGAATAGAACTTCCCTCTTATCAGTGGAATGTGAAGGGAATGAGGATGGATCAACTCTGTCTACATAGAGGATCATAGCTGTAAAGGTCTGAAGTGGAAAAACCAAAGAATGTAGCTCATCAGAATATTTTCCAATGAAATAGTGACAGAATATTGAGAGGCTTGATTTGTCAGTGAGAGAATTTTTGTGTGAAAACTCAGAGAATGGGCATGTAAGTTGTCTCAAACAAACGAATGAAACAAAAGGTGAGTTCTTGTAAGTCAACAAGATTAAAAAGAAAAACACTATAACATCCACATAGCCATGTGGATAAAATCAACAAAAATCAGAGTGCAAAAATGGGGTGCTCTTTCCTTTAAGATATGGGGTCACATGTCTATAGGAATGTCATACATGTGTAAGAAGCAGTGCCAAATTCAAAACCAGTCATCCTTTTTGAATCTGCACAGTTGTGAACATGATGGGACAAGGAGTGATATATTTTTTTGGAGCAATTCACCCCAAGCAAAGCAGGAGTGCCACTAGCACACAAGGGGCTACAAAGAATTGAGAACACGAGTAAAGAGGTGTGTTTGAGGAAAGGATACAAAGAAGGACTGGGAACAATATCAAGGTATCAGATGTTAATTGACATGACACTTGAATACTTGAAGATTATAGTTATCGGGGAAGCAAGCAAGAGGAAGGGAGTTCCACAAATGGGAAATGCAAGCGAAAAAGCTGTCTAAGTAGAAGAGATGGTTACATTTAACCGTTTCGACAGTGTAAAGGTGGGATCGAGGCGCCAGCCTAATAGCTTGCTTAAATTCATGCAGTCTGGGAACCTGCAAAATTAGCTTGCCAGAACAGTTGCTGTGAAAATACTTGTAGAAGAGACAGAGGGAAGCCATGGCACATCTGTGAGAAAGCGACTGTAGATGGGATGCCAGATCAGGCCCTCTCACACTGCATATTCGTCTCTGGATTTTATCGAGGACTTCAAGATGTACAGTGAGGGGCACCAGACCATATATGACAGCAATATGCCAAGCAAGGATGCATGGTTGATATACTCACTAAGTTAAATGACTTGTGATATCTAAGTATTTTAGTTGTAATTAAAATTTCTCCATGAATATGTACACAGCATATATTGATAAAAGGATAAATCATCAAAAACAAACAAGAATTTGAGGAATATGGTCTGAAAGTATGTAATGAAAGGGTTTAGAATTTGAATTAACTAGGTTGGGAAGTTTGGTTTCTACTTACTGTTTTTATGGCTTAGGAGGATGTGATTATGGTAATAGTTTTGAATTTCATGCCTTACTCTGAAGACAGCTGGTGGTAAAAAAAAATTATCAGAAGTTATGGCATAAGGGGTCAGCTGAATCAAAGCCTATCTGGTTTTATTTAAGTACTGAAATGTTACATCATATCAGTCTTCATATATGGCAGTGAATGCTGGAAAGTCTCCTCACAGAATAAGAAGAGACTTGAAGGTACACAAATGTGGTTCTACAGAAGGATGCTGAGAACACCATATAATGAACATGTAAGCAACGACGAATTTCAGAGAAAATAGAAAAAAGGATGCTTATACTTAACATCAGAAAGAGTTGAAATTTCTAGGGCACATAATCAGAAATGAGGGCTTGGAAAATTTGATACTCACAGGATAGACTGAAGGCAAGAGAGACATAGAAATACAATGCACAACTTACCTAGCAAGATTGAGTAAATGGTTGGCAGGACAGGGTTTAGGAGAGGTAATAAAAAGATAAAATTTATTAAGAGCTACAAAGAATAGGAAATTTTAGAGAACCATGATCGCCAACATTCTGATACACAGAGAACAAAAAGAATATGCAAACTTATACATTTATTGAATCTACATTTTACTCTTTGTTCAATGACAATTTTTCCAGATTCAATGACAAAAAATAACAATTCAACTTTTTTTAGCCATCAGTTCTTTGTTTCCCCACTGAGCTCTGTCAGGAGGTTTTAAGGAAAAGAACTATGCACCTCAGAAGAAAAGGAACCTGAAAGTGGATAGCAAAAACATCAACCAATAAAGAAACAGCATGAAGAGTTACTAATTGCATGCACACACTATTAAAGGAGGTGACACTGGATTCCAACTATCTTTTCTGCCTTTCACTTTTATCTGGTTAGTCATCCAACAAATGGAAACTGCTGCAGGACAGATCTGAGTTTTACAGATGAGTGGCAGCTGTGTTCATGAAAAAGATTATGCCTTTTCAGGAGGTCACTAATTTATTCATTACTCTGTGTACAAGAGTCCAAAATAAATATGTCTTCATTTTGTTTTGCATACATTTGTCCTTGATCACTAATCTCCCCATTACTGTACTACCAGCAGCTGCAACCACTGCCAGGTGACACAAATACATGTACCAATCAAACCTTTCCAGACCACTGCAACAACTAGCATGTTCTCAGAAAGAAATTACAATGCCAAGCTGCCATGTATTTAGGCAATACTTACATTTGTAAGAAGCCACACTTTTACGACTGAGCTATGCCATTAAGTTTTAAGGACAAGTACTACTTTTTGGAAGGCTGTTTTTCATATTGTCTGGATTTTCAATTATATAAAGAGTAACTTTAGTGCATGTCACATAATTTTCATCTATAGGTAAATGGAAAGATACAGACAGCCTTTGATGCTGCTGCAAAATGTCAGGACAAATTTCTTTTATTAAATTCATATCCATTATCATAGATTCATGGTTTGAAGAATTTGTGAAAAGTCAGGTCATTTTAAAAAAATGTAGCAAGAAAATTTAGACTAAACTCTTAAATGTCAAAGGAACAAAATTGGTTATTCAAAATAAAGAAATAAAGTTATTTCTTGAGCAAAATTTAAGCAAAATAAACTGTACAAGGATATATGTGAGCAAGTATATTGCAACTGATTTTTTTTTAGCAGGAAATTATGAAGATTGCAAATACTATTAACCCTAATTCCAATCTAAGATTGCAAATACTATTAACCCTAATTCCACATATGGAACATTGCTAGAATGTAACTACTCTACTGCTATTATTATGGCAGATGTTCGGATGAGTTATATTCCTTAATTCAACCAGCGCAGACTTTCACAGCTAGGACCATCATGCCATGTTTATTGTGACAAATCATCCTCATTTCCTTTGTTTTCTGTTGATAAGGAAAACATTCCACTCAGACAGCTTCTACATTAGAAAGGTTACTTTGTTTCTTCAGGACCAGAATTAAATGATATCTATCTGTGGTAACCACTACCACCACCATCATTCATAGAAAATATACAACAAGCATTCATTGGTTAATTACCTTTAATCTAGCTCGCTGGTTAGTCAGTTTCGGCCAATCAAATCACCCCCATGCGACAGGTCTGTTTTTGTGCCAACTAAAGTTGATCCAGTCACGTGGTACAACATACTATAAAAACCAAACACGAGTGATTCTCACTCTCTTTTTGCTCACTCTCTTCATCAATCTCTTCATTCTCTCTTGTGTCTCATCTCTGCTGCCAAAATGTGACTCTTAAAGAACTCCCATCTTGACTAATGCAGTCAGACGTAAATGAAGTTTACAATTAATCATGCAAGTACATTCTGAACTATTACCAACTTGTACAATACACAATTCCAAATATTCAACACATACTCATTCTTCTAAACTACAATAGTTAATCTAATCCTAATGAGCTCAGGTACAAATATTTCCTAGTCAAAGAGACACAACTCTGTCTAACCTTTCAGTTTACATGCATGTACATCAAATACTTCAATTCAATTGTTATGTTTTCAACCCTATGTTCTGTTTTGTATTTTATACCATGTGCTATTTTACGTCAAATATAAATTGCAGTGTGACCACTACATTGGATAGCAACCTCCAGCATAATGGCATGTTCCTTTCCACGTCTTTTCCTAGACAAAAATAAAATAATTGTGGCGGGACCCACGGCATGCACATCCACAACATATTTGGAAACCTCACCGTTTAGGGGCCCTCGTTCTCCATCCCTTACAACAATCTCACTCAGTAATCCTCTACCTTGAGTGACCCTTGGGTCTTGTATTGGGTGAATTAACAATAATTGTTTGCATTCATTTTAAAGCAAATGAGAGACTTTAAAATAAGAGAGACAACTTAGATTGATTCTTGTACTTGTTCTTTTTATTCTGTAAGATATGAGTGGATGTGCAGCAAAAAAGAAATTAGAAAGCAGAGTTCAAATTCTGGTTGAGTTTGTTGCATTTATTTTTGTAGTATGAATCCATCTCTTCTTCCTTAGCTATGGATTAAATAACATAGTAAACTGAACTCTCTAGCTTTAAGTGATAACTAGTATATGAGAGAAAGAAAACTAAATTCCAAACTGTAGAGAAGGCAACAGGAAACCACTTCATCATATTTCCTAAGAAGGCAAGGCAATTCACAGAATATAAAGGAATCTATGAAGAGTCGTAATTGTGTAAGTCATGAAGAGATATGGCATTTTCAGTAGATATGAGTATAACTTTAAATATGTTACTTTTTATCCAAATACATAATTTTTTTTTTAATTTTCATCTTTCTGTATGTGCCGATATGTATCTGAAAAAAAGAACAACTCTAATTAAAAGATTTTTAAAAATCACCAATTTTGTAGGGTTGTGAACAATTTGATGTTTAACTGTAGAGACAGAAAAATGTTTGGATCATATTTTTAGGATTTAGGCAAGTATTTTCTGTTTTCAAGATGACTTGTAATTTCTGAAAAAACCTTGTTATATACTTGTTGAAAGCAAAATAATTTTTTTTCTATTTTTTTTATTCATTTCATCCCAAGCAATGCCACTAAGATGCAATGGGTTACTGAGAGTGAAAGAGAATGAGAAGACTTTAGTTAAGAGATAGGGCAATAAAAGGGCAAGGTCAAGATCACAAAAGGTGATGACTGGTGTTGCATTTAATTTTTCAAGATTGTAGGTGGTAGAGAAACAAAAATAATGGAGGAGAGCTCCACAAGTGAGAAGTGTGAGTATAGAAACTATTAGAATAGAACTTAGTTACATCTAGCTATTTTAACAGTAAAATGATGAGAGCTTGTTGCCAATCTGTAAGTTCACTTAAATTCATGTGGTCAAGTAACCAAGGAGGAGAGATCATTAACAATTTCTCAACAATCTGAATTAATCTTGAAAGACAAGAAAATTCATGTTTTAAATATTATAATTCTTATATAATAAAATTTCACCTAAATTTAAATGACACAAAATGTGACAAAAAATGTCTGATGTTAATAAAATTTTAAAATATTCTTGCCAAGAAAATGGAATATCTTGATACATCTAATCAAATTTCTAATATATTCCAAAATGATCTCCAACAACACGACACCTTTTTACTGAGGTGAGAATTTATAAAATCAAAAACATTTAAAATACAATTAAAAATATTTCATATTAAAACATATTTAACTCTAAGCACACACTGGTGTACACATGTAACAAGATATATGTACATGCTATTATTCCAAATATATATTGTGAAATAGAAATATATATATATATATATATATATATATAAAACATATAGTGCATACCAAGAATGTGATGAAAATTTATAATTTACATTTTTATACTTTGCTTTTATTCATAATTTAATTATCTCAGAATATAATTATGTAGAAGAATTTATGATAGACATATATAGGATTTTACAGAAGCATGATTTTATGAAGATCCTTATATGCATGTGGAATTACAGAGAAAAGTTAAATTCAGAAACATTTTATAATTTAGTTACATATACACATCTGTATGTGTGTGTCAATTATAAATATTTCTTAAATTTGATTTAATAAAGTTATACACACACACACCTGTGTGTGTGTGTATGTATGTATGTATATATATAATGTTCAGAATCCTTCAATTAGTTTGTTTATAGAATTAGTTTGACACAAAAGTTGTGTATATGCTTGTAGGCATTTAGAATGAGAAGCAAATTTGATCTATTAGAAACATATTTATTCAATAGTTATATTCAGGTAAATACAATGGTACTAAGTGAACTTTTAAACAGGTCAAGAACTTTGGGAAGAATGGGTGGGTATAGAAAAATATCATCCCAAAGAAAGACAATTAGAAAAGAAACCAGATTAGTGAAAGATGCCTTTCAAAACCTAAGAAAAGTATTAAAAACAGGTAAATGTCAAGAGAAGCAAAATGGTGGACTGGTATATAATATCCAATTTCTACAAACAATTTCTTCACAAATAAAGAAGAGACTGAAATGACAGAAATTAGTTTCTACTAATAAACCACAGAATATTACAGGTAGAATATGTGAGAAATGAAGAAGCTTTAAGAATACGAACAACAAGGAGAAACTTATGAAAGCAGAAAAAGATAGCTGAATTCTGATTGACACATAATGAAAAAAGAAGGCTTGGGGAACTGAATACTCATTGGGTAAATTGGAGACAAGAGAAGAGCATGTAACCCACTTGATGAGTCAATTAAGAAGAAGGTTTGCAGAATAAGGACCACAAAAAGAGTGAGGGATAATAAAACAGAGTTATTAACAACAAGAAAAGGTTTTTTGATAGATGTAGGAAGGGTAGTGGGAGATATAAAAATGGAAACATTGGTTATATTTATACACCAATAGGAAACATTTAAGATATGGAATGCTGAAATTAAAAATTTGTAAATGTAATTGTCTGGCCATGTAATTTATGTGATTTCATTCAGATATTTTGGGATGTTGCTTTGTTTTTATCACTTTTATTAATAATCATGATAATAGATCTTTTTGTTTTTTAAGCATTTCTCCTCAAGCAAGGTGGGAGTGCCACTAGCATACAAGGGGTTACAGAGAATAAGAGTAAGAATAAAGAGAGGTTTTTGAGGAAAAGATAAAGAGAAGGATGGAGATCAAAGCATCAGAAGATGTCAATTGACATTACATTTGAATATTTGAAGATTATAGCTATCATGGTAGCAAGTAAAAAGAAGCGAGTTCCACTGTTGGAAAGTGGGAAAGCAGAAGCTGTTGGAGTAGAAGAGGCGGTGACATTTAACTGGCTCGACAGTTAAATGGGACTTTTACTAAGAAAGGCGAACTGTTCTAAGAACCTGGACACAAATTCACTGTGGATAGTCTAGCAATCAAAGCACTTTCTATACACTTCTGCCTTAGTAAGTTGCTTTCTGTTTTAATTAAAGCAGCATTACTGAATCAAATTATGGTCCTAGTTATTATAGTGAGTGACTCATGCATTTAGTGTGTTGTTTTGTAAAAGATCTCTTTTGTGTTTGTATAATCATTTATTTTAATTCCTTGTGGTTTCTCCTATGTATTGCTTGCTTGTGGCAGTCATTACAGGTGATAGAGTAAATTCCTTCTTCAGGTTTTACACTATTATTTTGTTTTGTATTAATTAAGTCTCTTATTATTTTATAAATTTGGAGTCCTGATAGAGTGGGTAGGCAGAGTAATATATTTTGATTCCTTGGATTTGTTTGAACTGTTTATTATTTTGTCTTGAAATATTTAACAAGCTTTCTGAGTCACACTAGAGATGAAATAAATAAGGTATTGCAGGAGTATAAAATTATTTTCAATATATCTCTCCACATCATGTAAATATTAAGGGTGACAATATAATATGGTTGTGTACATGTTTTCTAGAGAAGTTAGTCAATCTCTGTTGCAGACACTTACTCAGGCAGATTTTGTTTCTCCAACATTCGCAGAGACAACCTGTGGTTTTTGCTACAACTATACTGAGCAAACTTTAGGTACAGTTTCTGGGAGAGAGAACACACTATCAGTGACTAAAATAGGTCAGCAGGCTTATACATCATTACAATGACTGATGACTTCATACTAGAATAGCTGTTGGTGATTCTGAACAGTCCTTTCTACCAAATTTCCCTTATATGGGCTTAGCTTTCAGACATTTGTCAATAGTGCTACATGGTGCGATTTTCTTCCTAGCCAGATATTATGAAGAAATCTCTTTAAAAATCAATCATAGTAGGATTTAAGCCCAGGTGTTATGAGTGGAATGATAATATTTTAACCACTTAGCCAAATATAAGCAGCCACATCAGTGTAAATTGAAATGTTCATAGTCTAACCAAGAAGATGCTCTGATGTTTGGTCAGATTTTTGGAAAAAGGTCAGGCTTAGAATTTTCACCTAGTCCCTCTATGTGTGTGTGTGTGTGTGTATATATATATATATATATATATATATATATATATATATATATATATATATATATATATATTAATACATGTTTCATTAAATAATATAGATAAGTGTTGTCTATATATTTTATGTAAGTTTTTTTCATATAGTCTGATAATCTTAATAACATTATCATTAAATAATGAAAGAAAATCACAATATTGATACATACTTTTTTTTTTTTTTTTTTAATCCAATCTGAGCTTTCGGCTTACATAAGCCATTATCAAAGATGACAATTACACAATATATTTATGCAATACACGAACAAGAAATTGATGATATTATTATTTGTTTACATGGATGATTTCCAAGCAACGATAAACACGTGCATATAAAACGCTGAAAGCGAAAATCGCACAACAGCTCATGACGTCACACATGACCACGCGAGAGTGAATCCGATGAGTATTGAGTATGGAAAGCCGTTGGTATGAACCAATGACTTCTGTTACTAATTATAGGCATTTAAGGATATTTTTGGAGATTTCATAGTTTATTTTGTTCAGGTTAGGTTTCAACTGTTTTATGTATATAGCTTCAAGAATTTTTAGTTTTTGTTTATTGTTTTCATGTTTAAGTATAATTGTGTTTTCGACGAGGATTTTCCGGAATTGTGTATGCGGCCAGGCATGTTGTTTTAAATGCCTAAAAATGTTAGAGTTATCATTCAAATGTAGTGTCAAGCGTCGTGAAAGCGAGTTTGTGGTGTGACCAACATAGATATTATTTAGTTCGTTGGAGATACAATCTCCCAAAGGGCACCTGAATTTGTAAACTATGTTGGTTTTTCTCAATGTTATTAAGATTATCAGACTATATGAAAAAAACTTACATAAAATATATAGACAACACTTATCTATATTATTTAATGAAACATGTATTAATGAAAAAATGCTGCCTAAATACACACAATATATATATATATATATATATATATATATATATATATATATATATATATATATGTATGTATATGTGTGTGTGTGTATATATATATATATATATATGTATGTATGTATGTAGGTATTTGGTTTGTTTACTTTTTTATGTTGCTGTGTGGGTTGATATATTTATGCTTGCTTCTGATATATGTGTATATATGCATATGCGTATATGTGTGTGTGTGTATATATATATATGTATGTGTGTATACATGTATATATATATATATATGTATGTGTGTATACATGTATATATATATATATGTATGTATGTGTGTATACATGTGTATATATATATATGTATGTGTATATACATGTGTGTATATGTGTATATACATGTGTATATATATATATGTATATACATGTGTATATATATATATATGTATGTGTATATACATGTGTATATATATATATATATGTATGTGTATATACATGTGTGTATATATATATATATATGTATGTGTATATACATGTGTGTATATATATATATATATGTATGTGTATATACATGTGTGTATATATATATATATATATGTATGTATGTGTATATACATGTGTATATATATATATATATATATGTATGTGTATATACATGTGTGTATATATATATATATATACATGTGTATATATATATATATATATATGTATGTGTATATACATGTGTGTATATATATATATATATATATATATATATGTGTGTGTGTGTGTGTGTGTGTGTGTGTGTGTGTGTATATGTTTGTCTGTAGGTAGGCTTTCTGTGTTTCTGTCTGTAGTGAAGAATCTGTGTACACATATGTCTGTATGCAGTTTTTATTTTCTTTCACCCACTGTTATAATTTGTACTCCTGTATGTGCACTAGTGTGTATATAGGTATATATGAAATATATTTTTTATATATATTTGAGTGTTTAGAGTTTTCGTTTTTATATATTAGATGGTGTTATTTTTATGTGTATATATCTATTTTTCTAACCCTGTCTATCTGTTTTAATGTCCTTTCTTTCCCTAATGTTTGGTTTTCTGCTATGACCACATTGATTTTTCCTGTTCTACCATTTTTATCTATGTATATTTGCCTGTATAAGATATATTTAAAAAAATGGTTAGAATTCATTCAATAACACATTCAAACTTGAATATTTCTTGGTTGGTGTATCTGAGTGTCTTTATCAATGTATGTGTATGTATGTATGTGTCCTTACCGGTGTCTGTGTGTACGGTCACTTGTGTGTACCTTTCATTGTGTATGTATGTTTTTTTGTTTTTTTTTAAAAGTGTCACGGAGCTATTTCCTGTCTCATCGCTTTTTTGTGTGTGTATACATCTAAATACATCTGCATGTTTATGTATTATAATCTGATTGTGTATGTTTTGTTTTTTGCAAGATGTCATCCTCCCCTGCCACTGTTTATGATTCAAATGCATCGATGTTGTCATGAAGTTCAGAACAACATTTGATCTTAACATTTATTCCAACTTAATTTCAATAAAAACAAAATAAATAGAATAACATGTATTTTTTTTCTTTTTTCCTTAGTAATTTTATAATTTTAAACTTAATATAGATTAAATTTAAATTTTAAAATGGGTAATTTTTAATTTCAAATTTTGTTGTATAATTTAATATTTATTAGTTAGAATAAATTCTATTTTAGTCTAACCTCAACATTAAAGCATTAAATAATCATTATAACCTTAGTTCGTTGTCAGGTTTTTTGAATTCTCATATACTTGTTTTTTGATTGGTCATTTCAGCTTATGCAACAGTGTTTCCCCTTAGCAAGGGATGTTTGATTGATTTGAACCTTTTAAAACCCTTTATTCTACATTGAACATCATCACCAGAAGTGTTGAAAAGAATGGGTATTTTTGTAGTGATTTTATAACATATTTATGTTATAATTTTCAAATAAATAATTATATATATATATATATATATATATATATATATATGTATATGTATTAAAATAATAAGAAAGAACAGTAAGATTTATAATCCGGTGTTCTTAGCAATTATTTCTATTTTTAAAAAAACAGTGCTCGATACAAACAGTAGAGTAAAATATTCTAATTATTTCCTTTTTAAAAATATGATTCCATCGCAACAGAGAAATTTCTGTTTCAAAACTGAAACTAGATTTATAAATTTAATTATAAAAATTAAACTTAAAATCCATAGTCTCATTCCATTGTCAAGTCATACATTGCTTGACAAATTTAGTTTCAGTTTTGAAAGAGAAATTTTGTGTCACGATGGAATCATATTATATATATATGTATATATATATATATATATACATGATGTCATGATGGAATCATATTATATATATATATATATATAATATGATATGATTCCATCGTGACATCTTTTATATATATATATATATATATATATATATATATATATATATATATATATATACACACACACACAATATAAAAGTAAACATTGAAATCAACACCAAGAGGTGGCAGTCTGTTTAATGCTAAATGCAATTAGCATGAAATAGCCTGTCACCTCTGGGTGTTGACATCAATGTCCACTTTTATATTTAGATACACTCTATTCCTGATATTGAGCACTTTAACCAATAAACATAGCATACCTTAAAACTATATTTCATGATAATTTTATTTCAAAATTTAATTAAACTTCAGCAGCAATGAAAAATTCCTTTCAACAGCTTCAATACTGATATTACTGTAATTCTCATGAGAGATACATTCCAACACAAACGAAAGCAAAGGATCATAATTTATCATAAATTCCTGACAGAAACATAAGAAAAATTCAGCAAACAGCTTTTTTTTTTATTTAAAAGAGATACTGATTATTTTTTTTAATGAATACTACAGGTTCTTGTACAAAATTTTTCCTCATGATTTTAGCTAATGTGACAATTCTAATTATTCCAGAGATGGTGCTTGGAGATTTTGTTTACCATCTGCATCTTGATTAGATTTGGAGGAAATCATCAAGAGACAGTACTAGTAACAAAAAAGAAAAAAACAAGCCGAAAGAATGAAATCAAAGTGTGAAAAGAGAATAGAATGTGTGCACACACCAGGTGTGGCTTATCATAACACATGTTTTAGTATCAGAAAGTTTTTCATGACAAATATTAATCAAAATTCTGCAAATATTAATTGAAATTCCACATAAGACTTAAGGCTCTATTCATCTCAAATCATCTCTATCCAGTATCTAATATTTAGATAGAATATTTTGTGAAGATGATAAATAAAATTCAATAAATCAAAAGGTTATTCAAATCCTATTGGTCATCCTAAGGATACAGAAGCTGCTTATCTCTCTTTGGTGAGGATAAGTTATATGGGTCACACAATGGCAGCTTAGTGATGTCACTCCATTCAGTGATGAAAACACTGGTCATTTTTCAGTTTGTTTACAGCAACCAAAGGGTTAGGCTGTTTTCTTTAGCTTGGGCCCCACCAGAGTCCAGGCAGAAACTAAATCTGCTACACCAGCAGCTTATAAGTACATGTTTCCATTTATCTTTGGAAGCATATCTTTCCCAGATATAAAATGAAACTCCAGCTTGCATTTTCTCATTCGTGGAATATGTCCTTGTCTGGAACATAGATGGATCTTGCCCGTTTGAATCTGGAATCCTAAAAATGGCTCCTCCAGATACAGGAGTATCTCCATATTTTATGTAAGATCATTCCTTTTTGTTCCTCCTTACACTCTGCTTTGCTGTGTAGATATATAATTCTCTGTATGTAACATATATATATATATATATATATATATATATATATATATATATATATATATATATATATATATATAATTTTATGTATGTCTTACATTGCCATCTGGGTCCTACCCTTTTACTGTTGAATTAGTTAAATGCAACCACCACCTATACTCCAATCAACAGTTACTTTTCTTGCACTTCTCAACTGTGGAACTCCCTTCCATGTTCTTGCTTCCCTCATAACTTCAAAAATTTTAATGCAACATTAATCACCATTTTCTATCTTTTTGAACAACATTAACCTTGGTTCCACTTATACCCAGTTTTTTTTCCCAACTTCATTATCTTTAATCCCCTGTATACCAGTGGCATACCTGCCTTACCTGGGGCTGAAATGATTAAAAAACAATTATGAAAGTCTCTCTGAGAACAAAGCATGTTTGTCATTCCTCTTCCTTTCAGCCATTCCATTCTGTCTGTGAAATATTGTCGTCATTATATCATGGATGTAGTAATGCCTATAATGGGGGAAATACGAATGAGAAAAGAAATCTTTCTTTCAATCACTCCCATACTGTTGGAAAATTTCCTCATAGATGTAGAAGAAACTTGAAGCAAGAGAAATTTTTTTCTACTGAAGGATACTGAGAATACCATCAACTGAACATGTGAGTAATGACAAATCTTTATGGAAAATGTAAATGAAAAGGACACTTATACTTTTAATGAGAAAGAGATAGTTGAAATTTCTAGGGCTCATAATGAGTAAAAAGGACTTGGATAAGTTGACATGGGATATATTGAAGACAAGGGGGATAGTGGAAATCAGTAACTTACTTTACTGTGTAAATCGTTGATAGAACAGGGACTAGGAGAGATAGCAAAAACACAAAAGTTACTAAGAGCTACAATGGACAAGAAGTTGTAGGGTCATGATCACCCATATCCTGAAGAGAAATGACACACAGAAGAAAAAGAATTTTCTTGTCATTCTTCCACTCCATTATCAGATTATTATGCTCATAGGAACAAAATAACCTCTGAGATATGTAAGAAAAAAACTTGGAATATGAAAAGAAAATGTTTCATTTTCACTTTTGTTAAGATATTGTAAAACATTGCCAAATCCTCCTCAAGACCTCTAAAAAAAAAAACAATAAAAAGAAAATAATAAATTAATAATGTATAATGTGTTTATATATATATATATATGTGTGTGTGTGTGTGTGTGTGTGCGTTATTTACATGTTTACTGAAATAATATTAGAATAATACTGTTTTTCCAATAGCAAATTGTTAAGAACTGAAAATCACTATTTATAAACAAATGAAACAGTTCAAAACAGATAATTAGCCAAAAATTTCAAGTAAAAAATATTAATTAGAACATATTTATGTGCTAAAGGCATTGGAAAATAATATGAGATTATTTTATTTTGGACATACAGAGATTTAAATAAGAAAATAATTTAAATTAATAATTTGTTGAAAAGAAAATATTATTGGAATTGTTTTTGTTTTCATGATTAATATTTTAATGGCATCAGTCTACGATAAAAATTGTTTATCAAATTGACATGCCTGCAAATAAAAAAGAACTTTTATAACATAAAAGATCTTTACATAAAAGTTCTAAGTTTGTTATGAAAAAACTCTGTCTTTGAAAGGATTGCAAAAAGGTCAAGCAGTTAACAATATGGAAAATGAAACTGGTAAACAAATTTGATTTGTACTTACTTCACATGAATACATCTGAGAAAAAGTTGAATCTGTTTCTCTTCTTATAAGCTACAGTTAAAACAGCAGAGCAGGCTGAGCTTTTTATCACCTTAGTTGGCAACCAGACTTGATGAATTTAAGAGCAATACTAGATTGGCAGCAAGGTCTCATCATTTTACAGTTGAAATGGCTAGATGTAAGCTTAAGTTTTATGTGAACAGTTATTTTCTTGCACTTCTTGCTTGTGGAACTCTCTTCCAGCTTCTTGCTTTCAAGGTCTCATCATTTTACAGTTGAAATGGCTAGATGTAAACTTAAGTTTTATGCGAACAGTTATTTTCTTGCACTTCTTGCTTGTGGAACTCTCTTCCAGCTTGTTGCTTCTCAGTGAAGCTTAATATTCAAGAATGTAAATGCAATGTCAATTGTTAACTTCTGTCTTCTGAATTCCTGTTCATTTATTTTGTTTACCTCCTTCATGTTTTTTTCTTTTTCTTATATTCTTTCACACCTTTAATTGTAGATCAAGGAGCATAATTCATTATAGACACCTAACAATGCATTCTAAATTGCAAAGTTCATGGACTTAAATTTAATGCACTCTGGTCATCCACTGAATCCTAGTCTGTCTCCAGATAACTTTTCCTGCCTCTGGATTTAGGCCAGCATTTCTCAACTGGGGTTTCCTTTATGTCTTTTCAACATTGCCAATAAAGGATAAAAAACTAAAAAAAAACTGATGCAGCAATTATCTGTTTTTGTTCTGTTTACATTTATATTATAAGTATATGATATTGGTTATTTATGTTTATTTTTTATGTTTGAGTTTAGAAATTTTTTTGTGAATGAAACCTCCTTGATGAAGTATTATAAACAAACAATATGAATTTTATTTAGCATTACTGAAAAATTTGACAAAGAAGTATTCATTTTTCCTTAAACCAGTTATTCAAAAATATATACTATGATGTTTACCATGTGAACTACAATGAAAATAAGATGAGAAACATATGGTATATAATTTTGTTTTTGCACAGGGGTTCCTTGAGACATGTATTTTATTTTAAGGGTCACGCAAGGGTAAAAAGGTTGAGAAATGCTGATCTAGACAGAAAGGGATAATAGGGTGAATTTGATGATATGTGCAACATACCCTCACTGTAACCATGCCAAATGCTATTTGTAACTTTAGATGATGCAATCATTTTTTTCCTCTGACAAAGGATAATAAAGATAGTTCATTACAAGTTACTTCAATGAATGAAAACAAATTATTTATAAAAAGATTTACGAATTGTTATGGTCCAAGTTCCTTGTACCATAGTGATGGTCCAAGGTTAGAACCAATGAAGAAATAACTCGAACACAGGTATGGAATAACAAGATATATTATAACAGAAAGATAATATAAAGAAGTAGAAGTATTAGTAATGACTATCAGATTTAGTTAGAGTGAACTATGTTGTCTCGACAAGTATCACTAATCCAATGTTCTTACAATTATCTCTCTCCCTCTTGAGAGGCGCAGTATTTATAATGTCAGGAATAGTCCATTATTATTATTATGCGTAAGTTCCCATAACACGAATGATAAGGTAAAAAAAGAGAAATGACTTTTTCAATATATATATTGCTTATTTTTAATGAAATGCTTGAAAGACAACAACTACTGTGCTTTTATCTTCAAGTCTGTCAAAATTTAAAGTTAGGTAAACCACATGTTAAAAAGGTATTTCATGTCCTTTTTTTAATATAACTAAAATAGAAGAATATGCAGCAAAAATGGAGTAATGCTGACATATATAGATAGGAGCTGCCCAGTCTTCATTTTCCAGTCATTATGGTTTACAAATTATTTTTCATCCTGCAACTGCTTTCTTCCAGATGAAAACATTGCAAGCCACTTACTGTTCTATCACTATTTCCATGAAAAATGTTCAGACAAATTATATTCCTGAGTTCACCAGTTCTAAGTTTCATGGCTAAGACACATTGTAGTAAACCACTATCATTCCCTTTGTATTCCACTGGTGAGATGTAAGTTACCTTTGAACAGCTTCTTCCCACAAACTGCTGCTTTGGGGAACTGACTCCCAAGAGGATGCTTCCCTGATCACTATAATGTTAACCTGTTCAAGTCTAGTGTTAACTGTTATCTTCACCACATATTCCCATAAACTATGCCTCTCACTCTAACTCGAGTGGCTCTTGGGCCTTGTACAGGGTGAATATCATTGTAAAACAGTTCTCAGTCTGACCTTCTATCTAGAATATAACGAAATATAACCAAACACTTGTATTTTTATTAGAGCAGATGAACTGACATATTTAAAAAGAGAAAAACAAGGAAAAACTACTATGCTAGTTTAATAAGAAAGAGAAGAAGAAAAAAGAAATAAGAAGTATTTTCTATTTCATATTTCCTTTTAGTTGGTTGTGTACAAAAATTTTTAATTTCCTCAATCGAGTTCTGATAAGTGAGGAGCAATAACCGGTTAGCTCATCTTTTTTTCTTTTTCTTTACCTCTCTTCCTTTGTACTGTGATTGTTTTTCCTTTTTATTCTCTTTTTAATTGTGTCTGTTTTGTTTGCTAAAATTAAATTTTGTACCTCTAACAAGATCTTCAATTAGAATTTTTATTTCATACTGATGATGTCAAACTCTTTTCAGTAACCCTTTTTATATTATTCCTGTTCTATGTAAAAATTTAAAAGATACACCATGAAATTTCTTCTGTTTCTCCAAATCCTTACTATGATAATAGGGAAGGTTCTGTACTGGCAGGATTATTGATGGTGTAGGGAAGAGAATTAATGAATAGCATGCCTTTGAAATAAAGCTCAAACAAACGATTAAAAAACCTTTCTTATTTTCTTTGAGTTTTATTTTGCTTGTGGCACTAGCCAAAAGGCTTAGTAGATTATTTCCCTAAATGCAAATTCTAGAAAATAACTGTAGTAAGAATAGTTGATGATATTTGTGAATTCAGCTGACTGAGCCTCAGGCAAATGGTTACAAGATACCAACTTGAATAATTGCAGATTCAGATGTAGCTTTTTGTTTGTGTAAATTCTTAGAAGGTTGGTTAAATAAGCACTTTTGATATATGGAGAAAGTGGCTGAATTGTTCAGGGACAGTAGTTAAATCATCCAATGCCTTTAGGTTAAAGGCAATGAGAAAACTTTCTTTTGCCTTAGGGTACAATCAGCAAACTTTAATAATGCATTTGAGAAGATATATGTATAGATATACATGCAATGCTCAAATACATGTGAGAAAATGGATGAATGGGAATAGGTTTATTTGTATATTTTAGAAACAGATCTATATTATTAAATATAGTAGAGAAAAAAACTAATAAAAGTGACAAATTTGTAATTCATCAAAAAATTTTAATATAATATATAATACAGATATTTAGCTTTTGGTATGTAAATTATTCTGAAGTAGTTTGTAACACCCTATTTATCATCTCTCAGTTGCGTCTCTGTCTTTGAGCAGAGCATGCTCAGGAGTGGCTGCATCAAAGGACAGTCCCAACTGAGGAGAATTATACTGAGAGGTGTCCAGTCCTGGAGAACAGCTGCCTGAGGCCATGCCCTCTCATTGCACTAAAGAGAGGGATCAGTGCTCACACCAAGGCCAGTGCAACTGACAGTTGTTGGGGGCTCATGGAATTTTTTCCTTGCCCAGGTGTACGATCTCAGGTTCCCCACATTAAACCAACCTTGTGTCACAACTTGACCTTGTAGGGGGTTGAGTAAATTCAAATTACTCTAAAGTAGTTTGTAACATGTTTATTTATCATCTTTCAGTTATGTCTCTGTCTTTGAGCAGTGTGCTCAGGGGTAGCTTCATTGAAGAATATAGAAAAATTATACTGAAAGGTGTCCAGCTCTGGGGAACAGCTGCCTGAGACAGTGCCCTCTCACTGCACTAGTGAGAGAGATCGGTGTGAGCACCGAGACCAGCGCAACCAACGGTTGTGGGGGCTCAGGGAATTTTTGTTCCTTACCTGGGTGTACATGCTTGGGCTCTATACATTAAACTGACTGTGTGTCACAACCTGACTTCGTGGGAGGAGAGGTTGAGTAAATGCCAAATTACTATAAAGTAGAGTTGGGGCTTTTCAACCCCAGAATTTGTGGGAGAATTGTGCTCCAATTTTGCATTTATTTATATAGATATCCCACATTGTGACAAGAAATGTAAAATGTTGTAAGAATCTGGATGCAAATTTACTGTGGTTGATCTAGTGAGCAAAACATATTCTATACACTTTCAGCTTAGAAAATTGCTTTCTCCTTTAATTAAAGCAACATTTTTTAAATTGAAATTTTATGATCAGACTCATTATGATGAGAAATTAATGCATTGTTCTCACATAATGTCAACATGAAAAAAAAAATCATATTCTTTGATATCAGACATCATTCAGCATGTTTGAATCATGAGATCTTTATATGCCCCTATTTCCAATGACTAACAAGATGTGATTCTCTCTTCCCTGACCAATGGTTTTTCAAAATTTAATTACAGCAAGCAGGACGAACATAATTAAAATGAAAGTAAAAAAAAGGAAACTACATCAGAAAAAAAGAAAAAAAAAACAGAAACAAATGTGAGAGCTAACTGCTTATTCTCTTCACAGATCAGAACTCAAATGAGGAAAATAAATATTTTGTACAATTAACTAAATATGGAACAGAAAAATACATCATATCAATTAAGTCCCAGAAAGTATCACTTTTATTTACATAAGGCCTTTTTAATCAGAATCATCACAAGCAAGGCAGTAATGTCACTAAAATACAAGAGGATACAGGCAGAAAGAGAAGAGAATAATCAGGAGGACAGTTGATAGCGATTGACATTGCACTAAATTTTTGCAGATTAGAGTTGGCTGGCAAGCATGGAGCCAGAAGGGTGTTCCCCAAGTGAGAAGTGCAAGAGAAGAAACTGTTAGCAGAGAATTTACAGCTACATACATCTAGCCAGCTCAACTGTAAACTAAGACCTCTACACCAGTCTAGTGCTGCACGTAAATTCAAAAACTTTAGGTACCATAGTGAAGAGCTCATTTGAAAAATTACCATGAAAGTATTTATAGAAAAGACATAGAGAGGCAACCTTATGGCAGTGGGAAAGTGATTGGAGCTGAGCTGCCAGATCAGGACCAATAATATTCTTTTTTGGATCTTGAATTGTTACCTTGATTTAATAAAATAATTACTTGGATCTTTCAATCATAATTCAAATATTACCTGCACAGAATTGAGATCATGACTTTTTGATAAAAAAAACTCATTTTGTATTTGGTGCTCTGCAATTGCAGACTTATGCAAATTATGTAGTTGACCTTTCCTGATGGATTCCAGGTCATACTGAGCAATTGTTTTGTCAAGAAGATTGGTGGCCCATATTAACATTCAAAATAATAAATTATAGAACTGTGAACAGCCCAACATGCAAATTACAAATTGGAGATACCAAAATCAAACAAGTAGAACAATTTAAATACCTGGGAAGTGTTTTAACAGAAAGTGAGTCATTGAAACATGAAGGCGCATTGAGATAGTGAAAAATCCCTTCCAAAAGCTAAGCAAAGTATTAAGAAACAAGAAAAGTTCATTAGAAACAAAGAAAAATGTACTGAACTGTTATGTAATATCAGTCCTCCCATATGGTTGTGAATACTAGACAATCACATCATAGAAAAGAGAGTTGAAGCAACAGAAATGTGTTTCTATAGATGGATGCTGAGAATATCATGGACCCAGTAAGGAAACAAAAAGGACACTTATACTGAAAGTCATAGATGAAATTTCTAGGGCAAATAGTGAGGAAAAGGGGCTTCAAAGATTTGATACTCACAGGATATATTGATGGCAAGAGGAATGAATGAAAACAATGCATAGCCTACCTAGAGATCTTGAGTAAAAGGATAGTGGAACAAGGGTTAGAAGAGATAACAAAAAGACAAAATATATTAAGAGCTACAAAGGAGAGGATAATGTGGAGAGCCATGATCACCAACGTCCAGAAGGGACATGGCACATAAAAAAGAAGACAGCTTTTATTTTTTATTTTCACTCTGCTTTCTCTTCTGACACTGCAACAATCCCTTTCTTTTTTAAATTTCTTCTTCAAACAGTGGAAATTTTATCTCAGACGTCATGGGAATATTTGCCTGAGAATGTTTTTAATATCAAAAGTAGATATATGTAGAGAATATGATATGTATGGATTCTTGGTAAATAAACATCTAAATGGGCTAGAGACAACAGTTTCTTTTCATTTCACATGAGAAGATTTTTTGTAACAATAGAATTATAAATGTATATATTAATCTTCTTAGCATCTGTGTTTCAACTACAATATCTAGGTTTTTCAAGTAAGCATGAATACAAAACCTCTGATTAAAAAAATTTCAAAATTCTGATTATAATATAGTATTCCCATGTTCCTTTAAGAGGCAATATATATTGAAGAATTCTTCATAATATTTTTTGAATATTTTTTCTACTATTTTTCACTCAACACAAGGCCCAAGAACCGCTGAAGTCAGAGGATTACTCAATGAGTTTTTGTAAGGGCATACAAGGAAGAAGTCAGTAGTGTATATTATGAGGATATGCAGGATAGACAACAGCTGAGCCTAGACTTGAATAGGTTCAGATTGGAGTGATTGTGAAAGCATCCTCTTGGAAATCTGTTGCACAATGCAAGAGTTCTGTGGAAGAAACAGAGTGGAACTTCCTCCTCACCAATGGAATATGAAGGTAAAGAGAATGAGTTGACTCTGTACATGACATGGTGGATCCTAGTTGTGAAGGTTTAAACTGGTGGAACGAAATATTGCAGTTCATCTGAGCATCAGCCTTGAAAATAATGACAGAATAATGAGAGACTAGCAATGCTTTATCTGTAGGAAAGGGGTTGTAGTGTGGAAAATAATTCATCACCCACAAGGCCTTGTAAAGGCTTTGAACTCTGTCAAGGCTAGAAAGTGAGGATTGGGAAGTGCCAAACAAGATGTAGCAGCCATACTCCATTTTTGTTCTGATCTGACACTTGTAAAGATAGAGCATAGGAGGAGGAATCAGGTACTTTCTGAAGTGATAAAAGTTTACTAACCATTTTTCCAGCATCCTATATGAATTCTATTTGAGGTCTAGGGGGTGGAATTGAGTCTCAACAGACACAAAAACAAGAAGCCTTATTAAGAATACAACCTTTCATGATGACTGGAGAAAACTCAGGGTCTACTTGGTGATAATGAAATCTTACTAGCTTGATTTTAGAAGTATCAAATATTACAAGCCCATTTTTCCTCCCATTGTAAACATTACATAAAGATGCTATAATCTTCTATTTGGGGATTTTGTGACTTGTCTTACTATGTGAATAAAGTGAATCTAATTTATGTGATTGGTTGAACCTAATTTCCTTTATTTTTGTTGTTTTGACTTTTTCACTGTATTTTGACCATCTACCCTCAAGCCTTTCTAGGGTATCTATGGTATTCTAGAGATTCATCAACAGGCACCTGAAGAAAGTTGGGAAGTAAGTGGCTGAAATGTTCTAAAAAACTAAGAAGGAAGATAAGGAAATTAACCAGAACCAATCATATACAATGACTAAAAAATTATCTAATAAATTTCAGACAAGCAAATGAAATTACTCCATACTAACTGCAGGTATTGACCTAGTGTTTATATCCAAAATAATTAGAAAAATGAAATATCTACAGGGGTGAACATGTTATTTTTGTTCCTGTAAAATCCTTAATGTAGAAGGAAGTATAAATATGCACATTAAACAACAATACAGGCGCAAAAAGATATTAAGTATTGTTTTGGGTTAGCTTAGTGATATATGACAGTGTAATGTGGCTATAAAGACTAGACTTTTGCTACTGGCACTTTTTAATCAGTGCTCTTAAAGAGAAAAATGTCAGGGGAAAAATAAAACACATGCAACTTGGTATTGGAGAATCATTTTTATATGATGGAATAAAAATCGAGATAATTTTCATCTTGACAAGTGAACCATACTCAAGCACACAAACCATACATCATTGGAAAATAGTAAATTTTCTTCCCTTTTTTTTTCTTTTTCTATTTTCTCGGCAATACTGTAAATGCCAGGTTCACTTCATTTCAAAGCAGTCAATATACTTAGAAAAGTGACTTTTGTTGAGAGATACCAATACCATTAGACTGTCTGATAAACAATTTCTTTGTACTGGCACAAGAAAAAAAAAATAATAAAAAAAATACTAAAAAATAATCTCTACTGATATACTTCTGTCTCTATTTCTGAGATGAGGTATTGTAACTATTTACATTATTTCCATCATTTGGACTGTTGTCCTCATATTGCCATTTTCACAATGTTTTTGACCATTGTATGTTCCGGCCTTCTTCAGGTGATATATGTTGGAACTTTGAACTGAACCTAATCTTCTCCATATTTTTTGTATATCAAGTCTGTACCAATCCTTCAACATCTGTCTATAATTCTGGGACGAGGTATTGTAACCATTTACATTGTTCGGACTGTTATCCTCATCTTTATTGCTATATTTACATTTTGGCTGTTGTATGCCCCAGCCTTCTTCAGGTGATATACACTGGAATTTTAAACTGAAACCTTTATTGTGTCCAGAGGGTAGATTGTTCTAATTCCCCATGCCATGCCTTTTTTGGATATCTCAGTTTCAGTTAATTCTCTTCAGTAACTCAACTCCAAGTTGGCTGAGTGATCCAAAAAGTGACTTGACCCAAATAGTTTTGAGTTCAATACCTGGCTACATTAGAGAAAACAAAAACTTGAAATTTGTTTGATAAATTGCAGTCACAGTAGGGCTTGTTAAGCTCCAAGCTATTTTAAGACAAATTTCAAGTTGCACAGCTACATTTTCTTTTTTAGATTACAATTGGAGAAGAAGTTGTAGAGGGCCATGATCACCCACATCCTGAAGAGTTACAGAACAGCATAGAAGATTTAGAGAGATAGTAAAGTTGCAATATAAGTAAAGAAATTATGTAAGTGTCATTTGAAGTTTTTCAAAATCATGGAAGTTTTTTCATTAGGAAAATTCTTTAACTGACTGATTTATTTTTTGTGGGGTATTTACCCCTCTAGCATTCAACACACCCAAACACAACCCATAAATATTGGCTGTCGATATTCAAAACACCATAACCAGCTCCATGTATACTATACCAAAATATATGCCAACGTCATTGCAAAATAACACTAGGAGTCCTGAAAACAGTGAGACTTTGAGAGCCAATATTTATGGTGTCGGTTTGAGAAAATTGAAGGCTAAAGAGTTAAAGATGAAACATATTCTTGATTGTAAGAATAATTATTTTATTTTGTTAGTGGATATTGCATTAAAATCTTTTTGAAAACAACACTGATTTTTCCAGATACAAGTCTCCCTATTTAAACTATAGCTGGAAGTGGAGATGAATTCATATTTTACTCAAGGGCATTTACAATGTGTGAATGTAATGAACCTGACTGGAATTTGAACTTGGCTCAGAAGGATCAATGAAGAATGAGGCCCTCAGCATTTAAACATTATAAACTGGAATAATATTGTTTCTGTGGATTCCAAAGAAGAAATTTTTTGAAAAATCATTTCATCCCAAGCAAGGTGATAATGTCACTAAGACACAAGAGGTTACTGGGAGTGAAAGTGAATAAGATTTAGAATGCACCAGAAACCCAATCCTAAACAGGAAAGAAAGGATAAACCTCTACTTCTGTTCAATCAATGGTGAAGGATTATGAACCAAGTGGTAGATACTTCTGAACTTGTGCCAAAACAATTATTATTTATTTATCTGAGTGATATTTTTGTAAATAAAAGAATAAATACATCTACACACGTGTGTGCTTTTTCACACATATGCAAACTCATTTAGATATGAACATAGATACTCTCATACAGACTGGAAAAATATTAAGGAAGACATTGATTAATAGATAAGTATGAAAAAGCAAATATATATATATGTATAAAAACTTTCTTTCAGTCTCACACAGAGACTGATAGACTTAACACTGACACCCTGATGAGTGAGCATGGTTCTCCCACCCTGGACCTCTATTGCCCATTTCTGCTTTCCATGACTCTCGTTGGTATGTATATATCGAGCCTAGGTATATGCACTTTTTCATAGCTGTCAGGGTTCAAAGGGTTAAAGTTATTAAGCAAAAGTTATTAATATTTTAAGTTGAGACAAAATATTTTGGCTTTGTTTTCACTGTGTCATTATCTGAAGATATTGTCTTGAGCCAACAAACCAGTACTAACTTTATCCAGAATAACAAAATTCTTAAACAAAAATTCAAATATTTAAAAAGAAATGTTCATTATAACAAAGAGTAGGCAAAAAAAAAAACTTGTTTTTTTAAAAGAATTTTTCCATTTCCTTTGAAAACCATGTTAAAAGATGACAGGCAACATTATCTGATGTGTGTTCTTTTGTAAAAACCATATTTACTTTTAAGAAAAGTTCATCTTCATACAGTGGGAAAAATAAGTATTTCATCCCCTTCTGATTTTCTGAGTTTGCCACCTTAGAAAATAGGAATGGTCTATAATTTTCAGGGTAGGTCCATCTTGAAAGTGAGAGATAGAATATAAAACAAATACTAAATTAATTTTTGAGCATTTATTTATTTTTTTATTGAAAAAATAAGTATTCACCACATAGCAAAACATAAATACTAATGCTCATACAATATAGATCTGTGTCTACTTTTTGGACTCACATGTGAACTAGATCTATATCTAAAATTTTGACTCTCATTGAAACTGAACTTATGACTATTTCTTTTAACTCTCATGCAAACCAGACTTAAGGCACCTATCTATTGTTGATAAAAATAATGGAATTTTGTGTTAAAACAAAACAGCCCACACCAAACCAAGAATTTGTCATTTTTTGTTTTGTTGTGTGCAAAAACTAATTCCCTCTTCTGTAGGCATTTTGAGAAAATATCCACATCCTAAAAAATATGGTACTGAGAATTTGGCACAAATTTCTGAAATTACAACGGAGTATGTATGGGGTTAATTAAAAAATATACTGAAAAAACATTAAATGATTTCATGGGAAGGAAGAAAAGTGATCATAAAACAATTTCTTTCATGTCAGGGTGAGAGCAATCATGGCTTCCAAGAACTTCCTGTCTCAGTAATTTCTGAGTTGTTATCATCCTTGTTTGTCCTTGTTCTACCATTCATTCACACAAACTCACCTAGTTAGTTTTTGCTGTTTATAACCACCTCTTCAATATATCCTGTGAGTGATGAATTACCCAACCCCTCTTTTCTCATTATGCATTCCACAAATTTCAGCTGTCTCTGCTTAGAAAACTACTAAGTGCACATTGTCATTATAAAATATCAAAGATGAATTTACTTTCAGCATTCAAAACAAATGAAAATATTTTGAAAACTATTTTTAAAATAAATATATGAGATAAGTATTTAGTCTTCTGTTAAAGTAATATATGAAGTAAAGTAAAACATTACACATTTAATACTTGTTAAGTTACATTCAGTAATAGCATTTTTTGACAACTATGAGAAAATCAATTATAAAATAATATAACATTCTATATTCAGAACTAGCCAATATCATAAAAACTTATAAAAACCAGAAAATGATACACCTGAAATTCCATTTAAAAACATTATACATGAATAAAACTAATCTGGAGCAATTACTTGTATTCAATAAAATCTAATTAAAAGTACTAAATCAACTTTTGCATTTGCACACTTTAAAAGATCTAGAGAATTTTAAATATAAATTATTTTGGTTATGTGTATCCTACTCTGTATAAATTCAGTACTTGGACAGATGTTGGAGACTTTTGTAGCTTCAACCAGAGTCACCACGGGCAAAGTCTGCTTAGCCTTTAGTCTGTTTGTTAACAGAGTTTAGGGTCAACACCTGACTTGCCTTCAGGTTTTAATTTAAACCACAATAACAGAAAAAGTACAATATTTGTGATAAAAGTATTATGAGTTATTCAAAAAGACCTGCATAGAAAAACAAAAGAAAAAAGAAATTATGATCCACTGATTTACAATTTGATTGTTTTAGTTATAACATTTAGATATATCTGAATGAGTTTGATGCCATGCATTGCATCCATATGAAAGTCTTGATTCTCACCCCAACCCAAGTAATCAGAAAATCTATCTCCTTTTGAAAGAAAATTATGATAAATTAAAAAAGAAAATCACCAACAAAAACTGGGTTGATTGTGAGTACAACAGATTTATATTGTTATTCAATAAAATCAAAGTGCAAAATATAGAAGTTGGTTTCTAATAAGATTAAATGCCACAATTACTCATGCAGCATCAAATATAGAATAACAGTCATCTCATCTTGCAAGCCATTGTTAGGTGAGAAAAATTCAGTCTTCACAGGCTATTCAATATTGGCCTAATTCTAGACTTAGCTAATAATTCTGAAATGAGTCAACAACATTCCAATCTTTGTTCAGACAACAGAACTTATGCAATTGGTTATGTTACCATGTTTCAGACAATTCTATAGACTTCTTCAGGTTTATCCTTCATTAAGAGAATGATTTCTGTTTTACCACCAAAACACAGAATTCCCTGAAATGTTCAACGCAACATCCTAATTCTGGTCAGTGTAGATTTCTTTGTTCAGTACATAAGGGTTAACGAATCATAACCTTAACCACTCTGATATTTCAATTAGTTTCACCTGAACTATATGTGGGGTTGTTTGTGTGTCTCAGGTTGCAGCAGAATGGGGTGATCTGCCAAGTTTATTAATGACAATCTTCTACTGCTATTTTGTTGAAGAAAAAGTAACCTTAAGACATTTCTCCTTATTACAGATTAAATACCAAAAGAAGCCCCAGAAGCGCTTGAGTGAAATGCTGTGGCAGCAAAAATGGTGATACAAAAATTCAGTTAAATTGGGCAAACTAATCTGGGAAGTTTAATATCCCTTCTCGAAGCCCAAACATTTAAAAGATTTGTATGCAGTCAGTCTTGAGATTCTCCGTTCCAAGATTTGCAGGACTTTATGCTGTTAATATTGTTATACATTTAAGTATAGGAAGTCTGTCAAATGGGTTGGTTAAAATGTTTTCGTAGCACCATCAGCAACAATGAAAAAAAGAGTTCAATTGTTTAAACAGAGCTTGGAACTTTTCTTCACCCAATGCAAGGTTCAAAAGCTACTCAAGGTAGATGGTTACTGAATCAGGTATGTGATATGAATGAATTGGAGGAAGTAGGAAGTGAAGATTATGAAGACATGATGGACAGATAATGATTAACCCTAGACTTGAAATGGTTAAGATTACAGTGTTCAAGGATGCATCTACATGGGAGTTTGTTCTACAAAATAAAAATTATTTTGAAGATGCTTTTAGAGTGTAATGTCTTTTTTACTAAACGAATATGTAGGGAATGAGGATGATTCAATCCTGTGGATGTGCCATGGAGAGTCTTGGCTATAAAAGCATGAAAATATTATTTCTCTTGGAATTAAGATTATTTGTTATTCACTACTGAAAATAAATGCCTTTCTGATGCATTTTGTTTATTTTTTGGTATTATTATTTCACATATATCTCCAACTATTATATCTGTTGTGACTATTATATCCATTTTATCAGCTGCTATGTTTCATTGGAAACAACGTTGATTATATCACTAATCTGCAGATGAATTCCAAATATATTTTATCTGTCAATGTTAATACTTGTTAGCATACTCTTGAAAAACAAAGATGGAAATAAACACCAAGACGGTCAATCATCAAATGACAAAAAAAATGATTTCTGAGTTGGAAATAAGGAACAAATGCTTTGAAAATAAATATTTAACCTTTTTCACCCAATCAGTCACATTCCTGCCAACAATAAAAAACATGTTTGACAATCACTTTGAAGTGTATTTAAGCAAAGTCCCTGGAAGACAAAACCAGTAAGCAGATAGAGATGGCTACATGCAACATCAGTTCATGAGAGTGGCTTCAAAGAGATTCCTTTACTCATTCACCTGTCTTCCTCACCAAGCTTCATGACATTTACACTCTTCCTCACCAAGCTACGTGACACTTACACTTTCCTCCTCACTTTCTCCCTTGCCTCTATTTTTCACACATACAGGTGAAGAAATCACATTTCTTTTCATCTGAACAAGCAACTACAAACAAGTAACTTTAACACTTGCTAAGAAAAATTTAGTTGGAAAAACAAAAAATTAAAAATATTTTTATATTTAAAAACCTTTCTCACCTTTTTCTTTCATGTGTGTTGATTCAAATCTGCAACACTCTGGACTATTATACTTTCAGTACCATAAGTCGTTTAGTTTTTCACTTGTTCTTAACATCAGTTTTACTGAAATATTTGTCAAAAGCTGATTTCTACAATAATAGTATTTTGTAGTACACATAAGTCTCCAAGGAAATCCTGAAGGAAGCATAAGAGCACCTATGACATACAGTGTATAATTCTTTATGGGACTTGACTTGTATCAGTTTTCACCCTGGTCAGGTTGAATCGGCTTCCTCCCGAGCAAGTACAGCATCTCGGACCATCGCTGCCCATGCCCGCCGATCCTGAGCCAGGTCACACGAAATGGCAAGCCACTCGCGATTCCATCATCGAAGACCAACTACTTGCAGACCCGATAGTACTGCTAGGTCATCCTTGATCATGCTAGCCCACATCTTCAGCTGCCCACCGACACATCTTCGCCAGCCAGGAAGAGGAGGAGGGAGAAGTACATTGCGGATGAGCTCTACTTCTTTGACCCAAGTAGGACTTGGGACCCTTCCCTTATGAGCGATACAACTAACAAGAATATTCTTTATGGGCAATCATACAGGATGCATAATATCCTCCTAAGAAATGCAAAATGCACATTTCTCTTGGGAAATCGCATTGAATACATAGGACATCCGTATATACAAAGGGTTTATAACGGAATAAGAAATTATATAAGATGCATAAGGTCATCCAAGATATACTCATTATTCAGTTTTGTGTACATTCTTCTTCTTTTATGAGCCATGTACCTTCAGGATGTAAGTGATCATAGCCCTTCTTGTCCCTGTGACTCTAACCAATATTTGACTCTTTAACATCCTTCTTTGTCTCTGTAGGTTATTAAGTAGGTTATTCCCTTTATTCTACTTTCCTTCAATATGTCCTGTGAGTGTTAAATTTTTCAGGCTCTCTTTTCTTATTCTGTATAACAGACATTTGAATTCTTCCTGATTTTACGTATAAGTGTTCTTTTAGTTCCTATTTTCTTTGAAACTTCTTTGTTGCTTATATGTTCTGTCCATGGTATTCTCAGCCTCGGTCTATAGAACAAATATTTTATATTTTGTTTATGATAAAGAAATTGTCTGTCTTTCATTGATCTACACGAAGAGAGATATAAGATAGCAGTTCAGGAGTTTTTTCTTTGTTTCTAATGAAATTTTCCTGTGTTTTGATATTTTGCTTATATTCTGGAAGGCCTCTTACTCTATTTCAATGTGCCTTTGGATCTCTGGATGCTAATTAATAAAGGTAGTAGTAGTAGTAAGATGTCAGCAGTTGTAATAATCTACCAACTCACCATCAAAAACACATACCTATTTTTCATCTTCAGTATATGAAGAGAAGAGTATAGAATTGGTATCTAATATCATTCTTCCTACATGGCAGTGAATGCCGGGCAATTTCTTCCCAGATGAAGAGAAGATTTGAGGTAACAGTTTTACAGAAGGTTGCTGAGAATACCATAGACTAAATATGTGAGTAATGAGGAACTTTTAAAGAAAATAGAAACAAAAAGGATGCTTATGCATAGAATCAGAAAGAGAAAATTGATATTTCTAGGACACATATTGAGGAAAGAGGGCTTGGAAAATGTAATACTCATGGGACATATTGTAGGCAAGAGTGATAGAGGAAATCAACAGATAATATACTGAAGGAGGTTATATAAATAAATTGTGGAACAGGGAGTACAAAGACAAAAACTTACTGATATAATATAGAAAAAACAACTGAAAAGTTGCAAATTAAAAAAAATTGAATGTTTTTTTTTGTGAAAGTATTTATTTATATTTTTTTTTATATATATATATATATATTTTATATTTCAGATAGGCCCCGATCTTTCATCAGAAATGTCTGTTTTCAGAAGGGCCGATCTGAAATATCAAATATATATATATATATATAAAAAATATAAATAAATACTTTCACAAATAAAACATTCAATTTTTTTTAATTTGCAACTTTTCAGTTGTTTTTTCTATATTATATACATATTAAGAAAGTATACGTGGCTTCTCATTATGCTATATATATATATATATATAAATATATATATATGTATGCATGTATAATTGTGTGTGTATTTGGACAGCATTCCCTTTTTTATACAAGTTTAATTAAAGACAACTGACAAAGTACTGTGATTAAGCTTTTTAATTAATTTATTTCTTGTGTTGATATAAGTGTTTTCTTTTTTGGATGTAAAGTGTATAAAAATGATTCAAATGTAAGGTATATCAATAATATCAACAATGTGCAGACCGTGTTTGGAAAAGAAAACATTCTCATCACTCTGGAAATGTATAAAAAAAATCAACACATTGAGTTAAAGATAAAAAGAAAAATCCTTGATAACAGCTAATAGAATAGTCTTAAGAACTCAGATATACAGAAAGCAATCTTCAGGCCATGAAGCTTGCATTCAGACTGTTACCGATCAGTGCTGACAAACACTGCTAAGAACTATAAACAATAAAACACCATGAAGATTGCTTTTAATGCAATCTTCAGGCCTAAAGATTATATTCAAGCATGAAATATATGAATTGAAGACAGGGATTCAATTTGACAAAATGATTAATTAAAGAACAAGTAGGAAAACTTTTTAAAATTTCACAGGTTTCACTATTTATGTAGCTTAATCAGAAGTTTTAAAAATTTCTGATGATAAACTGTAAAACTATAAAGTTTTTCTAGTTGTATCTTATTTGATCATATATATATGTGCGTACACAGACACATATATATATTCATATTAAACAATGTGAAAACAAGTTGGATGGAGAAAAATTTTATTTAATTGTTGATATTTGTTACTTTATGTGAGCATTTTCAAAGCATAAATGAAAACTCTCAGTAAAAGTTGTTTCTATAGCAACCATGTTATAAAAAGCACTGCAGTCAATTTGAAATATTTTAACATTTCTAAAAATTCTGAAAATGAAACAAAAAAAATTAAAAGAAAATTTTCAACATCCAACTGGTTTTCACATGCATTTCATTTTTATATACTTTATTGGATATTTCCCATTAATCATTTATTATTTATATCCTGAGATTTCTATGAATATTGGTATGAATATATATTGTAGAACTATTTTAAAAATCTACTAAAATGTATGTGTCATGAGAAATAAAGTAAATGAAGTAATATTGGCTTTTACACACACAGACAATGACGTCATTATAACATGAAACCTACTGAGAAATTAGTTTGTGTTATATTCAGTCAGTCAGTTGTGTGTCATGCATGATACACGCTTAGGCAATCATGTACCTTTTGATACATGACTGACAAGGCAGATTTTTTTTCCACAGTAGGTTACCATTTCTTTCTGTGGCAGACCAGTTGCCATTCTAGGCTATAGAGCTATTTACCCATAGCTGGGGGGAGAAGAAGAGGATTCATACCTTTCCCAAGGGTATTAGCACATAAGTGAATGTAATGGATTTGACTGGAATTTGAACTTGGCTCTCCGATTCTTCAATCTGAGCCACTATCCATTACTCCACCATGCCTGTTATATTACTGATCAGTAATAACATAGAGGCAAAATGATCCATTAATTCCAATGGTAAGTAAATCAAATTCTTCTGTGAGCAGTGTCCCATCTGGATGTGGGTGATCATGACTTGCCACAATCTTTTACACCTCTTGGAAATGTTTGCCTTTTTACTATCACACTTTCTGTTCTGCCATCAATTTCCTCTCTGTTTCTTTCATTTCTGAAATTTCCGGTGAGTAAAGTAAATCACCATTAGTTTTTGAATATATTATAATTCAGTTTTGTTTGTTTTATTTTACAGCATATCAACCTCAATGTGTGTTATTTAATGCTAACAAGAATTTTATTGTTGGCAACATTTTTTTCAAAAATGTATTGCTGGTAATATTTTTTATCCAAAAATTTATTGCTGGTAATATTTTCCTTTTTCAAAAATCTACTGCTGGTAATAACGTATTGCTGGTAATAATTTTTCAAAAAAAATATAGCTGGTATTAAAACCTATTTTTATACTTTCATAGTGTTTTGACCCCTTTTAGGTGGAGGGGTAACTCTTTGCCCAAAGCTGGGACCGTGTCAGGTGCTACCTCCTCAGGTCAGGGTGGACTTGAGAACACCAGCAAGTAAGAGGTGGTTCCACTCTCCTCAAAAACCTTCTGGTCAAAGGTCTTACTGTCAGATGTAGTTTATCGTCTTACCCAGGACACAGATGTTGTTTATTGTCTTACCCAGGACAGGGAAATATCATAGATTTATGATTTATTGTTATATGAAAGTATATAAAGTAAGATAAACAAATCTTTTTATTTCATTTTCGGTTTCAATGCAACATCTGGGACAACTTTGTCCCAGGACATTTATAATGGGACTCTACTCTTTTTACTTGTGTATACTAAATCTTGGATTTGTTACAGAATTATGGCAAGTGTATGCAATAGTGTTAAGATGTCTGAATTTCTAAGATGAAGTATTGTATTTATTGTTCAAAATAGCTTTTGATATGTAAGCATATTTACTGCCATATTAGATAAACTTTCAAAAAATCACAAAGACACATCTTTGAAAAATGTTTGGGAAACTAAGTAAATACAAGGACCTTGTGACAGAAAATCAGTAGAATTTGGAGTCTCTTCTTTATTTGCTATGACCCCTCAGGATGTAAGCGATCATAGCTCTCCACAACTTCCTGTATTTTGTAGCTATTAATAAATTTTGTCTTTTTGTTATTTCTCCTAAACCGTGTTGTCATCCTTTTACTTATTTACAGTTAAAGAATATAAAAATAACCTGAGCATTGCAATAAAAGTAAGCAATAAAATTAAAATCAAAATATACTAGAAAGATAAATTATATATATATATATATATGTGTGTATGTATGTATATATATATATGTGTATGTATGTATATATATATATATATATATGTGTATGTATGACTACTTCTTCTTTCCAAAGACTTAATTTCACCACCATCTACTGTGATATATTATAGAAACCCAATCATATGTCTAAATCTGAAATTTTTAAAGAACTTACTCCAAACAAACAAACCTCCTAATGATTAATGTTCCTGAAAGAGGTCTGAAACTGATTTGTAGCCATGATTAACTCACTTCTAAAATCCCCTTTATACTGATTTTCTGTTGATCGATGTCATTACCAAATTTACCAGAAATATTTGGTGCCACAAATCCTGCTTAATTATCCATCTTTGACCTTTAGAAAAAAATCATTCTTTGATCATTTTTCTAGTATGGCTCTCAGACTTGGAAGGAACAACAATGACAAACAATCAATATTTGTTACTCTACTGTTAAAAAAATGTATATGTTATGAATTATATTTACACCATGAACAAAATTCAGAAAATTACATTCACATTGTTCCATTTTCGGTAATAAAAAGAGTGACTGTTGAAGTATACAGAAATTATCAAATTTCAGAATAACCAAAGTATCTTTTGTTTTCAAGATTATTCATTGCTTCATAAAAATGCATGGAAATATTTATTAACCTTTTATAAATCAGAATTTAATGAAATATTTAATTATTTATGAAAGCTTTCATGATTTGCTTATTACAAAGAACCTATGATTGGAGGTGATGAAAATATGCAAATTAAAAACTGGAGATACCACAATCAAACAAGTACAAAAATTTAAATATCTGGAAGGTGTGAGACAGAAGTCTGAAGGCAGATTGGGATAGTGAAAGATGCCTTCCAAAAGCTTTGCAAAGTATTATGTAACAGGAAAATTTCATTGGAGCTACAAATTTGATTGATCAAACAAATTATGAAAGTTTATCCTCCCCTTTTGTCTGACACCTCAGGCAGTGGTTCCCAAAAGGTGTGATATGCCTTATAGGTGTGCTGGAAGAAGATAGCAGGTGAGCAGAATGATTGAAAGACAAGCAATGATTTTAGAAAAAGTTTCCAAAATTCAAATGCCAAAAATAAATATGATTTCAAAATTTAAAATATTCTTATGGATTACATGTAATTGCATGCATGAGTCCCCGTATAAATAGTTATAAATAATTATTCATCAATTTTACCATTACGGTATTTTTACATTATATCAAGTACTAAGAATATAGTAACTAGGGTATGCAAATTGGAGGAGAGAGTTATCAATGATAATGTTCTGACTTCAAATCTGTGGTTATCTGCTTTCAACTCTCTCTCAGATTTTTATTTTTAAATGTACTTTTTATCACATAAATTTTGTTAAAGTCTGAATAACCTGATGTTTATCTAATATATAAAGATGTTTTCTTTAGTAGGAAATTTTTTTTTTTTACTTTGGCTGATTTGTTATTAATTTCACTAGTTCAGAAAATAGAAAGACTTTGTTAGAAAGAAAAGACTACTGAACTGTTAAGTGATATCTATCCTCCTATAAGGCAGTGAATACTGGACAATCACCTCACAGATGAAGCAGCAGAAATGTGGTTCTACAGAAGGATGCTAAGAATAACATGGACTGAACATGTAAGCAACAACAAAATGTTAAAGAGAATGGAAACAAAAAGGACTCATCCTGTTTCCATTGAGTCCTAGTACACACTATCTGGCCCAGGGATTGAACTCATAATTATAATGTTGCCAAAATTCTAAAACCAACATTTTAATCCACTAGAATTCTCTATGGAGAACAAGGAGCCTTAAACCTAACCTACCCTGCTGATGAGTGATTTTTTGCTCTATGCAGCTTTTGAATTTTTGCCAATCTTCTTTCTTCCTTTATACAGTGTAACCCGGATATAAGAGAGTTGTCGGGACCGGATAAGAAGTCTCTTATATCCGAGTTTCTCTTATATCCGGGTTTGGTCTATTTTGTTTTATTAACACAGGCTCTAATTTGGGACCAGAGAAAATCTCTCTTATATTCGGGTTTCTCTTATATCCGGGTCTCTTATATCCGGGTTGCACTGTATTGCCATTCATTCACTCACTCAAATTTGTTATGTAGGTCATTCCCTAAGTGGTTAGTCAACCCAATAATTGAAGAATAATAATATTTACCATTGTGTAGCTATTATTTATGAAGAGTAGCCTCATTTTGACATAAGGCTGGAATTATGGGGCAATAAGAGAAGAATGAACCCACATCTCAGAAGTAATGGTCCACAGTTCTAGCATGCTAGCCATTATATAATAATAAAGTGCCCATCTATTCCATAGTAGAATATATGCAATCACATTTGAATCTGAAGAGGCAACAAAACAGATTGCTGATCGCTTTTTCATGTCAGAGTAACATATTATAAATTTAAATCACTTGGATCATGTAGATTTTACATAATCTATCAGTGAAAATGCAATTCATTTTGAAAACAGCTTTTATTCTAGTTGTCTGTAGATCAATACCATTACCAAATTAACAAAATATGTTTTGTTCTAGAAATCATGCTTAATTATCAACCTTTGATCTTTATTAAATTTATTCTGTGATTAACTTTTTTATTATTTACCATTCTAACACTTGGCAAGTAATTTTAAGTAACAAAGTTCTTTGAATAGATTATCAGACCTCTTGGTTGCATGCCTGATACTCTACACATTAATTAGAATAAGTAATTGCTTTGAACAATCAAATAAAATTTTAGTTTCTTGTAAAAGCTACCGATAAAATCAGACATCATATATATTGATTTATAAATTGGCTGTTGGCAGTCACAAGTAGTTTTTATCTAAACAGTTTTGTGCTTACAGAACAGTCTTCTGTAACTAACAAATTCTATTTTTGCCTACTGTTTTACTATTATAAATGAGGGGGTACTGGGAAGTTCATAGCCTGCTCTACTTCTTAAAATGTAACCAAATGGCTAAACATCAGATTTTTTTACAAAACTTACTTTGATTGAGAACTTTACAGGACATCTTGTGTGTGTGTGTGTGTGTGCATATATATATATATATATATATATATATATATATATATATATATATATATGCTGGTTTGGCTACCACAATATTATGAAGATGTCTTACACTTCAATAATCAACAAAAACTTAAAATTCTTGAGGCCCTCTATATCAAAATCAATCAACCAACACTCAACATAATTTATTATGAATATAGCAACAACATATTAAAATACATATAACATTTAATTCCATTTTACATTTCTACCAATTTCTGGCCAGCTACCTTACACTGAAATGCTTGTTTTGCAAAAAATCTATAGCTACAACAGATAAATTAAAAATTTTAATATAATTACAGAGTGGGTTTTTATGTGTCTATAAAAATTGCCATCACTATGGAATGCAAATTTTATCACAGTTACAATAAGTTTGTCTTTGTAATTTATCCCTGAAGAAGATGATCTTTGAAAAGATTGAAAGTACTCAGGTTAACAAAAACTATGGTGCCTTCCTTGATGAATTTCATATTAACATCTAGAAACTGTTTCGACAACTGGAAAGGATCAATATAAAAATAAGTAGACACAATATGTCTATATTATTCATATCTTTCATTAAATATGACAGGCAAGGAATATTAGATTAATATTTTATTAAGTTTCTCCAGCTATGAGAGAGTCCCTGTATATTAAACATCTCTCTCCCACAATCAACCTCACCTTATTTAACAGTGGGAATGGTGTGTTGAATGTTTTAAGAAATAGAAAGATGCTCTCTTGAATTCCAGCCACACTCAACACATGAAGGTTTTGAATAAACATTACTACTAGTATTCAAAACAACACCACAAAATCTTAAACAGTTAAAACATGAAGAGAAATTGACAACACCTAAACAACCTCCCTAACCTCTTGAAAATAGCAAAAGAATGACCGAAAGCACTTGGGACAATGGGCAATATGGACAATTTTTGCACTCCCTTACTCCCAACAAATGGAAAAATGTAAGACTACTAGAAAAACTAAATAAAATATTAATAAATTTTTCATTGTCTGTCATATTTAATGAAAGATGATTAAAAGAAAGATTGCTGCCTATATATATATATATATATATATATATATAGATAGATAGATAGATGTCCTATTTGGCTGCAATACGAGTCTTTAACTAGAATATAAATTGATGGCATTTTGCAAATTAAAACTGCATCTGCAATGTGAAGCAAAATTAATATAAAATATAAAATTTTTAAAAATTTATAAAACAGGCAATTTTAATAAATAATAATTAAATTACAAATTAAGTAATTGAAATAAAAGATGATTTTTTATGCAAAGAACAGAATCAAATAAAGAAATGAATCAATTTTGCTTCCAAAATATGCTCTTTCAATAAATGTATTATTCCAATTATGTTTTTAAAAATGTAATGTTGAAAGATATTTCCCAATTTATTGCAAAAATTACATCATGAAAAATTCAAACTTACTTTTACTCTGACAGTAAAACACTAAATAACTGACAAATGTATTGCTTCATTGCAGACTGCCATATTCACTGACATTTTGGAAGTAGCTTTATATGATATACCTCTTTAGTACAGTATAGATTTATAATTCTGTATAAACAAGTAGTAATGGGCCTCAGAAATTTGAGAATTTTGAGGAAATCTCATGTTTTAAATGTTTATTTCTTCCTCAAATGCCAAGAGAGCTGCTCATATTTTTGACTGATTTATTTCTTAGGAAATAAATTAATTTTCCTGTGATGAAAAGGAGTCGATTTATTTGAATACTCTGCAGTTTCATTTACAATGCATTTCCCTATTTTTATATGCAAAAAAGCATGAATATATTTTATATTTCTGTCTAATCTCAAATCCACTTTACTATGTAGAGTAAAACAACCTTTACTAGTAAAACTCAAAGAGGTTTTTATTCAGTCAAAATGTAGAAAAGTTTTGGAATGAAACAAAAATTACTCTTTTCTCTAAGAATTTGTCATGGTCTCTAATGATATTTCATCAGAATTAAAAAAAGAGAACCTTTTCCTTATTTTACCACCAAAATTTGTAAGATAAAAGAATAATGTTCTCTTAGCCACTGGACAAGGCAGTTGGACGTTTGATTCCTAAAGACAACAAATGTAAAAGTTTGACTACTACAAAACCAAGAAAAATCAGTCTCCAAATTTCATTGACAGTTATGCAGTTTGATCCTCAAAAGAATTTAGGACTGATACATTTAAGTTAAACAAAACAAAAAATACACAATACAAATAAACAATTACAATACAAAAACATTTATGTACTGTGTTACATATCACAATTTAGCACATATCAAAAGAATTGGTAAATTTATTACCAAGACATAATTATATAAAAGTGAATAATGCCTCAACTTAACATCCTGTTGTATTTTCTGATACATGATTTTCCTCACAATTCATTTTCAGCATTAACCCAGGAGATTACCATTTGGAGTCATATAGTTAAACTTACAGTAATGTGTTACATTTTGTTCATTTTACTTCTACTGCAAAAACTCCACACTCATAATAGTAGTAATCCTTTTAATTTACAGCAGTTGTGTTATATACTACTAATTGCTTCAAATTCACTTCTTTTAATTGATTCTACTAATTGCTTCAAATTCACTTCTTTCCTTATTCTTCTTTCAATGTATATAAATCTAAATTTATTTTATGATTTTCAGGAAAAAGCAGCATCAATCAATTGTCAACCAATTGACTGATCCTTTAATCTGATGAAACAACAGTTTTCACTTTTTGGGGGGCTCATACTTCCAGTAATCCCTGAGAGCTGAATAGGTTGTTTTTCTTATGCATGTCGACAGTCACCAAAATGTTATAGGCTTCATTCACATCATATCAGCAGAAATTAGCCTTGTGTTCACAGAGATAAAAGCATACTTAACAGGAAATGAAACATATACAAATAACAGGAAAAGCACGGTAAATTCTATGTTAATTTCAGGCAATTTGTTTATATTTTTGTGTGTATTGGTGTGTGCATTTCTTAGGTTACAATTGTTTTAAGGTACATGTGATAAAAGGGAGAATTTACTCCATATTATTACAAGCCATATCACAGAGAAAAGTTGGGTACATGTTGCCCATACCAAGGTTTGTGGCAAAGAGACTAGATTTAATGTCTTTTGGCAATATGCCTATATTTCTGGCAGGAAAAGTTTTTGTTGCATGCTGGATGTACTTTTATTATTTTTATTTAATTTATTTTATACAATGTTTTTATGTTATTGTTTTATTTTATTTATAATTTTCATTATTATTATTATATTTTATATTCATTTATTTATAATAATAATATTCCTATAGAGCTATCTTCAACATGACCAGAAACAAAAGGTTTGGAAGGAAACTACCATAAACTCTAGAAAGAGCAATAATATCAAGTGAACTTGACAAGTCTAATTTCATGGAAAGCTGTTTAAAAAAAATTCTATAAATTTCAACCAACAGTAACACTAATTATTTCGTCAATGAATGCTGAATACTTCCTCTATTGAAACAGCTAATTTCACTATTACCATTATGGAGATCACAATTTTAACTGTGTAGGAGAGGTCACTCATGACTATAAGTTGAAATCTAACTCTCAATACTGAATATGGTAGGTGTAAAGACTATTTTAGAAGTTGGTGTAAATCCCAGACTCAGATATCTTTGGTCAATTAAGAAAAGGATAAAAACAAAGTTTTCTTCCACTAGAATAGTATCTGCCAGTCATATACGCAGAATAGATATTCATGCAAAGTAGATTAACCTTGTGAGTCATTCTAAACAAGCAAATGTAGTTGTTGGTTTGTCGTTTATAAGGAAAGATGCTACAGAATTGATACAGTGGTACAAGTAAATAAACCACAGAAAATATTACACTTGTGAATAATGTGAGTCTTCCATATTTGGTTTTTGATTCTGATACAAAATTTCATTGTATATGAATGCAATATGTGTTTCTTTTCTTACATATCTGGCAACAAATATATTTTACAAATTCACCCAATTTATTTACACTGATTACAATTAAAAATAAAATTGTAAATGCTAACATTCTCAATTGCATGTTTTGTCTTTTTTGTTTATTTTTACAGTAAAGTTCACCCTGTACAAGGCCCCGGATCCACCCGAGGTAGAGGACTACACTAAAGGGTTGTTTATATGGACTGGAGGAGAAGATAACAGTTGACTAAACATGAACAGATTAAGACTGTAGTTATTGGGGGAAACATCCTCTAGGAAGTCTGTTCCATAGGGCAGAAGTTTGTGGGAAGTAGCTGTTTGAGTGGAATACAGAGATAATGTGGGTGGTTTGCTACGATGTAAGTGGCATGGCAGGTCCTAGCTCTGAAGGTCAGACCTGGTGAAACCAGGAGATGCAGTTCATTCAAGCACTTTCCATGGTAGTAGCGATAGGGCAGTGAGAGACTCACCACATCCCTCTTGTGAGAGAGAGGTTGGAATATGGAGAATAATTCTTCTCCCACAAGGACTTGATAGAGTTCAAAAACACCTCCAAGACTGGGAAGAGAGGTCTGGGCAGCTTCTGCCCAAATATGGCAACAGTACTCCATTTTTGGCCTGGTCTGGCTCTTATAAAAGCAAAGGATAGCAGGAGGGAGTCAGGTACTTACTGGAGCGGTACAGGGAGGCAAACATTTTACTTGCATCTGGATCATATATAGGAATTCCACTTGTCAAGTGTGAGTTTGAGGCCCAATATCCTCTCAAGCACAGGGTCTCCTTGAGGGGACATCTGTTCATTGTGACTGGTGATAGTTTGGGGTCTGATTGGCAGTGATGGAATGTAATCATCCAGTTTCTTCCCCCCACTGGGAAGTTAGTGTCAAATTGGAAGAGAGGTCAGCACCTCTATGTTATCATATCATCAGCATAGACATTTACAAATGATCAGAATATATTCTTAGGTTGATCATTTATGTAAATCAGAAAGAGAGTTGCTCCGAGAAGTGGAACATCTACATTGACTAGCAGGGCCTCAGACGACTGGCTATTTATAACTACCTTCAGGGATTTACCTGTTAGGAAGGATTTTATAATAGAGAAAACCCTTCCAGTGATTCCATAGCTGGAAAGCTTGTGTAGCAAACCTTTGTGCCACACCTTGTCAAAGGCTATTGATATATCTAATGCTATTGTCCTTGTGGTATGTGTGTCATCAAGGGCATTAATAATTCTGTGTGCAAAGGTAGTCAGGGCATCAGCAGTGGATTGGGCTGATTGGAACCTATACTGCTTGTTGCAGAAGATGCTGTTCCTATCCAGTTGCTTGATGACTTTCTTGTTGATTAAGGTTTCAAAAAGTTTATTTATGATGCTGAGAAGACTAATGGGTCTATACTGGGATGGGGAAGATCAGTTGCCCTCATTATTGAAGATTGTGCATATGCTTGCCACCTTCCACATGCTTGGGAAACATTTCTCCTTCAAGTAGGGGTTAAATGACTTTGTGGGAATAATTCTGGGTTGATATTCTTAAGGACAACTACTGGAATTTTGTTTGGGCCAATGGCTTTTATTGGGTGTGGAGGCTTTTGATAATTCTAGAGACTTCTCTTGTTGAAATGAGTATATTACTTAGATTCTGCTCAGTGAGATATGGGAAGTTTGAGAAGGGATGGCCTTTGTCTTCTAACATTGACCTTTGCCTTTGCCTTGTCTGTTGAGGATGGGCCCATTTATAATAGTGGGCAAAGCCGGTTTGTCTCTGTTCATAATTTGGTTGGTGATCTTTTAGAAATCATAAGATCCAATTTGTTTATTTTCAAACTTGGCCTGGACAGATTGCATGTAGCTTCACTTTTCATTTTTCAGGACTCTTTTACAGCAATTGTGGGTGGTTCTGAAAGAAGTAAGTGCCACACTACACTACACTGCTCCTTGTGATAGAGTTTGAAGTAGTGATTCCAGTGAGCTATGGCTGCAGCATACACAGGGAATGGCATACACCAGGAATGACTGTTTGGTTTTGCTGGAATTTTTTGGTGGGTACAAAACACTCCATTCCAGAGAGGATCCATTTGGAAATTAGGGCATGAGTTTTGAGGGTAGCATGTTTGAAGAAGGTTGGAAGAGGAGCTTCCATCATGTAAGCCCAAAAGCTGTCCCAGTCTACCTCTGCAGAGCAAAAAACCATTCTATGAAATGGTAAATCAGAGGATGTCATTGGTTTGGAGTCAATCTGGACACTGACTAGGGAATGATCTCATGTGCCAATGGGGGCTGAAACTTTTGCTGAGCATTTGTCAGGGTAGGATGTTAAAAAAATGGTTGAGGAGGTTTACTTGCTGTCCTGTTGCGTCTGGGACTCAAGCTGGTTCTTCAACGATTTGGGTTAGTTCATATGTGATGGAGGCATCTTTGCAGTATTTTTCTTCTTCGTCAGTTTTGTTAGAATGAACTAACCTTCCTTTGTGGTGAACATTGAAGTCACTACATATATGAAAGTTGGCTGAGGGATATTCAGTGAGGATATTGTCAACCCTCTTTGGTATTTGATTGAAGATTACCAACCCTTCATCCTGAGGATGATACAGGAAAAGACAAATATGCTACTATAGTTAAGTGCCACATGGAAACACATATATGGGAGATCAAGGTCTTTTGTGTCTCTGCTACAAGGAAATCCATCCTTGATTTAGGCACTGAGCCCATTACCATAGTGATTTAGGTGGTCGTATTTTATTATAATGGGTGAGTAACACTGGATTGTGAGCTCCTGCAATGGGATTGAGGCATTGATATTTTAATTGTTGAATGTGATTTCATGATACTTTTCAAACATTTCTTCCTCTGCTTTGACACTTTTATGTGGTTCTTTTCTTGTTCTGGTACAGAGCCAAAGACCTTCTGTGCAGAATACTATCATGGGAGTAAAAAGTTTTCTCTTCTCTATTAGTCATCATTTTTTTATCCTCTACTATTTCATGCTATGAGCTGCAAACACAAGAACATAAATTTAAATATATTATAAGTGTTTTAACGAAGAAAAGAAAATTTGACCTCAATCTCCAAATATACATTGGAATAGGAAAAATGACTTCCAAAAGTTAAGTTTAGTATTAAGAAACAGGAAAATTTCATTAGAAACAAAAAAGTGCTGAACTGCTATGTTTATTTCTTTCTTTTGTTTTACAGCGCATCAACCGCAATCAACATCACATGGGTCATTTAATGCCAACAAAGTTTTAGAATAAATTTGTTGAGATAAAATAAACATTCCTTGTAAACTAAGTTTAGTACAGGACTAAATGTTGTCGGTGCATATAGTTGGAATATCATTGTTCAGTTACTCATATTTTTGAGTACAATCCTACATCTCTTAGAAAATGTAAAATCTTATATTGTTTTATTTTGTTGAAAAGATCTTTTAAATTGTTATCTTGGTAATGTTTTGCTTGAGCTAGGTCAAAGTCTACACAGTCCAGCAATATATATTTTACTGTAAATCTGTCTTAGCATGTAGTGCATGTTGGGGCTTCTGTACCTCTAGTAAATGGTGATAGGTGTGGCCTCTGTAAAGTCGGGTCAACACTACCTGTTCTCTTCTATTGTTATTGATGTAATGGAATAACCTGTCACCCTCATGAGTCACTACACTATAGGTAGTAACTACCTATAATATCTGTAAGTCAACTGACTACAGAGTATAGCTGGGATTTGTTGAGTACGACTCAGACTTATGCAAGAACTACCAACCTTCCAGTAGTAGCACTCACTACTGGATTGACTTGCAACAACCTTGTGCATAACTGTTACCCTTATTCTTATTGTATTGGTTTTACAATAAAACTTTACTTATTTTATCCACTCTGTTTTCAAGTATATATTCTTACTAACACAGAATATGACAGTTATTGTATTTTGTGTTCCATTCTCCAATGGGAGGTTTAATGTTCAGAAGTTTGTTATTAGTGAGGGTATACCATTGGTTTTGCCATTTATTTTTGATCATTTTATTGACCACAGTCCTATAATCAGTGTGTGGTATTTTACCATTTGTTATTTTGTCTTTCATTGGTCTTTTTGTTTCTGAGTCTGCCTTGTCATTTCCATGTATGCCAAAGTGGTTCAATATCCAACAAAAGATTATTTGATTTTTTGGACAGTTGATGAATTCTATCTAGAAACAGGATGGTTAAAGGGTCACTAGATTTTTTATTTTTCAATGCAGTATGCACAGATAAAGTCTGAGAAAATTATGAATTTATTGTAAGGGTTTGTGGTTATCATGTCAAGTTCCAAGTTAATACCAGTTGGAATTGCTATGTAATATCAATCCTCCTATATGGCAGTGAATGCTAGACAATTTCTGAGTTAGACTTGAGGCAATAGAGATGTAGTTCTGTAGAAGAATGTTAACAATACAATGGACAAATATTATATAATATTTCAGTACTCTTTTCTTTGTGTTGAATGGCATTCGTCTATTTCTTAATTCTTTGCTTAGCTTTTGGAAGGCAACTTTTGCTATCCCAATGTGCCTTCAGATTTTGGTGCCACGTTTCCTGTCTTCCGTTAAAACACTACCCAGATATCTAAATTTTTGTACTTGTTTAACAGACTCTGTAGAACTATATAAATCTGGTGAGTGAATTTTTGATATTATGATGTCTATTTAAGTGTTTGACTAGCTAAATTATTTCTTTTGGTTTTTCACTGGTGAGCACTTAAATCTCTTGCTATTTTCTATTCTCTCTCTGAAACAAACACACGCTGATAAAACTTTTCATGCACACTTCTGCATTTTTGCAATCAATAAACTGATCAAAAAACCATGCAACTATGCTTTCGTAATCAAAGTAATTGTTCACAGTCTGATCTTCCTAAATGAAAACTTGATTAAATTATCTTGAAATAATGGAATAAGTGCTGATTTAAAACTCATATGAGTGTGCAGTATTTAGAATAGGGGACATTGCGTGAAATGCAATAAATATTTTGCAGTTCCAATAGTTGATAGAATTTGCAGTGTGGCCATTGTTCAGAACTAATGGCATTAAATACATAGGCACACATTTAGTTTCACAGCACTTTGTTTAATTAATGTCGTTATACAGCATGAAAGATGGACTGAGTGATACAAGCCACTCACATGACATAATCTAGAAGGAAAAGTCCACATAATCTAATATCATATTTATTAAAAATCAGAATAGATTTTGATTTTTATCAATAGAATTGGAAGAGAAGAGTGATATCAATAACTTGAATTAAGTTGACTGAATTTGATGAAATAAAGGTAAAAGATATCAAACTAATTAAATAAAAGCTATACATATATGTGTGTGTGTGTGTGTATATATATATATATATATATATATATATATATATCTCACACAATTTGTGAAGAGCAGCACTATATCAAGTATAATTCATTACCTCTTCATCACTGTGGCCTGTTAGTATAGTTGGTATGATGCTTGTGTTATATTGAATGGCCTGGGTTCAATTCTAGGTAGTGGATGCACACTGCTGATGAGTCCCAAATACAGGACAAATAGCTGTTCAGTGCTTTCTGCATTCTATTAAGGTTTCTTCTAGACTCGATGAATTACTTAATTATGATTATCTCAAATCCTCCTAATAATTTCTATCATATATATATATATATATATATATATATACACACACATACAAATTTTGTATATTTAATCAGTAATTCTTTTACACATGTTTCTAATTTTTTTAAATAAAAACTTCACAATGTACACTTAATATTTTTTTTTACTTTAAAACCAGCCAGAATGTACTGGCTGTGCTCAGTAAGGCACCCCAAATGAAATTACTACTATGCCTATACAACACATCAAAGAATACAAATGCAAAAACATACTAATAACTCCATCTCTTAAATCAGAAAAGAATTAGCCAAACAGGCTCAGGACAACAAGTATGATGGACACTTTCTTAATCCTCATAAAAAAAACTGAATAAAAATTTGTCCATCATATTCATATATATATATATTATGTCTGGCCCAAAATTGCTGCACAAGCCATGGTTATTGATGGAACCTCTGTGGTGTAGTGTGACAATCAAAGTCTACAGACTTTCATTCCAAGCTATGCTATAAATTATTGAAGTGATCAAGAACTTTATAACTTAGTATATATGAAGCAGAGTTCAAGGTCAATCTGTGCCAAGTGATTTCACTCTGTGTAATTTGGCTTCATTATCATAGCAACAGTTCCAATACCTTTTGATCACACCTTGTATAGCAAAAACTTCAGAGAAAAGTTCAGTTCAGAAGAACCAATCGGGGCAGAGGATAAATAAAAATGAGGTTGCTATATGAGTGTAAGATGAGGAGTTAATGTAGTTTATGAGGTTATGTAGGAAAGATAACAGTTAACTTTAGTCTTGAATAGGTTAAGATAAAAGTGATTGGGAAACATCCTCTTGGGAGTATGTTCCACAAAGTAGCAGTTTGTGGGCAGAAGTTGTCCAAGTGTAACATCCTTCTTATTAATGGAATAATAATGATTTGGTACAGTATATGTGACATGGTAGGTAACCTCAGAACTGGTGTAACTAAGGATTGTAGCTTGCCCAAACATTTGCTACGGAAATAGCAATAGAATAACAAGAAGCTTTCACCATTTCATTTCTGAAGAGGAGTTGTAGAGTGGACAATAATTTATCACCCAAAAGGCAGCTTTGCCACTTTTGAACAATCAAGGCTAGAAAGTGAGGGCTGGGAAGCTCCAGCTCAAATATGGCAGAGGTACTCCATTTTGGGTTTGAGCTGGCTCTTATAAATACAGAAAGTAATTTTATAATACCTACTGATAATACAATAAAAGTTAATAACTTTTATAAACCAATGCAATCAAATTTAAACAACAAAAAAAAAAGCTATAATAAATTATATAATCAAATTTGGTAAAATATAATCACCACCAATCGGATTACTTTTCAAGGTTAGCCCAAAGCTGACTTTTCATGTTCAGCTAAAATATAAGAAAATCATTTGTAATAAAATTTTATTTATATTTTCCTTCCTATAAATAAAATTTATGAGAAAGTTCACTGTCTACATGTTGAGTAAATTTTTTTTAAAATGATTGAAATTGAACACATTATCTTATACCTTTAGATTATATTTAAATTTTAATAATCATGGTATTTAAATGAGGAAAGAATATAGAAACATAAAAGTTTTAGGTTTTACAAATAACCTAAAATTATTTAAAATATATATGGTCTGATGATTGCTAAATGACAGTCACCATACAGAGCTGATTCCAATGTCAACACTGTCAATATCTACATATATTCTTTCTGATAATTACCAAATAAATACGGTAAATTGTATGTGTGTGTGTGCATGCATATCTATTTTGTCAAACTTAAACAATTATATTTATACTTGAGTGATCTTAATTCTAATTTAAATATCATCTTCCTAGTTTCCACAAATTCCAAAAGACACACTTGCTTATGTAGCTATTGTCTAACATGGATCTTGACCATCATAGGCAATACTTGGATAAAAATGGAGCCCCCTGCCCAATCATCAATCGTAGAATGAAACAATGTCAATTTTAGAAAGGTTAATGAAAAGTTCACAGCTCAACCAATTTTCCAAAATCTGCACAAATGACTAAACATTAGCATTCTTGATTTACTTTTTTTGACGAACAAATTATATATTTTAATTACGCACATCTATATATATATATATATATATATATATACATATATACACACACATTTATCTAAATATATATGCACACACACATACATACATCCATATATAAATATATATATGCACAAAGACACATATATATGGACTCACACTCACATATATCTGCACATGTACACACAGATATATGCGCACACATGTGTATGTATGTGTGTATATATATATACATACATACATACATACATACATACATGTATATCTGTCTATATTTCTGAGATGAGGTATTATGTACATTATTTACATTATTCGGACTATTATCCTCATCTTTGTTGCCATGTTTATTACAACGTTTTGTAATTGTATGCTCTGGTCTTCTTCAGGTGGTTGGAATGTTGAACTGAACCCTTTATTTCGCTCACTGGGGTAGACTGTTCTAGTTCCACATGCCATGTTTAATGGATGTGAGTTATCAGTTATATCCTGTTAATTTCCCTCCTTTACTTGGTGTTGTAAGCAGTGGACAATCCCTTTCTTTATGCTGTATGGATGGTGGGAGTGGAAATTGAGGTACTGTCTGGTGAATGTTGGTTTATGGTATATGGATGTCTTGAACCCATGTTCTGTTTGAGATATTAGAACATTCAGGAATGGGAGTGTGTTGTTACTTTCTTTCTCCATTGTGAACTGTATCAAAGGTCTTATTGAGTTCACATGGTCCTGTAGAACCTGAACATCTTCCTGGTGTGGCCAGAATCTATACCTCTAAAACCAACTATATGTTTAAGGTACATAGATGACACCTTCATACTCTGACCATGTCATGTGGCGACCCAGAGACATTAGATAAAGAAATGGTCAGTATAAGTAGTACCCTACAATGTAACAACTAAACTGGGTACATGGCAGCAGCCTCCAATTATGAGCACTGGTAAAAATGGTTGCTGAAGACATTAGGTTTATAATACCCAGAAAATTCATACACAGGACATAGCACAGTGGATAAAGGCATTGGTTAGATCCAGTGACAGGAAGGCGTTGGCTAGATCCAGTGACAGGAAGGCGTTGGTTAGATCCAGTGACAGGACTCAAAGAGTGTAAGTTCAATACCTGGTTACGGCAGTAGAGAACTTTCAGAGGGAAATTAACAGGAGATAACTGATAACTGACATCCATTAAACATGGCGAGAAAGATGAGGACAATAGTCTGAATAATGTAAATAATGTATATATATATATATATATATATATATATATATATGCAGAAATATAGTCTTAAAGTGTGCTATATTTATGGGGTAAAGTGCTCAATATCAGAGATAGAGCGTGTGTAAATATAAAAGTGGACATGGAAGAATATATATATGTATGTATGTATGTATGTATATATATATATATATGTACAATCTTGCACATATGATATATATATATATATATATATATATATATATATATATATATATATATATATATATATATATATGAATGATACAATAAAATGGCATGTTCAAAAAGACCTCAAAATCTGTCTTATATCTTGTTACTTGATCAGGAAAAAGTTTTCTGCACCTGTACCCTGTCATATATATGTACACACAAGAAGCAAAGTAAATTGATAAGTGTATTTAAAGGTTATTTGTTAAATATATTTTTATACAAACATTACTTTGACAAAAAATATTACTGAAAATGAAAACAAAAAATAAAAATGGAAATATTTGTAATAAATTATTTGGTGTTGTCAAAAAATTAATTGGTGTTGTAAAAAATAAAAAAAATGAAAAAGAATGAAGAAAAATAAATATTTCTTGCAATCATCACATATCAATAATGATTAAATTTTAAAAACTGACGGTTTTTTTCTTTTTCTTTTTTCTTTGAATGATTATGAAAGATTTGTTTAGTACTGAGTTGCTTGAAAAAAATCATCCAATTTTTTTGTTTCATCTTATATTCTTAAATTCATTTACACGACAGTTTAATAGTTTGAGGCCACCTGCTGGTAATTTTTTTTTTAAATTGGCCCAAAAAGTAATTGTTTTGTACTTTAAATAAGAGAAAATTATTATACATGGTAAAAAAGTTTTTATTAGAAATTTTATTATGACAAAAAGAAAAAACAAAAATTATGATTAAGTTTGCTCTCATCAAAATATTTTCCTTTGGCTTTGATTGATGCAGTACAAATTTTTGGCATTCATTGCAAAAGTTTTTCAAAGTATAAGTTTGATAATTGATTCCATTCTTTTTTCTCAAATGACCCTAAGAGCTGTTTTCATTTTTTTTTTCACTCTTCTGTCATGTTTATGGGGGCGGCTTCTAATTCTGGGGGTGGCTTCAAACTTTTAAACTGTAGTGTACCTATTAAAATTTTCTTTCATTGTTTCTTATGAAGGTGAAATTTTAATTGAAGTGGGTGTTTTGAGAGAAAAATCTATATGACTTCAAGAGAAATAAACCATGAATACATGAAAACATCTAAATGTAGCCATATTTCTTTTCTCGCACTTCTCACCTGTGGAACTCCATTTGTGATTTCTTGATTCCCTGCCACCTACAATCTTCAAAAAATTAAATCCAATCACCATCTTCTTTCTGAAACCTGTTCTTCTATTGTCCTTTCTCCTCATTAAAGTCTTCTTATTCTCTTTTATTCCCAGTAACTTGTGTTTGAGTTGTTTTATGCCCTTGCTTGGGGTGAAATGATTAAAAAAGGGAAGTAGAATCATTGATATCTTAAAGATTTCCAAGTTCCTTGTATGAAGCACTTTCAAACTGTGTGTCAATGTTAATGCATACATGTCAGCGGAGTTGCATCTTTAATTATTCATTATTTCAGGTAAAATTCTAATGAGGCTATTAAGCCTACTAAAATTTGTTATAAGCATAAAAAACAAGTAAATATTTAACTTCTATCAAAAATACAAAACAAACAAAAAATATGATGCAAGTATTTCTAACAAGATATTTACACTGACTCCATGATCCCAGTTATGGATATTTAAATCAACATTGCAAATATGCTGTTATCTATACATATATATATATATATATATATATATATATGTGTGTGTGTGTGTGTGTGTGTATTTAGGCAGCAATCCTTCTTTCATGCACATTTCATTAAAAACGACTGACAAGGTGCTTTTATTTAGTTTTTTATATAATTTCTTGTGCGATCTAATAAAGTTTTTCTTTTCAGAGGATAAATTATATAAAAACTGTCCGAATGTTCTTTTTATCCGAGCACTTTCGGCTATACATTTAGCCATTTTCAAGGATTATTAGATCGCACGAGAAATTATATAAAAACTAAATAAAAGCACCTTGTCAGTCGTTTTTAATGAAATGTGCATATATATATATATATATATATATATATATATATATATATATAGTGAAGGATGATAGATGAAAACCAGGACTGCATTATGCTAGTGCAGAGCTGATAGCTTATGTTATAGGGAGCCTTAAATTAAAAAATACACAATGGTTAAATCATTATTTACTCACATGCAAGTATCCACAACTGAGATCATAGATTCAATATAAACTCCACAATCCTTTCATTCTTCTATGTGCTGCTTCCTTTCATGACATGCGAGATCATGGCTCTCCACAATTTCCTGTCATTTGTAGCTCTTAGTAAGTTTTGTCTTTTCCTGATCTCCCTTAATCCCAGTTCTGTCATCTGTTTCATAATACTTTGTTTTGGTTTTGGAAAGCATCTTTCACTATGGATTTTGGTATTTCCCTTTCTATTCCCTATTAAAACACTTCCTATATATTTAAGTTTGGTCTCTCCAATTTATAATTTGCATGTTAAACTCTTCTTTTTGCTGATAACCATACATTCTGTTTTCTTACAAGTGATGTTTAGTCCTTTCTTTTTGCTTTCCTTTACTATCTTCTGTCAGAGTTCCAGTATTTTTTTTTTGCACTATTTTTTTCCACTATCAACACTGTGTCATCTGAATATCTAATGCAGCTAAAATTGTGGCCACCAATAATGAATCCGGGTAATTACCTCAGTGTAAATGTTGAGTTGGTTTGGTGAGACGATACACCTGTGTCTTTCAGCACTTTCTACTTTTGTATACTGACTGAATATATTTTCTATCCATATGCAGGTGGTTTGCTGCTAGTATAGGTTATGGATTATTCTAATATCCTTCCCAATTATATTAAGCTTACCTAACACTTCCAACAGTTCTTTGTGATGTACTTTATCAAGGGCTTTTGCATAATCTATAAAACATACCTGCATATTATGGGATTCAGAGTTGTCCTAGTATTTAATCTTTAACACATTGCATTATTCATTACTTTCCATTCCACTGCATGTTTTTCAAGGGTCATGTACTGCACAACTTAATTTCAGTTATGACCATTTTCTGTAGCCATGTGACAACATTCACAATCATGAATCCCATGACCAATCAGGGTCATAAGGGCACCAGTAGACATGGTGTTTCTTGGGCAAGAAAGCCTGACAGAGCCCAACCTTTTTCAGGCTGGTTTTGAATTCACTGTTACCTTCTTCTGCACTGGTTGCCACCCAAAGCTATAGAATTTGTCCTACTATTTACCCATAGCTGGGGGATAGAAGAAGGAGGTTCATACTTTTCCCAAGGGCATTAGTATGTAAGTGAATCTGACTGGAATTTGAACTTTGCTCTCTGACTCCTCAATCTAAGCCACAATCCATTACTCCACTGTGCCTTCATGAACATAACGAGATAATGACAAAATTCAAACACGCTATCATTCATTCATCTGCATCACTTGCAGTGGCTGGATAAAATGTTTGCTTTGCAAACAAAATTACCTCCAGAATGTCAAAGTTTAACCTCTCACTGGTGGGAGAAGTAATGAATACATGAGTTTCTCAAAGGTATTTGCATGAAAATGAATGAAATGGAAACCTAACTGAAATTTGAACTAGGCTCTTTACTTTCTTGTTCTGAGCCACTATTCATTACACACTCACACACCTGAAGTTGATAGAAGAACACAAAGACAAGAAGAATTATATTCAAGGAGATTTCCTGATATGTGATTGTTTCACTGATATTAGTTCAAATAATCAGAACAAATTTGATCTTCTGTCTTGTTATATTTTACAATGGGAAATGATATATACCTTACAGATAGTTGGATTCAAAATTCAGTTCAGCATCTTGTTTTAAAGAGATCAAACACACTGCGAATTCTCTGTTGTTTCTTGTAATTCTTTGATGAAAAACCTTTCCATTACATATAAGCATCATTTGTTTTTTTCATGTTTTAAACAAAACTTGGATTTTGAGTTCATAGTTGAATGTTGATCTTTGGAAATACAGGCCTTTTACCTCAAATAATTACATTTATTTTATTTTATGACAATAATTAATGAATTCAGAAGATGTAATTAATTTGGTTGAGTGTTTAGAATATGAACTGAGAATTATAGATGTTCTTTTGTATAGAAGAGCAGATGACTAATTCTTTTAAATAACTTGTATTCAAAATACGAATGCTTTGAGCAACTAAAGATTCATTTGAGCATTTTACTGATGAAGGACAAGAACAGCTAGCAAGTATTAAAACTATACATTTAAAATTATATATTTATGTATTATTAGAAAATCTCATACATATATATATATATATATATATATATACAGACACATATACACACACAGACACACACATATATACATGTATATATACACAGACATATATATATATACATACACACACGTGTATATATATATATATATGCATACATATATATATATATATATGCATACATATATATATATATATATATATATATATATATACATACACACTCATATATATGCATATATATATATTTACATACAGACACCCATATATATGTATATATACACACACACACATATATGCATACATATATATATATATATATATATATATATATATACATATGCATACATATATATATGCATATATATACACACACATATATGCATACATATATATATATATACATATGCATACATATATATGCATATATATACACACACATATATGCATACATATATATATATATACATATGCATACATATATATGCATATATATACACACACATATATGCATACATATATATATATATACACACACTTATAGATATGCGCACACACACATACATATATATATATACACGCACATACATACATATATATATATGCATACACATATATATATATACACACGTGCATACACACACATATACACACACAAATATATATATATATATATATATATATATATATATATATGCGATGAATTCAATAAATCGCTCTCCATAGAACTGGAATCTCCTCCAACTCTTCTGGATGGTCTTCTTGTTTAAGTTGGTGAATGCTGCCATAATCTTTGCCTTCTGTTCAATGTTGGTTCTTTTGTTGGTCTCTTGGTCAACTGCACCCCATATACAAATAATAATTCAGGGGGTTCATAGTTTGGTGAATGTGGCCAGATAAAAGGTGTGATGTGGTCACAAAAATCATCTGACAGCCATGAATGTGTTCTCCTGCTTGTGTGGCATGGTGCAGAATCCTATTGCCAGACATAGATTCTTCTTGACCCAGAGCAGCACTAACACATCAAAGCACTTGACGTAGGCCCCTCCATGTGGGAAGATGAGTGGAGGCATAATGTTGCCAACAGTAGTGATCACTCCAAACACTTTCATAATCCCCATTAGACTCATTTAACTCTTTCCAAATCCTCTGCACTATCCTCAGATTGACAGCCAAACACACTGAAATGTTTCTATTAGAGCTTCCAGCATAAAGGCCAAGTAGTACAGCATGCTGTTTCTAAATTTCTGGCCCAGTGAATTGCATCATGGTGCTCTTTGTCTCACAGATGCGTGAAATTAAAAATATAAAATTTATCCATTGCACCCTGTACCCTATATATATATATATATATGCACAAAATTGTGTAAGCAATCCCTCTTTTATACAAGTATCATTGAAGATGGCTGATAAGGTATTGTGGTTAAACTTTTTATATCTGTATAATTATATATGAATAATTATTCATGAATTTGATTAGATACAGTTCCTTAAGGGCCATGTGAATTCATAAAAATTGTACATGACACTACATGCTTATCAAAATGACTCATGTTACAGCTCTCTCATCATATCTCAATAAGGATGCATTTAAACACGCACAGAAACCTACCAAACTCTCTAACATACTCATAGAAAAAACAACTATAACAGACTCATCCACATGTAAAAAAGACTAACAATAATAGAACTATTGATATAAAAAAAGGAAAAGCCAAAACTCAATAACAGCAACTACAAACATGTCCACAATGTGCTGACCATGTATGAAAAATAAAATAACATTCCCATAAATCTAGATACATATATAAAAATTTAAACATTTAGCTAAAAATAAAAAAAAAACATCCTGGATAATGTTTTTAAAAAAAAGATGCCAAAAGCTCTCGTATATATAGAATATTTGGATAATTTTTAGACACTATATGTCCAAAAAAGAAAACACTTATTTGAACACAAAAAAACTGAATAAAAACTGAACAGCTGTACCTTTACAGTTGTCTTTAATGAAACTTGTGTGTATATACAGCGTGTATCAAAATACTTATAGAAATTTTGATAAGATTTTGTGTGGTTGAAGTTCCGGTCCAATTTTTCTTGCTTTGATGAAAGTAGTATTTTTTAAATACATTTTCTCTCAGAACTTCTACAGTGAATTTAAGGTAAATCTTTTTCTATTTCAGTCAGAATGGTCTGAAAGCAAGAGATTCTTGTATTTTCTGATTAAGTATAGATTTTTCTTTGCATTTTCCATGTTGACAGGATGTGTATTTGTAAGATATCGAGAAAAATATATAAAATCAACTTTCAACAAAGCAAAAATGTTGGACTAGTACTTTAACAATATATATATATATATATATATATATATAAAGGAAAAAAGACAATAGTTAACCTGTATGTAGTTTTGTCTTTTTTCCTTTATACATATTGTCTTTTTTTTACCAATTAATTCTGAGAATATTTTTCAAACATATATTTTGAATATGTACCTTTTCAATTTGTCATCATTCTAAAATATTCTTACAGCTTGCTGTGTAAGGAAAGGTAAACTATGGAGAATGCTAAATGATATAATTTATGACCTAATAAATAAGAATTGAGTTATTGTTGAATTTTGAATTTTTTTTAAATGTAATTATTATTTATTTCTATGTATTTTATCTTGTTTAATTATTTATTTATTAATTTACTTTTAATTATTCAAAAGTCATGAGTTAACCTATCAATTTAAAAAAAAACAACTGATTATTGAGTTGTATCTTGGCTTGAAATTATATATATGAGAAGGCATTGAAAAGTTTTTGGCTCAAACCACTTCTCAAAGTGTGACAAAGTATCAAAGTTTTAGTGGGATCACTTCTTCCATGTTCATTATATTCAATGACACATGTATAAAAGAAGGAGTGCTGCCCAAATAATAATAATATATATATATATATATATATATTTAAAAGATGTGTTTAAGTAGCAAGAATTCATTCAAAAGAGTATTATTAAATTCAACTGACAAGGTCTGTTTATCTAAACTTTATTTTTTTTTCCAATTTCCAAATATAATGATGTAACTTGGGTTCAAAATTATTAAAAAAAATTGGGACAGTTTATTCATGCTTTTGATTGTGATGTACAACATCTTATTCCGAAATTGGAAACACACACACACATATATATATATATATATATATATATATATACACATGTGCATACATTTATACACGTATATTTACTACATTGCATATATATGTATATATTGTTCTCTTTTCAACCATATATGCACATCCATACAATATATTTGTTTTTTTCTATCCACAAACATATTTTCTGCAACCATATTGTAGAAAATAGACCAATGTTCTAATAAAATGATTATTCAATAGGATATTGTGAAAACATATTCAAAAGTATCAAAATTCATGCAGAGTCCATATGTGTGTAACTTTGTTAACATAGATTATTGTAAAGCAGGTATTCAAACTGAGAATTATATACACAAGAATACAAAATCTGCATCTGTATATACAATATCGATTAATTGAAAAATCTTTATTTTTATTAGGCTAAAACCAAGATGCGCATGTACCTAACTGACTTGAGTAGAATTCTTATGTTTGAATAAGATTTTGTGAGAAAAAAAATCAACCAACAAATAAAGAGAAATAAATGCAGACAAATTTTTGATTAAAATGTGAAACGTGTAAAAACTGTTGTGGAATTAAGGAAAAAAAAATAAAGAAATATTTTTAAAAGTCAGAAAAAATATCCAGTAGTAGGTAAGTTGCAGATTTCAACTTGATATAAATCAATAGTGATCTGAAGAGTTACAAAAAGAAGGGAGAGAAGTGGAAATGGTGGGAAAAAGGAGATCAATGAAAATTGATCGAAATTAAGAATGGCAAAGAGAGTGTAACAAAGTGAGTGAGAAGTGAAAAGATGATGAAAAGAGAGAGAGAGAAGTGAAAGGTAGAGAGATAGAGAATGTGAGAGAGAAAAAATGGAGGAGTGAAAGATAGTGAACAAAATTAAATATGCAAAATGAGGGCAGAAATTAAAAAGAGATTCAAAAAGAAGAGCAAAGGATAGAGAGTAAGCAAGATTTGAGAGACAAAATGAAAGAAAAAGAGAGGTGATAAGGAGAGAGAGAGAATTTAGGGGTGGGGAAGAAGAAAAGAAATAAAAGTTGTGTTGGGAGTGAGGAAAAAGTAAGAAAAGAGAGAAACAACTATAATCTCCAAGATAAATAAAGAGGCAAGAGAAAAATTGTGACATAATAATTTATGTATGAGGAGAAAATAATAAGAAAAAAAAATAGAAAAGAACTGAAAAATTAAATATATGTGTGGAAAAAAAGGAAAGAGGGATAATATAATGCTTTTTGAAATGCTGTGTTACATTAGGACATCAATGGTCACATATTGTAACAGATTCCATTTCTTTATCATCAGTGAATTTTCATGACCTCTTTGGAAAGACAGAGAAGTGGTTTCCCATTGATTTGTCCACTGTTTTAAGTTTAGAGCATTTCTTCTCCTAGACTGGCTGCCACTCATGTCATCCAAATGGTTTATGGTAAGCCCTACTTAACACCATCAAGAATAACTGCTGCTCAGATAATAATAATAATAACTTTATAATACACAGACAGAACAATCAAAGCTAATCACCCAAACATTGGGAATAAAAAACACAAAAACAGAATGTTATAAATAATCAAGAGTGGTCTCCCCTCGTTTTATTACTTGCCTCTTTGAGAGAACTATTTCTGTTTACTGGGACTATAAAAGGACACTATATGCAAACCTTGTATTCTCAGTTGAATAAAGCTTTCTTAAAGCCTACACCTGTGTACTTTTGTCATTACACAGAATTTGCTTTCTTATTGAATGGCAGTTCATGCAGATTGTAATGTATCTTTGAAGATCTTCAAAAAACTATCAAAATACAAGAATCTTGAAGTGGAAACATCAAAAATGTGGCACTTTAGGACATAAATAATTCTACTTGGAGTTAGAGTCTTGGATTGATTGGAATATGTTCTGACAGATACATTGAAGGGATCCTTGGTAGCCCATGCCTTAGAGAAATACAAAAAGTTGTACTCACAAGTACAGCTCCCACATTATGAAAGGCTTTATCTATGTAAATGTGTCTGATCAGTAGAAAAAGTCATGATGCCATTTCTGACCTTGAGACTCTGGTTAGGACCCAGAAGGAAATGTGTATACAGCAGAAATCAAAGGAAATAATAACTATATATATATATATATATATATATATATATAGATATGCATGTATTTAAAAGGTGTGTTTAAGCAGCAAGAGCACATCCCAAAAATATTAAATGACAAGATCTGTCTGCTTAAATTTTTATTATATTTTTTTCAATTTCCACAGGTTCAAAATTATTTAAAAAATTTGGAGAGTTTTTCCTAATTTTGATTCAATAATTGAAATATGTCTTCAATATTCAACATTGCATTGAAAACTAATTTTATAGAAGCTGTTGATTTTATCAAGATGGAATACAAAAATTTTGGAAACATTGGTATAAGATCAGAGATAATTAATAAAAATATTTTGACGATGAGTACATATATGTATAAGTTATTATTAAATAATTTTAATTGCCCTATTTATATCTGCTGTCCCAAAAATGGTGTGGCTGTCAGGAATGGGTTAGAGTAGAAATCTATAATTAAAACAGGATTTTTTAGAAACTTATAATTAATACCAGATTTTTTTTAATATCTGGTATAATTATCAGGCAGAGATCCAAGAATAAAAAATAATGATGTTAAATAAGTGAGTGAATGCAAAGAGAGATAAAATGAAATAGAAAATGTTCAGTCAGTTATGTGCCATAAGTGATACACACTTAGGTGATCATGTATCTTTTGATACATGACTGACGAGTCGGATTTTTTTCCTGCAGTCGGTTGCCATTTCTTTCTGCAATAGACTAGTTGACATTCAAAGCTATAGAACCTGGTCCATCCTGCTATTTGCCCAGAAGATGGGTGGAGAAGAAGGGGTATTAGCATGTAAGTGAATGTAATGGATTCAACTGGAATTCGAATTTGGCTCCCCAATTCCTCAATCCTAGCCACTATCCATCACCCCACTGTGCCGCATGAAAATGCCTCTAGAAAATGATAGAGAATATAAAACCATACTATCAGCTATATGCAGCTATTTTCTCGGATCTTATTCTCTGTGACATGTCTCTCCATGACTCTCCACAATTTCCGGTCTTTTGTAGCTCTTAATAAATTTTGCTTGTGTTACCTCCGCTAAAATCTGTTCTGCCATCCTTTTGCCCAAGCTTACTAGGTTATTTTTTGTTTTCATCTGACACTCTTACATTTACTATATCCTTTGAATATCAAATTTTCCAAGCCCTTTTAATTCATTTAGTACCCTAGAAAGTTCAACTATCTCTTTCCGAAGTTATGTATAAGTGTCACTTTGATTCCATTTTCTCTAAAACTTTGTTGTTGCTCACATGTTCGATCTATAGTATTTTCAGCATCCTTCTGTAGTACCACATTTTTATTTTTTCAAGTCTCTTCTTCATCTGTGAGAAAATTGTTCAGCATTCATTGCCATATAGGAGTACTAATGAACCTTCTGGGTCTTACTGAAGATAATCCTCTATCAGATCTTATATACTGGAACTACCAAATTACTAAGAAGTTCATTTGAAAACTTCCAGCAACAGTAATAACTAAAATGTAAAGCACCTGTAACTAAAAGGGAAAACGATGATATAATTAAGATACTGATATTGCATACTACCTTAAACAAAAGTTTAGGAAGGAAACTTCCATCAATATTAGAAAGTGTGATAACAATTACTGGACTTGAAAAACGATTTTAAGAGAAATATTTTATAAATTTCAATCGACAATAACACTAACAGTTCGGACAATGAATACTGAATATTTTCTTACAAAGAAATAGCTAAACTCATCATTATCACGACCAAATAAATTATTTTGAGAACAAGAATGAAGATAGAATTACAGAGGTAAAGGTAAAAAAAACAAAGTAAAACTTTAAAAAAGGTTTATCAATCAAAACATTACATCTAAATCCACCCATGCAATGCTAAATATATATATATATATATATATATGCCAAGTTCACTTTCAAACGAATGTCTTTAGGAAAGGAATGAATCCATCTTTTTTCTCTATCTCCAGCTATGGATTATATAGCAGACAGTATACGACACTTAATATCATTAAAAATCATGGAAAAATCAACAGGAAACAACTCCAATATATCTACTAGGAATTAATGAGAATTATAGCTATGGTCACTTACATGCTGAATGGATGTGGTATATATATATATATATATATATATATATGAAAATTTCTCAGAGTTAATCTGTAGATAAGACAATCTTTATAAATATAAATGACAATAGAAAAACACTGTTAATTGCTGACGTATTTCATCCAATGTGGACTTTCTCAAAGCAAAAAACGAAATGAATTTAATTAAACAAGGAAATTTAAAAAAATATTATATATATATATATATATATATATATATACTTAAACACTTCATGCATTATATATATTTTTATTTATAAATAAAATGAACAAGTAATACATATAAACACACACACGCACATACATACATATAAACACACACACGCACATACATACATATAAACACACACATATATATACATACATATAAACACACACACACACACATACATATAAACACACACACATATATAAACTCACACATATATATAAATGCACACACACACATATATATAAACACACACACACATATATAAACACACACACACACACATATATATATAAACACACACATACATCTAAACACACACACACACACATATATGTATATATATATATATATATATATATATATGGAGAGAAAGAGAGCATGAGAGGAGAGAGTGAGACAGATTCTTTTTTTTGCTGGTCACATTTTTGCTTTTTGTTAGTTCGATGAAAATTACATTTGCAAAAATGTTTACTTTGGATATAATATTCTAGATGGTGAATCTCCACTATTAATAAGCAAGAGATGCAGTTGAATAGATGTAAAGGCAAAAAAATGGATGGAAAAAAAGCAACTAATATGTATCTTATGATTATAAGCAGAGTAGTGAGGAAACAAAATGGAAGAAAGTCAGGATTTCATTATGAGAAATGGAATTATGCGACTTTGAACTAAATTTTTCATAGTTTAATCTTTGGACATATCAGAAAAGAACAATTACCCTCTGAATAAAACCATAATTAAGTAACAAAAATTTCCAGCAGAGATTTAGTTAAATTTTCTCAAATACTCTTACTGTTGACTGACCAAGTGTGATATTGGAGTTCTTTTTCGTCTATATACAGTGTCGTTTCAGAATGTGGGAGATGATGGTTCTTCACAACTTTCTATCTTTTGTAGCTGTAAGCAATGTTTTCCTTTTAACTATCCCTGTTCTGCCATCCATTTATACAAGCTCATCAGGTAGGCTACTTACACTTTTCCTCTGTCCATCTTCCCTTCAAAATATCATGTGCGTGTGACATATTTTTCAAACCTTCTTGCCTCATTGTGTCCTAGAAATTCTATCTGTCTGTTTCTGATTTTAAGTGTCCTTTTTGTTTTCAGTTTCCTTCAAAATTCCTTATTGTCCATGGTATTCTCAGAATCCTTCTATAGAGCCACATCTATAGAATTGGCATATTGGTGTCTTCAAAAAACTCAGCAATCTATTATGAAACAGGAAAATTTCTCTAGAAACCAATAAAAAAGTGTTGAACTGTTATGAAATATGAGTCCTTCTATATAGCAGTGAATGCTGAACACTCCCCTCACAGGTGAAGAAGAAACTCAAAGTAACAGAAATGTACTACAGAAGGATGCTGAGAATACCATAGACTGAATATCCGAGTAATGAGGAAGTTTGAAGGTAAATAGAAACAAAATGAACTCTTATACTTAAAATCAGAATAAGGTAATTGAAATTTCTAGGAAACATAATGTGGAATGAGGGATTGAAGAATTTGAAACTCAAAGAAAATTGTGGAAGGCCATGATCACCCATGTCCTGAAAGGACATGGCACATAGAACAAGAAGTGGATTAAAAAGAATGCAACAATGCACAACTTAAGCAATGTCTGACTCACTAAAAACGTAGGAAAAGCAGCACTGCTTTAAAGAACACCAGGTATATATATTTGACAAAGCACTAAAAGAAAGACTGTAGAAGAAGAGAAAGAGCAGCAAAATAACTTAATTGGTTTGGGATATTCTTGGAAAAAGTTTATTTGGAATAAAGCAAACTTTGAAAAGACCTGAAGCAGAAGAAGAACAAATTGAAAAATAATTCCCAGTAACTCTGGGATGAATAAGATGCAACCATAAGCTGAAACGAATGCATAGATTCTAAGTACAAGAGACTGAGATCTCAATGTACAAATAACACTATTAATATGACCATCATATGACAGGCCAAATCATCTTCTTTGATGACCACAACTACTATTTCTGTTGTTTTAGTAGTAGGGCATACATACAACAGGGTCCTCACCCAGTTTTCCACCAACCTGCCAATGACTACCCCACATTGCATCTCCATTTTTGTTCATGTCAGTATGGGAAAAGCTTACTGCAAGCTAACAAGAAACTGGAAGATGAAAATAAATGCCATGGCAAGAGATGAGCACATTTCGGTATTTTGTTCAGGATTTGCTTGGTCTGGGTGGGTGGGTGGTTTGGATGGGTAGGTAGGTAGGTAGGTAGGTAGGTGTCACTTGGGATGACTTCACCCATATCAGTCTAAGAGATCAGGTCTTCCCTTTCAACTCTTTCTCATACCAAATCCCTGCCCATGTCAACATCATAACGCATGGCTGGCAATATGAACAGGCAGCATTGTAACTTGCCGAGAGACAGTCTGTCCCCGACCAAGGGGAGATCAGAACTGACTTCTTACATTCCAACCATGTCTGTTAATAAATATCAGCAGACAAAAATCATCAATGTCTGGCTTGTCATTGTTTGTCCTTGAAAGATCTCGTTTGTTTTTGTTTCCCTTCAGTCAAATGGAAGTCATGTAGAAGACCCAAATTCAAAGACCTCCATCTACTTGCCCTAAATCATGAAACACATGAAATTGAGATAAAATCTAACATCTATTCCTCCTAGAGGGGTGACCGAATCATATTGTCACAGCAGTAACAGCAATGGAGAAAAAATACAATTTTTAAATTTAATATATATAAAAATGGTAATAATTTAATAATTTTGTGATTTTTAAAAATAATCCGTCATTTACATCATGCATGTCCATTGAAGAAAAGAGCAAAGAAAATTATTTGCTCAATAATAAAAACCTTTAAGAAAAACTTTAATTGCAATATCATCACCATCATTATCATCATCAATCCCATGCCTGAGTGTGGTTGTAGGTGCAGCTGACCTGCTTCCTCCATATCTCCCAGGTATGCAAAACATCCACTGACAACATAAGCTGAAATCAGGCACTCATTTGGAAGTAAACATAAACTATAAATATTTATCAATCCACCAAGATCTTGAACTACCAATGACACTCGAAGACATTTTCAAGAATTAGTTTAAAAGCAGTAAAACACTACAACTTAAGGAACAAAATACTAAGAAAAAGATGAAGACAAAAGTAAAAGATTGGGAGACTAAGTTGAAAAGGATGATACAAAATTGTTGTCCATTAGATGTTAAATATTTGGCTAATAATTCTGGAGATTGCGTTTGAAATCTTATGTTATCTTTGAAAAGGAAATCAAATGAAGGAGAAAAGAAAGGCCGTCATTTGTTTACATTTGGATACGCATTGAGCAGATATGAATGTATGAGAGAAAATCATAGAAAATTGTGCTTAAAAACAGTAAAATCAACCTTGCTAACTGAAACGCTCCTCTGTGGCTCAATCAGTAAAAGCACGTCAGGCTATATGATGGTTCCGTTTAGGATACAGGTTCGATTCCTGTCAGAGGACGCATATTTTTGATGAAACTTTCTCAGACATTCAGGCCGGTAAATATTGTTAATACTGTTTATTATAAACAGAGCATTTACTTAAATATTTGTATCTATAAAAAGAATGTATAAGCATAAAAAATGTCTTTATATATATATATATATATATATATATATATATATATATGAGTACAGGTAATTGATCCGTCGGTATATAATCTGGGTGGATCTGAGTAGTATTAATTATTAAAACTGATCCACAGATAGCTCGATGTATTTATTATAACAGAGTATATGTATTTTTTTTATAGGCAAAAAACAAAACTTACCTCAACATGGGGATAGTCTATCTCAAGTATGTCTGTCTGTGGCTATCATCAGCCCCTAAGTGTCTGTCTTGGAGCATTGTTTTAAATTTATTTTCAATGTCAGTCCTCCTCTGGTAAATGCCTTGTTAATGAGAAGGGGCTTATGTTAGCAACTGGTGGAGGGCATAAGGTATTTTATTCCAGGGGAAGCGGTCTGGGTTTGGAGTTTATTTATGGCTAGAGCCTTTCGTTGTTTGTAGCTAAATATGTAGATACTTGTCAGTTGGTTCAACAGTTAACTTGGTTCAACCCCGCCCCTTTAAATTGCAATTTTTGATATCTGCTGTATATATGTTTAACTTAGTAGATCTTATTCAGCTTTTTATCATTTTCATTTTATTGCTATTATCTTTAATTATTCCACGTAACTGTAGTTTTGTTAGTTTTCTTGTATAATCCAGGATATAAATTCACCACAGAGAATTCTATCGTTGTTGCACTTTCAAAACATATCTGTCTAAATAAAATACATTCTCTTTTAATTAAAACAGCATTCTATAAGTCCAAATTATGGTCAAATCTGTTTTGATGAATGACTAACGTGTTGAATGCTTTGTTTTGTAAAAGATCCCTTCTATGTTCAGATAAACTTTTAGATGTATAGGATGACCAAAAATACCTCTCACATTCATTTTTATGGCTTTAAAAAGGTATTTTTAGAATTTTAACAAAACTGAATTCTTTTCTTACATTTTTCTCATTGTAATTAATGTTAACCACCTCAGATTATTTCTTGTTTTGATTTTTCAAGTGGAGTTCAGTTTGCTATTAAATTTTGTATGTTAAGATTCTGAAAGTGGCTTCTTAAGATATTAAAAATTACTGAGGAGATATATATTAATAACAATATCAAGGGGAAAAAGTGCTTTTGACACAAGTTTTTTACCTGCTCATTAATTAAATTACTTTATATACAAAGAGTTTTATATGCATTGAATTCAATGTTTAAAATATCTGTTTTGTTTAAGAGTATTTCCTATTCACAAGTCATCATTTTAGCAACTCTCACAGGGTGCCGGCTATGAAAACATTCCTTACTTTCTTTCAGTATTTGTGCTGATAACTCTTGGTATGTATTAGATAATTTTGCTATGACCATTGGCTACTACAAGTTCCAGCTTCCTGCTTAATAGTACCAGTCAATGATACACTTTAACAACATTATATTCCACCCATAACTTTCATTATTCAATCAGTAAAAGAAAAGTCTTCTTTATTCATTCATAAATGAAATATAACTAATGATTATTGCCTTTGGTTTTGACTATCAAAATTCTTGGCAAACTGGTGATATGCAAATATCATTGCAATATGCTCAAGTATATTTGAATATATTAACAAATAATACTATGCTTACCCTATTCTGCTGCTTTTGTCATTACAGACTGTTGTTCTGAGTCTATGACAGATAATGTAGTTGAGTGGTTAGAATACTAGCAAGCTGACCATGAGACCAAAGTTTGAATTTGAGCATGGTCTATTTTTCAAGGAAATAGCTTAATAGTAATATTGGTCTGAGAGGAAACAATTTGTGTATGTGGCTCCACTGGAATTTGCCTGGAAACTTCACTTCATATTGAATCAAGTGATGAAACTGACCAGAAACCGTCATTGGTTTTGTGAGCATGAAGTCACAAGTCATCGTGACCAAGTGTTTTAATGTACTGGCCTTGTTCAACTATTGATCATGCCAGATTATGCACTCTCTTAAGAAAATGTAACTAAGGTCTGGTCAGCATAGTTGCAGTATAAACCGTATGTTGCCTTTATGGATATTTAAGAAACATAACAGTGCCTGAGCATATGTCTGCAACAGGGATAAGTTAGCTACTCTGGCAAACAGGCATACTTAGAAACAAGCAACCAGCATTATTACAGTAAAGAAATCATGATTTATAAAAACTGAATATGTTCAATAAAAAAAAATAAAAGAGAAACTGTGAAATTATGATGATAAAATGGCTATGATTAATAACCATCAAAAAGATTTTATTCAGTCAAACAGTACTGAAATTTTGGAATTTAAAAATAAGAACTCAGTGTGTGTTCTGAGACTGGGCTTGAAGATTTCCTCATATGCTAGTGTAGATATATCTCAGTGTGTAAATAATGGAATACAGTAGTCATATTTGGGCAAGAAATGCCCAGACCTCACTCTCCAACCTTGATAGTGTCCAAAAGTATATCCAGGTGACAAATTATTTTCCACCCTCCAACCTCTCCCCCACAGGTGGGATATGGCAAAGCTCTTGCTGTTCTATTGCTACTTCCATGGAAAGTGCTTGGATGAACTACATTTCTTGGTCCTGTCAGTTCAAGCTTTCACGGCATGCCAGTTACATAGTAGCAAACCCACCCACATTCCGTACATATTCTATAGGTGAAAAGTAAGTTTCCCATGAGCCACTATTCTGTGGAATCGATTCCCAAGAAGATGTTTCCCCAATCACTACAATCTACACCTGTTTAAGGTTAGGGTTAACTGTTATCTTCCACTCCTATATGCACAAATGGCCCCCAAACGTAACACTCTACTTTGGGTGACCTCTTACTGTAAAAAAAGAAAAAGTAAAAAGTGTTTTCAGTTTTAACTGATAACAGGGGAGGTCACTCATAACTGGAATTTGAGATGACATTCTCTCCATTTAGACTTCATTTTTTTTAACTTGATTAAAAATTGTAATTACCATATTTAAAAAGACAATACAAACTTATATAGAACAGAGAACAAAAATTAATATTTTTCTGCTTTCATCCTCCTTTTCCCAAATAACAATCTGCAAGTAACATAGAAAAGAAGTAACCAAACAAAAACTCTAAAAAAGACAATATTTGAACTTGAAGCACCTCAGAAAAGAAAGGGACATGAACAGTGGATTATGACAAAAATCAACCAACCAAGAGACAGAAATTAGGAATTACTAATTGTGTGCACCCATATAAAATTATGTAACTCCAGCATTTTGGAATGTGTATAGAACTAATTTCATCTTGAATTTATGTACAGAGGCCTGAAATAAATATGTCTCCATTTCCTTTCACAGAAGTTTGTTATTGCTAAACTCTGCCTTCAGGTATGAAGAGCAGCCATCAACTACAACCATGAGAAACTTGTATATAGATCAACTGCATATAAGCAGATCCAACCTTTCCAGACCACTCCAATTACTACCAAATGTTACTAAAATATCACAAGGCCAAGCTACTGGGTACCACATTAAAACAGCTATACATGACCTGACAAAAACTGATTGAGAGGGTGGAAATGATATTTCAAGACTTCTGCTCTTATCAGTATGAATGTCATGTGTAAAAAGATTTTTATATGATCCCAAAAGAACTCATTCAACAAAAAAAATATGTATTTGATGCCAGAGTAGAAATTTTAAGGATTCCTTTCTTTTAATTTTTTTTTACCAATTTTTCCTTTATTGTTTTTGCTGGACTCATATCATCTTCTATGTGCCGCATCCCATTAAGACATAAGCAATCATGGCTCTTCACAACTTCCTATCTCATGTAGCTCATAGCTGTTTTCTCCCTTTGCTAAGGCTCTCATCTTCTATTCTGTCATCCATTCACACAAGCACGTCAGGTAATTATCTTTCTGGCTTCACGGATTCTTCTTCTTCTCCTTCCTCATTATGTGTGGAAGGAATTTCAACCATCTTTTCCAGATTCTGCATATAAGTGTTCTCTCTGTTGCCATTTTCTTTAAGACTTCTTTGTTACTTACGCATTCCATCTATAGAATTTTCAGTATCCTTCTGTAGAACAATATTTCTGATGCTTCTAGTTTTTTCTCGCCCATGAGGAGATTGTCCAACATTCACTGGCATATGAGGATGTCTATCACATATTAATCTAGCACTCTTTTATTATTTCACTTGTCTAATGCATGTTCAGATTTCAGTATTGCTAGTTCCACCCTCTGTGAAAACTCATCCCAATTATTAGTTAAAATTCTGCACCTGTTTGATGTTTATATCTTCAATTTGTAACTCTTATGTTGGACCTTTTCTCTTGCTAATGACCATACTTTTTGTCTTCTTGCTGTTGATAATCCTTTTTTTCTTGTTTTCTTCTCCCACCCGTCTTGTTTTTTTTAACCAAATTCATACCATGCAAGGCAGTAAAACCACTAAGACACAAAGGATTAATGAATGTGTAAGAATTATAAAAAAACATTATTAAGAAGAAAGAATAATAGAAGAGTAATCAAGAAGACAGTAGATAACAATTGACATTGCCTTTAAAGTTTTGAAGATCAAAGTTGGCTGAAAAGCATGTACATAGAAAGAGTATGCCACAAGCAAAAAGTGTGAGAAAAAAACTTATAGAACTTATGGTTAGATCTAGCAAATTCATAAATTGATGAGACCATGCTGACAATCTAGTACTTCACTTAAATTCATAAAGTCTAGGTAACATACCGAAGAGTGCATCAGAATAATTACCATGAAAGTATTTATAGAAAAGGCACAGGAAAGTAATTTTACAGCAGTGGGAAAATGACTGAAGCTGAGATGTAAGGTCAGAACCAATAATATTGCTGACTGTTCTTCGGATTTTATCAAGAATCTCTGAATATATAGCAGGAGCACTGGATATAAGTAACAGTAATATTCAAAGCATGGATGAGTGGTAGAATTATAGATATGTAAACTAGGTTCTCGAGAGAAAAATTGTCTAGCATGACACAGTGAACCAACTTTCTTAGCAGCTGATCTAGCAATGGATTCAATATAGTTTTTCCACTTCATGTCGGCCGAGAATGTTAGCCCAAGAAGGCAAAATGAGTCATGAAGGCAGAAAAGGTCTCTCAGGTGATTAACGGAGAGTAGTTTTGTTTCAGAGGCATTAAAATTAACAAGCCATTTTTTGCCCCAGTTAACAGACTGTAAGTTGTTGTTTTTATTGAATAGATCAGAATTCATCAAACGGACTCATATCATGCTTATTACAAAAAATATCTAAATAAAATCTATTCCTTTATTTAAATTTTAATCATCCATAAAAATATGTAAAATGTACTATAGTGGTTGTCAGTAATTTTTATAGACATAACTGTTCAATTCTGTAGTTGGAATTCAATCAACATATGGTCACCATCTTAAATCCACTTATTCAAATTCTGCCAAGGGCAGATAATCCCTCTTTTAAGTAAACAAAATATCACCAATAATTAGGAAATAAAATTAAAATAATAACAATATATCCTATTTTAAACAATTTAATAATATTTAAAAATATATTTTAAAAATTTCTTTACATTTTTAGAGCAAAGTCTTTCTCTGTAAAGTTGTGTCTGTAACTCAATCTTTTTATAGTAAACAATCTCATTATTTGAAATGTTTGTAGAAATGGACATGTGTCTGTTATAGAGAAAGTTCATACATTTTAGTAAATGTCATTACTCAGAACTTACAAGAGAAAAGGAAGTACAAGAATATTGACTGAGAGGAGCTGACATGTAGTTTCAGTTGTCAGTGAGTTTTTTTGATCTCTAGCCCTTTTGTGGGTGAGGGAAGATGAGCTGACATTCTTTTGAGCTGACTTCTGACCTGTTCCAAAGTTTCATATTTATCTGTTTTCAGGAGATAGAAATACTTAAAGTTTTTGAATTGACTCAAACCAACTGTGATTGGCTGAAAATTCTATTTTTATGCCACTTCTTGACATGCTTTTGAAATCTTTAGTCTACACACTAGCGAATTTAATCATTAAATTTTGGAAATTGCTACAATACTATGTTTAGAAACAAATAGCATATAGAATATACAGATACATGTTTGTTCTCCAATTTTAACAGAGAATATTCAAGAAATATAAATATTCCGTAGTCATCAAATTTAAATATTAACTTAATGAAGGAACTGGAACTTTTTAAACATTTTTACCAGTGTCATTTTTAAAAATTTCTTTTGAAAAAAATAAAATAAAACCAATAGTTTTGATTATTGTTACAAGATCAATGGGGTGGGTGTAAAGATGTGACTCTGCTCATGAAAGCTAAGAATAACATGGACATAACATGGGAGCAATGAGGAAGTCTTAAGGAAAATAGGAACAAGGAAACATACTAACAATCAAAAAGAGACATATGGATTTACTGGAACACATAATGAGGAAAGAAGGCCTTGAGAATTTAAAACACACAAGGCATATTCAAAATAAGAGAAGCAGTAGGAAAGAGCAAGTAGACTACTTAATGAGTTTGTGCAAATGGATGCCAGGACAAGGACAAAGAGATATGGCAAAGAGTTAAAATATTTAGAGTAACAAAAGACAGGAAGTTGTAGAGAGCCACAATCACCTAAGGGACTTGATATATCAAATACATTGTAATCCTAACTCTTCTAATTAGTATCATAGCTCCTTTTTAAATTACCTGCTCTTTATTAAATAACTAAATAACTAAAATATTGATGCACCCATTTGTAAAAGCATATTGTGAAAAATGAAGATATACCCTGGTAGAAGAGGCAAGCATCTTTGCAGCTGAAATATTCTGTAAAAAAAAATGTACACATAAACAAAGAATGTCTAATATATGTTCCTTTGTAAATGGAAGCGGAAAAGTTGGCAAGTTGGTAGGAGGAATACAGGATGAATAGTGGGAAGCAGAAAGAAGCTGAAAAACCAATGCAAAAAAATACTAAATTGGAGAGAGAATTAAAAGAAAAACTGGGGGAAAAAATGATAATCAAATTATCTTATTTTTGTGTATGGTAAGGAAAAAAGTCAAGAAAAATAAGAATAAAAAGTAGGGAGCACCCATAATTGGTCACAAGTATCGTCCTTGTCAAGTGTTTACTCATCTAATTGCTGAAGACTGCTATTTGCTTGCTGTCAAGCTTTGGACATCTATGAGAAACAGGCTGCTATTGACATCCATGGTTTGAGCAAAGAGAAGAATACGAGAAAAAGGAAACAGAGGAAAGAAATGGAATAAAGGATGGGCAAAGAAGAAAGAAAAAGGATTGAGAAAGATGATGATGGAAAAAAGAAATGAAAGATTATATACAATAATAAAAAGTAAAAGAATAAAGGAAACTATAATTTTGCAAAAAAAAGGAAGAAAAATAAAAAAAATGAAAGAAAACAATTCTGCGGTAGAATGTGTGTGAAGACAGTTAAGATAAAAAAGACAAAATGCTCAAAATATTTCCTTTATCCTCTTTTGAAAAAAATTCTTTGTTACAAGTGTCCATCAACCAAAATGTAATTCTCAAAGACCATTTGCCACTGAGTAGATGAGAAAGAAAAAATAATGTCAGGGAGGACCATAGCTCATTCAGGATTCGTGTATAACAAGAGGCAGCATAGTTAAATTAGCTGAACAGAGATTGTAAATATTATTGGACCAGTAGTACCATTCTTTTCCTCAATTCTTTTATTTATTTTATTTCCTTGCCTAATTTCTTAACTGTGGCAGCAATTTCTCTCATTTGCAGGTGCTTCATAAAACTGTGTTGATAGAAGTTTCCATCATCTGCCATTAATGCTATCATCTTAGCTTTTTCTTTATCAAGATTATCAAAATCAGGTCAAATGAAAAGTCTTGGATTGTCATTTAACATTTCTGATGATGCACATGTGTGTCTTGGGGAATGTTGCATAATATTTGATACCCATGTAAAATCATTCCTTAATTTTCATTTCTCTAAATATAAAAATTATCATGATGCACAATTGCATCACATAACACTAAGAAGAAAAAACAAAACCAGTGCTGAGGCACATACGAGCATCATTCTTTCAGTTTAATAAGTTTTGATTTAAATTCTAAGAATGACTGCTACGAACATTCCACTTCCCAAATTTACAGACAAATCTCACAGATGATTCCGGGGGTTACTTCTTAACCAATAAAAATAGGTCATCTACCATATTTTTGTTCTTTCTTGTCTTGAAGTCAGAACACTATAATCACTTGACTATATTTTGATTACATATGAGTACAATTCTTTTTGCCTTAATTTTGCCTCGTAAACTTTTTGCTTTATTACTGTTGCTTTTGATTAGTTTTGACTTAAATATTAGGTTGGTGCAAAAATAATGTCGTTTTCTCACATGAAGTTGAACGTCAAAAATCAACATTATTTTTGCACCAACATAATATATATATCATTTAGAATTAACTTGCCCTGGTTTTTCTTCCTTTTTAATTGTCTATTGCAAACTTTGTCAATTCTTCTTCTTGTAATTTTTCCAATTACACTTAACCTTGACCAATTACTTTACAATAAGTTTAATTTTAATAATAAATAAGACATAAGTAGTTTAAGAACAGAGATTGCAGTAAACTTGTTAAATCAGTTAGCATTTGAAAAAGTTGAAGGTAGCTGGTTCAAATCAAGTGCCACTAATAAAATTTTATTCACTCAGAAAAAGTTAAGTTTTTTCCACATATATCTGTAACACAATTTAAAAACTGAAATTTCCCCAAAACAAAATAGAGAAAAAGTTATAAAAACAAATCACAAATTGATCATTAAAAATCCTTCATGTCAAATGAGTTTTCCAAATACTGTCAAAGAGAGGAGACAGGAAAATATATTATTTATTTCACTTCATCTGAAGGCTTCTGAGGCTTTGACAGATTTCATCCATAAATCAGGAAAAAACAAAAGGTTTATATATATATATATGTTTCTTATTACTTTAAATGTTACATTTAGTGGAGACATGTATTTGAGTAGATAGACCTCTTTATAAACAGTGTAAATTAATGTCTACCTGCTTGTGCATTCTGAAGAAAATATGATTTCTGGCTGGGTTTGAAGCGGCATTCCTTTTATAAAGGACACCACTGTCAAGCAGTGGTGTACAGAGGTTTGGTGAAGCCCACCCAGGGCCAGCTCCTTCATTGTATGTCCCTTAGACTCAAATAGGTCTATAGGGCCTAGTACTGAAAAATGTGAGAAAGGAAGACATTTTAAATATGCAAAAACAGACGAAACATTTTTATTCCACTCTTTGTTAAAAGATTTTATTTCACTTTTTGATTGGATGTCCTTTTGATGTAGGTGCCTGGGACTTTTGCATCGTCTGTTGCACACTACTTCTGTCAAGACCGGTTTATTTCAGACTGCTCTGCTTTTTAAAGGACCATAGCCAAGCAATGTTCAATTATCCTATTTAAGAAATACATTTCTTGTTTGGATCTAGTTGGGATCCTTCAAAGCTCATACCTGCAAATTTATTTTCATATTTAAAATTTAAATGAAGTAATTTCTAAGAAAATAATGTATTTTATTTATAATCTCACATAATTTCTTTTATGTATGCCTTAAGAAATTGATATTAGATACTAACTCCTGAGAACATCTTGCATTAGACCAGGAAGTGTGGAGAAATCTGAAAGTTGTTGCTTTTGAAGAATTTGAGAACAACAGGGTTGCTTATGCTGAACTGAAATCAGTTGGTAAATATATCGAAGATGTTATCCCTCTCCCTGAAATGGGCACAAAGGAGTCCCTTCTCATGTGATGAATATGACCATATCTGCATTTCAAGAGTAAGCTTCCTCGGTCGATACAAACGTGAACACAGAAACACCCCCATCTACCATTATGCTACCCACCAAGACTTTTCATGCAGGATTTTTAACAAAGTCTATAGGTCAGCTAGTGGACTCACTCAGAACCCTAAAACTAAACATCCAGATAATTATGAAGACTCACCTAGACTCAATGTGGAAAGGATTGCAAATCACTTGTGGATCTTATGAGCCATTTAAAATATCGTCAATGACATGGAAATCATCCCTGAAATATTCTTTTGAGAGCTCTGAGTCCTGGTGGAAGTCTTCCTCGGTCTCAAGTTGATTTCTACCATTCATAAATTTAGATGATAAAACAGGAAAATTTATTTTTGTGCTACAGGTTTCATTCCTTCAATGGCAAATCAAGAGATTTATTAACAGAACCTGTATTTGTACTGGTAAAAAGTAATAATAATTACAAAAATTAAGTTTTGAAAGTTAATACAAGTTATTCTTACTAAATCTCTACATTCTTACTTTGCCTTCCTGAAGGATTGAAATGCATTGCAAAAAGAAAAATTTTCCTATTTTGTTACTTTATTAATATTGTATCATAGATAGCTTGATTTATATTTTAATTTTCATGTAGAAGCTGTAGAAGTCAAATGGCTGCTTTCTTGCAGAGGCAAGCTAGCTAATTCTACCTTATTTATAGGAGAGTACCTAATGCAGCAGGTGGGTTAGTCCATTTTGCTGAAGTGGACCTGCCCAACACATTTGTATGAGTGGTCTCTATTCACCCATATATCTCTCCATTAAATGATTCAGGGCTAGTTTTCAACTTGGTGGCTACACCATTCTACTTGTGGGTCAGACCACTTGCAAGCCAATCAATATTCTACAGATGCATGTATGAAGGTGTTTTAGATAGGAGAATTTCTTAAAATAATCATAGACACTTTTGTGTTTGACATACTACACAGTGTGCGGCAGTAATGGTAAGACACTAGCTAGATAACAGCTCAAAATAAGAGATCAAGTTCAAATTCCAATCAGATTCATTACAGTCACTTTTGCACAGGTACAAAGATATCAATCTCTTTTCCCCCTAACTATGGGCTAAATAGCAGGACACAGATCCTATAGCTTTGGTTGGCAACCAGTCTACCACAGAAAGAAGTGTCAATCAATTCCAAGAAAATCTTCTGCCTAGTCAGTCATGAATTGAAAGAGAGGTGATCGCCCAAGCGTGTATCATGTATGGCACTTATCTGACTGATATGTTAGAGGTATTTTTGTTGCAGCTTGTATTTACTTATATTTAATATTTAATTAAAAGTAAACATTGAAAAGTGAGATAAACAATTATAAAATGTTCTATCTTGAAATGTTTTATTATCTCAAAGTTGCAAAGTGATGATTAATCTATAGAAAACATACAAGAAACTCTTTTTTTTTTAACGATGTCCATCATGTAATCAAGCAAGCTCCTGAAATTTCAGCCTCTTTCAATATAAGCATGTAAGTATATGAGAATTACCTTTTTATTACTGAATCAGAGTGACTTATAATCAGAGTCAGAAAGAAGAGATGATTTGTTCTGAATCTCATAGTTGTATGGTTAAATAAGAATGAAGAGGAGTTAACATTTGGTAGAAATCCTCAGGCTCAAACATCATTGAAGCCAAGAATTAAGGGACATTTATTTATGACTCAGATATCATTACCTCATAAATATGGCTTATCATACATTGTAGATTGGCTGGAGACTGTGATAATGGAACAAGCCAGGACCATCTGGGAAAGGAAACTGAGACAGAGTGAGCTTGTCAAATGAGCAGATGTTTTACTGCCAGGCAGAGATTCTGACAGGATAATGTCAGTGCATAAATCATACATCTTTAATAATAATAATAATAGTAGTAGTATCATCATCAACATTGTTCAGACTGGTTACTAGTAAACTGTCATATTTATATCAAGAGTTAGATCATTAACAGTGAGGATTATAATACAACTGGTTTTATAAACAGGATCTGTAAATGGTAAAGCTGAAATTAGCAGTTTTTATATAGGCCATATTCAGCATTCATTGATTGTACAGTTAACATTACTGTCAGTTGAAATTTATAAAGCCTTTCTCTTAAAACAGGTTTTTATCCAAACCTTTTATTTATTAATATACATTTATTGTATCACTATTTTCTCTTCTACAATTGCTAGGTCTACTGCTAGGAAAGTTGGTTCACTGTGTTGTGTAAGATATTTTTTCTCACTCAAATCTTTGATATGTTCTGGTGAACCAGCTATATATTTAGAAATGCTTGATAAAATCCAAAGAAAAATCTGCAATGTCACATTGATTTTAGTCATTTTCCTATCACTTCTATTTTCTTTTTCTAAAAACACTTTCATGGTAATTGTTCTGATGAACTTACCTCTATGGTACCTAGACTTTATGAATTTAAGTGTAGTACTAAACTGACAGCAAGATCTCATCATTTATAGTTGAAATGGCTAGATATAACTATGAGTTATATGTTAACAGTTCCTTCTATCGAACCTCTCAGTTGTGGAACTCTACTTGGGTTCTTGCGTTCCGGCCATTTTTGATCTTCAAAAACTTAAATGAAATGTCATTTATCATCTTCTGTCTTCTTAATGCCTGTTCTTTTATTGTTCTCATTCCATAATAATGTTTTTCTTTTTCATATATTCTTTCACTCACAGTAATCCCCTGTGTCTTACTGGCTTTGTTGCCTTGCTTGGGGTGAAATTTAAAAAAAAAAAGATGCACCACCTACTTTTGCTGCTGGAAGTATTTAAGTGATGTAGTTTTGGTTATTTGGTAAAGCTCTTTGTGATTCTGTAGTGCCAGTATGGTTGAAGAAGTATTATCTGCTTCAATAAAAGAAGCAGACAAAGGCAACGAGTAACCTACTGAACAATTACAATAACAATATCATCAAGAAGATCTTTTCTAACTGGTTACTAACAAACTATCATATTTATACTAAGAATCAGGGCATTAACAGTGGTGTTCGAGCTTGGGTTGGAATATACCTGGCTTTATAAACAGGATCTGTAAATGGAAAAGGTGAAATTAGCTGTTTTTCTACAGGAAACATTCAACATCCATTGACTGAATGATTAGTATTACTCTCAGTTGAAATTCTAAAATCTTTTTATTAAAACAGTTTTTCAGGAAAACAAACTCCTCAAGATCACTGTCATCAATCTTTCTAGTACTGATGGAAGTTTCCATTGAAACCTTTTATTCCTGATAATATGGTAAGTTAACATCTTCCTTCTATAATTATTTTCTCTTTGAGTTACATGTGCTACCAATTTTTATTGTTGTTAGTTTTTAGTTCTCAAGTGATGTGGTTTTTATTTCGTAAAGCTTGTTGTGATATTATAGCACCATTCTACTATGCCTGATGATGGATTATTTTCTTTAAGACCTAAAGGATTCATTCTCTTGAATCCAATTTTATTAGTGATCTGAGATAACAGTTTAGAAATTTCTGAACAAGCTGGACACTGTACATGACATCTATACAATAGGCTAGATCTGATGAGGTTATTTAAGGACATGATTCTTATTTTTACTTTAATATTCTGGTTCTGTAGCATCTTACCATGTTAGAACAAAAGTACTCCTAGTGTAAACTATACTGAATTCAATTTCCTTATCTCCTGTACTAAAGTTGTTATAAACAAGATATTTGAAGTGTTTAAAATCTATTAATTCTATGTACTGAATTTTTATGATGGTTTCAGATGTGACATCATATCATTCACATTTCTATAACAGAAAAGTTTTAAAAGATAAGTTTTTCTTTCTCTTATCATGTGTACATAAATTTGAAAATCTAATTAAACTATATTCTTAGGTTACTTTGCTAAAAAATAAGTTAGCAATTAATTGGTTGTTGAAAACAGATCTTTGTTTTTCTTTTCTACATAAAACTTTATTATATTAATATATACAAAATCTGACAACTGTAATATCTATGCAAACACAAACTGCTCAATAAGGGAACTTAAGCTTATAAACTGACTTGCTCTTTTGGGCAGTTCTTTTACCAAACTCAAAAATTCTGGTTTCAAATCATCCTAGATTAAAAGAATAAAACACATGACCATTAGGTAGCCACAGAGTTATATTTCTCACTGAACAATTTAATGGTTGAAAATGTTATTTGTTTAACTCTTCAAATGAACGAAAGTGTATGCGTGCACTTTGCATAATATAATCACGTAGAGATATTTTTGAGCTGTATGCCTAAAGTTCTTTCATGATTTAATAATGGTAATTCCAAATCTTAAAAATACAAGCAATACTTCTCCCACTTTTATCCTCAGCAAGAAAAAAGTATGACAAAAGCATTTTCTAATTTAAACTTTCTGTTGTATATATGAATACATGTACAATTTACATTTTGTTGTGATTGATAAAGAACAAAGAAATACTATCTCAGGACAAGGTATATTAGAATAAAATCACCCATATACTAATTTATCCTGCTATATCAGGGCAAGATATATTAGGATAAAATCACCCATAATAATAATTTATGTTACTACTTTAGAAAAGGTCATATTAGGATGAAATCACCCATAATAATAATTTATTTTGTTTATCAAGGACAAATCATATTAGGATGAAATCACCCATACTGATAAATTATTCTAACAATTTTCATAGAAATTTTATCAGAAAAAATTCTAATTTATCATTGCTCACAATATTTCTATCTTGTGAGGCAAAAGTGCTTTTTTCATATAATGATTTTTAAAACATCTCCAAAATCTGTAACTTGTTAATTGTGGTCATTAATTACACAAATATTCAGTTAGAGCAATAATTCAAGTCAAAATGAATTACATTTTTTTAATAAGTATGATTTTTATACAAAATCAAATTGTATCTAATCTAGAATTTTTAAAAGGGTGGATTAGTAAGTCCATAGTCTGACATATATTTTTCGGTAGATTTTGATCTGAAAATTTCTCTGCATAATGTTCAATTTATATGATTAATATTTACCACTGAATTGTGGGCATTGATACAGAAGGATAAAAGCTAAGTTAAAAAACAAATATTTGTTGTTTAAATGCTTTTTTTCTCATTATCATATTATGAATTTATTGATATCTATATATGTATTAAAAAATAATGAAAAGTTTACCCACAAGACAATAGATAATAATTAATGTTTATTTTCATAAATACAAAATATTCTAATTTTAAATTTTAATGATTCATTTTTTTTCCTGTTTTGTTGGATTCCTAATTTGTTTTTGTGCACACATAAATTACCCAACATTCGGGAATCAATTATTTTTCCTTTGTCTACACTCACCCCATTACAATCCTAGTCAATTAAAAATAAATTGTGTTTGCCATATCACATCAAAATTGTTAATTGCAAAACACTATCTCCTAAAGTTTATTCATGTGATAACATAAAAAGTCAGAGGCCAATGTTAATGTGAAAATCATTGTTGGACACAAGTGATGAATAAAAATATAGATTTTAGTCTTTTCTTTTGAGGAACCAGAGGTAACAGAAATGTGGTTCTACAGAAGGATAGGGAAAATTCAATGGATGTAGCAAGTAATAAACAAAGAAGTCTTATAAGATAATTCATGTTGCTACTTCAGGACAAGTTATATTAGGATGAAATCACACATAATGGTAAATTATTCTAACAGATTTCATAGAGATTTTAACATGAAGAAAATTCTACTTGTTGTGAGACAAAAGTGCTTTCTTTATATAATGATTTTTAAAACATCTCCAAAATCTGTGACTTGTTAATCATGGTCATTAATTACACAAAAAATCCCACTAGAGCAATAATTCAAGTCAAAATGAATTACATTTTTTAATTAGTTTGTTTCCAGATGTATAACTTTATTACTTTTGAAGTGAAGAACATTATTTAATCAGACGAGTCATTCTGATAATCCTGTCAGTGTGTATTTAGAAGTCTGTTAAAAGTGTCAGGTAACATTTAACATTCACTTGATAAAATGTTAGCTTATATCAGTTTAATTTGTTTCTTGTGGTAAATATTTCTTTTCAAAGAACATTTTGCATAAAATTTGTAACATATAAAATCATTTCAAGATCATGAATTTTGAAATATAATATTTTTTAAGTACAGAAAATTAATTATCTGGGTAGTGTTTTAAAATATGATGTGACACAGAAATATGAAGATGCATTATAATAGCCAAATATACCTTCCTAAAGCTAAGCAAGGTATAAAGAAATAGGAAAATTTTTATGTGATAATATAAGTCAGGGGCTCATGTTAATGTGAAAATCATTTCTGAACCAAAGTGATGAATAAAAATATACATTTAAATCTTTTCTTTTGAGGAACCAGAGACAGCAGAAATATGGTTCCGTAGAAAATTCCATGGATGGAGCAAGTAATCAACAAGAAAGTCTTAAAGAAAATGGCAGCAGAAAGAACACTTTTACTCAGAATCAAGAAATTCCTTGACACATAATGAGGAAGTAGGACTTGGAAAACTTAACGCTCACAGGTCATATTGTGTGTAAGACAGGACTTGTGGGAATGTATGTCAGAATGTGGGATGAGAGCTTCAGCAAATGAAGAAAAACTGCTAATGGTGACACAAGCCAGGAAGTTGTGGAGAGAGATGATCGCCTATGTTCGAAAGGGACACAGCCATAGAAGAATTCTTGATTCTATACTACAGAAAGTTCCTATTTTTTTCTTCTTATCTGAATTTTGTCAGGTAGTAGGTTTTAATCACTGTATATGGTTTGTTTCAAACTAATTTCTTCATCTCAGTTTTTGTTTTTTCTTTTAAATTATGATTTTCAGCTGTGTACCTTCCGGCCATCCCCAGGGGCTTGTTTTCTTTCAGAATGTTGTTGAATTCTATTTTAGAAATGCACAAACATCTCCCAACACCTGGCCTACATGTCTGGGTTCTTTTGTGGCTGTGATTTTTTTTTATTGTTTTGTTTCAATAATCAGTTTACTTAACAACTGAAGATTTTATTTTATTTTCACTTGTATACACCAGTGTATAAACTTTATTCATTTTCTTTGCTCTGATTAAGGATTTGTCATAAGAATTAAAAGTAAACTTGTCCCTACATCAGAGCTTTTACTTTATCTTAATGTACATAAATACAATGGTACAATAAGACAATTTGGAAAATTTCTATTTTGCCTCATTTTACCAATAAACTGGCTTCAGCAAAAGGGAATAAAAATATTTCATAAAACTCTCTGCCTCTGAGCAGAGAGGAACCCGGATGAGGCTCAGCCGAAGGACAGAGTCTTGTTCGGGGAGGTTGACCAACCCAATCCCGTTATGCGGGTTCTAAGGGCATTTTTTGGCCAAGGCTACGGGCTCGGAGAACCCATGTTAAACCCGGCCTTGTGCCACATGCAACCCTTGTGGGGGGGGTGGCTAAATATACTAGCTGGGATCTGTTAAGTACAATTCAGACTTACATGAGAACTACCGACCTTCCAATAGGAGCACTCACTATTGGATTGACTTGCATTGACCTTGTGAATAACTGTTACCTTTATTCTTATTGTACTGTTTTTTTACAATAACCCTTTACTTATTTTATCCAGCTTGTTTTTCATGTAAATACTCCTATTAGCATGGAATATAACATATATATATACATCCATATTTACACAGATATACAAAGTTGTACATGAAAAAAATTTATTTACAATATCCATCTACATATCAACATGTTCACTATTGTATTCACACAGAAATATAAATACATGCATACAGATAAATATGTATAAAATAGTGAACATATAAATATGATATATGATTTATATCAAAAGGAAAAGAGTTGAAAGTTTTGTGGGCCACCAGGAACCTCTTCTCACCACTGTCAAATGGAGAAAAATGGCATGGTTTGGACACACTACAAAGCATGACAGCCTATGCAAGACCATCATGCAAGCCACCATTGAAGGTGGATGTAGGACAGGATGCCAACGCAAAAAACTGGTTGGACAATGTCAAACAATGAACAGGTATGACTATACCAGAATTGCTGATGGCTGCTGTTCATAGACCAATGTGGAGGACATTTAGTGCAACTTCTGCATTCAGATTCCTACTACAATTACAAAAGTCAAAGGGACGATGAGGATAAAGTATCTCCGAAAAAAGCTACACCTAAAGCTTAAAATGCAATTTAAAAATGAAAAGTCTTTCTTGAAGCTTTTATTTTAGTTTTAATTGCAAGCCAATAGATTAAATTTAATATTTTCAGTAAGTGAAATACTTTGCTGTATTTCAAACCGAATTTAAATTTACTGGAATTATTAATTTTTTGAAATCACTAAAATCAGCCATATTGATAAACCAGCATAACTCTCTTTCTGAAAAGATCTTTCAAAAATAAAAAATACTTTTCTGATACTTTATTTGAGAAAAATTAACTGATTTAAAGTTTAATTAATCTAAATTAATCTATTAATTTTTACTTTTAGTTTAAATATCATAGAAAAGCATTTTTTTAACACAAAGGTGGGTGTTTTATAAGGTGTTGATACATTTGTCAATAACCTGACATTTGCAAGATTTATTTAAGGGAAAAATACTTGTAGTAAAATTACATAATAAATACAATGTAAAGACCTTTTTTTTTACATAATTTTTTACCTACCTAGTAATATTAAAAATTTTAAATATTTTAAGCATTTTAATATTTTGACTAATTTTAGGTACTTTGGCTTTATAGTCTTACTTATGAAGATGCTTGTTGAAGAACAGTTAGAAAATTGCCAATAAATTTAAAATTTACTTTAGTTAACTCACTTATTTTCTGATAATATTGTGTGTGGACGTCTTTATTTACAAAAATTGGCATGTTTATACATAGACAAAACAAAATTCAAGAAATCTTTTTAAATACTGTAGATTGCTGGATTGTAGCAAGCTTTTCCATTTATGATTAGTAAATATAGTGTTTATTTAATATCAATATAACCTAACTGACACAATACAGAGTTTTAAAAGATTTAAAACTTTATAAATTATTCTAATTAAAATTTTTTAAAAATTAAAATAATTCTTGTAAAAATTCATTATTAATCAAAAAAATATTTTTTCACAAGACAAGAGTGCCCATGATATATTTTATTCATAAAAAGAATTAACAGCATTTCTAATGAAATAATGTCTTAGTTTTATTGTATTTTCCATTTTACAATTCAGAGCAGGTTTTCTGTAACTGGGGTACTGTTTGACCAGAAATAATTGATGATTTAAATTCTTGGAGAACTTGTCATTATAACTGATGTAAAAATTAAATGCTACAAAAAGGGAATTCCTTGAATTTTCATAAAATTAAGTAAGTGGTAAAAAGATGTAAAAAAAAATATTTTTACCAATATTAAAAAAAGAAACAATTCAAAATAATTACCTTAATTTGTGAATAAGTTCTAAAAGTTTAATTAAAATCTAACAATTATCTGATTTTTCTCAGAAGTTCCAAATCAATGTATTTTTTTTCTGTAAAAAAAAGCACTCAAATTTATCATACCAATTTATGATCCCCCTTTTATACCAGAAAACAAAAAATTATTACCAAAATTTTGAAGTTTCTGAAAAGAATTAAAAATATAATTTAATAATCAAAATATCTTTTGGTTTTCTTGTTAATTATAACATGAAGATTTTGACAACAAAACTTTTTTTTCAAATTTTGGGCATTCTTTTTTCCACAAGTATACTCATTTTTTTAGTGAATTTTGGAGATATGCTCTCGCTAATTTTGGTTGAGCACTGTTGAGACAGAGGGTAATTCTAAACAGCAGCCGTCTCTGCCAACGCAACACTCGTCATTAAAATTAATCTGGTACTATGGCTGTCTAGCATTTGTTTACATTCATAAAAATATGCTAGAATTACCCTTTTTCTTTGCCATGCACTGATAGCTCAGGGATAGAAACTCCAACTGATGCCAAATTGGTGTGGTTTTGATCCCAGCTTGAATTATTCAAATGTCTAGCTGCACTGATGAGCTGTGATACAGTGAAACAGGCCTGTATGTGGATGACTATATATATATATATATATATATATATATATATATATATATATATATATATATATTATTAACTAATTAAAATCAAAGATTTGAAAACTGCTAGGATCAACAGTACTGTGTACATCAATTAATCCTTATTTTCTTTTGTATTTGTTCAACAGACCACTACTTCCCACTAACTGTCACTTTGTGAAACTCCCGAGATGGTGTTTCCCTGACTTTGATCATTGTGTACTAGTGCTAGAGAATCACAAAGAAAGAAGTGTACCAAATTAGAGAAATCCCATCACTTGAGGACTAGCAACAACTAAAATGGATAGCACATGTAACTCGAAGAGAAAATAATGACATAATCAAGATATTAACATTCCACACTGCTTCAAATAGAAGGTTCAGATGTGAAACCCACATCAATGCTGAAAAGGGTGATATCAGCTACTGGACTTGAGGAACCTGTTTTCCTAAAAAAGTGTTTTAAGAGAAAGATTTTTTATAAATTTCAACCAAAAACAGTACTGGCCTCTTGGTAAATGAATGCCAAATGTTTCCTTGTAGGGAAATGGCTAATGTTACCATTAACATTTAAAAATAAAAAACAGCAACAAGAAAAGAAAAAGAATGCCTGTTCATATTTTACTTGAACTAATCAGACTTATCAGGGGAGAAATCGCTTAAGTCTTGACAGCTGCAGGTTCAAATCAATTCTGACACTTATTGGTCTACGAATGATAGAAGAGTGTAGCCAGAATAAAACTTTTGAGATTATATGGCATCCTTCACCAACACTGGCACATAACTGTGTAGGTGTAAAATAAATAAGTGAGACAAAGAAAGATGAAGAAGAAAAAAAGAAGCTGACTGAAAGGAAGAGGTCTGCTGAGTGTAGGGTTAGAACTTCAAATGCTATGTTTGTTTGTATTTTTCTTTTCAGGTATGAGTGAAATTATATTCACAGGATCTAAAGGTGCATAGATATACTTGCACCTAAATAGACGTGAGCATACATATGCATATTAACCATCAAAAATATGTAGATATGAACAATAGGAGTAGATAGGACTAAATTGGACTAAAGTAATGTTTTTTATTGAGGAATTGGAGAGTCAAGATTGAATTCCAGTCAGGTTCATTACATTCACTTATATGCTAATACCCTTTGGAAAGGCATGAATCCATCTCTTCTGCCTCCAGTTATAGGTAAATAGCAGGACAGCCTGGGTCCTATAACCTTAGGTGGCAACTGATCTAGGAAAAGGAAAAACTGAATTCAAAACCAGCTTTGAGGGGGTTGTGCGCTGTTAGGACATCTTGCTCAGGAAACATAACTGCTACTGAATCTGCAGTAAATGTGGTTCGCCTACGACTCTAATGGTTTATGGATCCTGTCATTGTGAATGTTTTTAACGATGGCATTATAAATGTGTGTGTGGTTTGATGTAAATATGAACATTGGTTATAATTATGTACTTAGGGGAAACATTGAACTTTTAAGTTTAAAAATTTTGGACTTTGAAATTTTTATCAGATATCTTATTCAGTTTCCCTACGCTTTTGTTTTTGTCATTTATGTTTTCCTTTTTAAGTAGCCACCCATTGTGATAATATAAGATTTGACAAGAATGGTGAAATATTTAAGAACCTAGATGCAAATTTATGAATGCCCACATTTATATCTCCCTCTTACACATATATAATTCCATCAATAAAAATATTACTTTAATGTGATGAAGGAAAAAGTATGTTACACAAAATTTTTCCACTTAATCTGACATTGTCCTGATATATAGAAATTTACATATAATATTCTCATATATTCCACACACACACACATATATATATATATATATATATATATATATATATATATATATATAAAATTGTGTATTTTGGCAGCAATCCCTCTTTTATACAAGTTTCATTAAAATGATTGACAAGGCACTACGGCTAAGTCTCATTATTTAATTTTCTACTTTTCTGGACATAAATTATTTTAGTATTTTGGGCTATACTTTTAGCCATTATCAAAGATAATTTTATTTTTTACTGAATGTATCTATTTTTTATGTATGTATCTTAAGTTATAGGAATGTTTTATTCTAGGTGTTGACTGTGTTTGGAAAATTAAACATTCCTATAACTCTAGATACATACGTACATAAAAAATCCATACATTCAGTTAAAAGTAAAAAGAAAATCATCCTTGATAATGGCTAAAAAATACCCAAAAGCACTTGGACATACAAAACATTTAGACAATTTCTCAAAAAAAAATTACATCACTCTTCACATTTAGACAATTTCTACAAAAATTGCATCACTCTTCACATTTAGACAATTTCTACAAAAATTACATCACTCTTCACATTTAGACAATTTCTACAAAAATTACATCACTCTTCACATTTAGACAATTTCTACAAAAATTACATCACTCTTCACATTTAGACAATTTCTACAAAAATTACATCACTCTTCACATTTAGACAATTTCTACAAAAATTACATCACTCTTCACATTTAGACAATTTCTACAAAAATTACATCACTCTTCACATTTAGACAATTTCTACAAAAATTACATCACTCTTCACATTTAGACAATTTCTACAAAAATTACATCACTCTTCACATTTAGACAATTTCTACAAAAATTACATCACTCTTCACATTTAGACAATTTCTACAAAAATTACATCACTCTTCACATTTAGACAATTTCTACAAAATAAATTACTTAATTACGCGATCAAAAATACTGAGAATCAGTTAAAACTTTTTAAGGGAATAATTAATTATTGTAGCAAAAAATAAGTTATGAAATTTCTGAATACAAAAGAGTGTATACACTTTCTTAACTGTTTAAGGAGATAAACAAAAAATAAAAAAGGAAGCTAAATTGTAAATAATATTCCATCATTATTGAAAAATAACTTGTTCCAAGTAAATTTATTGATTCTTGTGATTATTGACCATTAGATTTGCTACTTTGAGCAAGTGACCAAATGACAGTCAAAAATGGAGAAAATGTTATTATTGTATCATCAGTGTTCTTTCAGTTGTTCAAATGATGACATCAATTGGTTTGTAAAAATATTGCTAACTGACTGATTAACATGAAACAGCTAGATGAGTACATCAAGGCTTGTAATGTTTATAAATGTGCATTTATAACAATAAAATAGATTTTCTGTAGTCAGTTCAATCAATCATATCAAGAGTCCCAAAGAAGGATTGAAAAATTATGAAACTCTAAGTCAACCTTTGATAAGTATTGAACATTATTATATCTAATTTAATATTAATTTAATAATAGTGTAATACAGGGTACTTTATTAACAGAAATTCTGTTAAATCTTATATACATTAAATTATATAATTTTATGTACATTAATTGCTAGTATTAATAGTTAGAACAAGGTTTTCCTATTTTAATATTCTGGTGAATCTTCTTAAGTTAATGATTGAGTAAGCTCACGGTGAGTTGTACAACAATAAATCATCTGCAGAAATTCCCCAATCACACTGTTAAATATTTGAGCTTAACAACTTTAATAAAATATTGCAGAAAAATAAAAAACAATATTTCTTTTTCAATATATCATCTTTATTTGTCAATATAATCAAACTAACTCTTGTCCATTAATTACATAGTGTAAACATTATACATTGAAACTTTCAGATCAAAGTTCAGTTACTAAGTATCAGGTGATGGACTTAGTGATCCTTATAAATAACAAGTTCTTCTCAAAAATTTTAAAATACTAATGAGAGAGTATATAGGGAGATGTGGAGTCATGCCTTTTCCAAAAGAATTAATGTTGAATGTACAGGAAAAATTAAACTCAGTAACCTTGTTCTGTTTTTCATGATGGTAGATGTTACATCACTCTTCACATGCTATATACAAAGGGATGCTGAAAAGTTATAGGTCTGAAACTCTCGCAAAAAGCTGACTCTAATATTAAACATTAGAATTTATTAATATTTTATAGTATTAAAATAGTATAGTATTTTTTAGTATTAAAAACAATTCTCAACATTTGTATACAATGATGGTTGATAGAGAAGCAGCTAAATGAATGAGAATTTGGGAAATCCTCTTTCTGCTTACAACATTACCCACCCCAGGTAGTAGAAACAAAAACAGTCACTCCCAGAATCAACCTTGAGGGAATCAACAGGGTGTCTTCATAGATGGAAATATAGGAGATTTTTCCTTAAATAGCAACAGAGGTCTGAGATCTTTTCATTTTCCAATCCAACAGGAAAAGACACTGCTATAAAACCGTAACCCCTCAAGTTGCTAGACGTTTTTCTGTGACTGACTTGGAAGAACTGCTATAACTAAAATTTCTATAAACACTGAATCAACAGTAAAATCTTCAAATGAAAAACAATGCTAATTGTTCAGTCAATGAATGTTGAATGTTTTGTGTACGGAAACTGCTAATCTCACTATAGGTGTTAAAATAGGAACTGCTCAATAAACCGAGTGACAGCACTTCACCAAATAAATAGAAAAGTATTTACTGAGGAGAAATTTCAATAAACTTAAATAATGTCTAAAGGTTAAATCCACTTTGGCATGAAGGGAGACAAACCTGCTATTGCCACTGCTTAGAACACATCCATTAAGCTGAGCAGTAGAAGTCTCATATCTTCAGACATTTGTTAGCCAAGGATGGTGAGTTCAATCCTAGGTAGGACCACAACAGTCAGCATAGTTAACAATAACTATTACCACTGTAGACACAAACGTAAAATTGAACTAAGAAAGTAGAATAAAAAAGAGACTAACATTTCCTATCTGTTGAATTTTATCTGGCTTGTATTCATGTATATTTTTGAAACATCACTTCAAAAGGTTGTCAGATCTCTAATGATAGGTCAAACATTAGCTTAGGAGAAGGAAGTCAAAGAAAAGCCGCAATTTGAGAACTTACACCATTGGAAATGCTTAATCTCACTATTACCATTGTAATTAGCAGATTATATTGTTTTCAACATATATATATATATATATATATATATATATGAAGAAATATAGTCTTAAAGTGTGCTATATTTATGGGATAAAGTGCTCAATATCAGAGATAGAGCATGTGTAAATATAAAAGTGAACATAGAAGTCAACACTTAAAGGCGACAGTCTGTTTCATGCTAGATGCAATCGTCAGGCAACTGACAATTGCATCTAGCATGAAACAGACTATCACATCTAAGTGTTGACTTCTATGTTCACTTTTATATATATATATATATATATATATATATATATCCATTCAATTTTAAGTGCCAAAATGTAAATCATGCAAGAATACAGAAGACACTTATCTTCATTTGGTGAAGATAAGTCATATGGGTCACATATCATCTGCTTAATGGCATCACTCCATACAGTGATGTAAAGTGGTAGTCAAATTTCAGTTGGTTTACAGCAAACAAATGGTAAGATGCTTCCCTTGGCTCAGGCCCCACCATGACTCTAGCAGAGGTTAAATATGCCTCCCAAGCAGCTTACAAGTCCATAGGGCCATTTTCTTAGGGAAATATATCTTTTCCAGATATAGAAAGAAACTCCAGCTCACAGTCCTCAATTTGGGAAAGCTCAAGACTCAATGTTTCCTGTTTGTGGAATATGCCCTTGCCTGGGACATAGATAAATCCAGCCCATTTGAATCTGGTTTCTCCAGACACAGAAGTATCTCCATATTATATGTAAGATCCTTTCTTTTGTTTCTCCTTACACTCTGTTTTGCTGAGTAGACATATGTGATATTTTATTTCTGCATGGGACGTGTATATATATATATATATATATAGTTTTGTGTTTGTCTTAGTATTATAAAAGTCTCTCTGATAACAAAGCATGTTTGTCATTCTTTTTCCTTTCAGCCATTCTGTTTCTTCTGTGAAATATCGTTATTATATCATGGATATAATAATGCCCTTAATGGGGGTGGGAATACAAATGGGAGAATAAATCTTTCTACCATATGAGAGTCTTTTCAGTTTTGTGTCATTGGTTCTTTTCTTCCGTTGAACAAGAATATATAACTGTTTACACTATTTATATTTTTTGGATTGTTGTCCTCATCTTTGTTGTTATATTTACAACATTTTGGTTGTTGTATGCCCCAACCTTCTTCAGGGGATTGAAATTTTGAACTGAACCTTTTATTTTGTCCACCAGGGTAGATTATTCTAGTTCCATGTGCCATGCCTTTTCTCTATATCTCAGTTTCAGTTATTTCTTGAACAGTGTAAATAGTGTAAATAATTACAATACCTCATCTCAGAAATATAGTCAGAAAGAATATATAATATAGCTTTAACACACTGCTGAACTCAGGGACATGAACTGCCAAGAGACTAGGTAGGTTAATACTTTAATCTACTAGGCCATATATCTGTCAAAACCATTTCCAAGATCAATGCAATAGCTAATCCCTTGTTGCTCGACTACAAGAGTAATCATAAGAATATCTGTTTCCTTACAGGAAATGTTTGGCATTCATCGACTAAACAGCATTACTTGCTGTTGGAATTTATAAAACCTTTCTATCAAGAATGTTTTTCAGGAAAATAGGCTTATCAGGTACACTTAGTGCAATTTCTAGTAATGATGGAAGTTTCCTTTCTAAACTTTTGTTTAAGCTATTGTGGAAAGCTAACATCTTGATTATATCATTATTTTCCCTTCTATTTATTTTAGTTATAATTGTTGTTGGAATTGTTCAAGTGATGAGGTTTTTGTTATTTGGTAAATTTATTCATTTTTGATTCCGTAGTGCCAGTCTATAAGATCTGAATAAATGTTTTCTTTAAGACCTAGAAGATTCATTTGCTTGAGACCATTTTTATTCATTGATTTGAGAAGATAGGTGTATATAAATGATAGTTTTAACATTTCTGAATGAGTTGGATGCCATGCATAAAAGAGTTTATGAAATAGCAAAATTAGAAAATTGTAAAACATGAACTTTTTGACTTCATGTTGTCTGCTTTTATGCAGATAAACAAACAAATGCCTTGTAAAATCTCTGTTTAATACAGAAACTAGTTTACATTGATAGGGGATTTATTTAGAAATGAATAGATAAATGTTTGATATTTTGGCAAAAACAGCTTCAGTTGAAACTTACTGTACAGTTAAACCAGCCCATCACAAAAAACAAAAGACGTTATTAAATTCAATGCAAACTGGAGCCATATAACTCATTATTAAGTGTGAAATGAGTTTGAATACTTCTTTCCACCATTACTTCTGTTCATATTTTCTTCTGCATTATATAGCTGAAATATTTATTTGTTTTTAGTAATTGATAATTTTATATCAAAATACATCACTTGAGTGAATTTAAATGTAAATGTACATTGAATAAATATTTTGCCAATAGCTAAATACTTTTTAATTTCCAGTATGTCTGTAGTGTTGATAATGTAAAGCTTTAAATACAATATGCAACTCAATTAGATATAAGTAATAAGAATATAGCTATAAAAAAATAATCTTTGTGCCATTGGATGCTTGGTAAACTTTTTAGACTTATTTGAAGTGTTAGGTGGGAGAAAAAAGTATATATATATATATATATATATATATATATATATATATATATATATATATATATATATATATATAGAGAGAGAGAGAGAGAGAGAGAGAGAGAGAGAAAATAATAAGAATATTTGGAAAAACATTTAATGTTTTTATATATTTATATGTGATATTTATAATTATTACAAGTTTACAGAGAATTATTTAAATTGTTCTACTTAGATATGAGATTTCCAAAAGAATCCTTTTACTTTTTGTTTTACTTACTTGTGGGTTTTCAGAAAGAAACATTTTACTTTGACTGGTTTTGATTTTAGCTTTTCAAAAAGTTTATAATGTTTATCATATTATCACATGCTGTCACTTAAGTCAAGAATAAAAGAAAAAATTAAGTAGTGTAACTGGTTTTACCTGCTGCTTATAATAAGGAAAATAGAATATAATCTATTTTGAGGGATGTGTCTCTGGTTATCTACAGACTATCCTAACACTTTCACTTTATATATATATATTTATATATATGGATAGATATGTAAATTTAAAGAAGAAAGTTTTCAATAGTGAGGTTTAGAGCATATGTAGATATAAATAGTGTGCACATAGAAATCAACACTGTACGGTAATTGGCATTTTCATATATTAAATAATCATCTGATCATGTACTTTTCTTTGCATAGGCTCACTCTTCCTCTCTCTCTCACACATATATATATATATATATATATATATATATATATAAGTGAACATTGAAGTCAACACTCAGAGGTGACAGGCTGTTTCATGCTAGACGCGGCCTGATGATTGTGTCTAGCATGAAACAGCCTGTCGTCTCTATGTGTTGACTTCAATGTTCACTTTTATATTTCTATTTACATACACTATCTCTGATATTGAGCACTTTATCACACCTTAAAACTATATTTCTTAATATATATATATATATATATATATATATATATATATATATATATATATATATATATATATATATATATATATAGGCCAGTGTGGGCTTAGAATGAACAGGGAAAGTGGGTAAATTGGTTCTGCAAATTTTTTGTCACTTAGGACTAATGTTTGTTCCTAAAAATGATGAATTTTTCTTTTCTTTACTTCTATTTCCATTTACTTGTCTTTTATATGTTTGCAGCTCTTACATTTAGTATTTGCTTCTAAAGAAATTTTTTAAACTTTAGGAAATGTATTATTATTTGTTCAAAATTTGGAGTTATGATGTGGTTGTAGGTAGCAGAACAGGAATCTTTTTTCATGTTTGCATTTGAAAATGATCTCTCATCATTTGTTTATAAGCTTAGATTGTTCTGGAAAAATAATTATTTTATTTTTTTCTTCTAAGCAAAAACAGCTATGTTTTATCTTTTTTTTTTATAAGTATTAGGTCATCTCATAAGTTCTGTCCGAATTTTAACTTTTTGTTAAAATGAACAAAATTTAAAGAGTATTTTATAATGTCTAATGGAGCTGAACATTATTTTATATTTAGATGCATTTAAACTGATCAAATTTTATTTCAGAAAACAATAAAATTAAATTTTGTTTGATTAAAACCCTGCTAACATGGAAGTACCCAAGAATCATTTGAGGCACATAATGCTTTATGAGTTCAAGAAAGGAAACTCAGCAGCCGAAGCTGCTAGAAACATTCACTCAGTTTATGGAGAGGAAGGTGTGAATGAAAGAACTTGCAGAAGATGCTTTGCAAAATTCAGAGGTGGAGATTTCACCCATGAAGATGAAGATCGAACTGGACATCCAGTTGAGTTTGATGAAAAGCTTCTTGAAGCAGCCCTTGATGAAAATCCTGCTTTATCAGTTGAGGAATTGGCAGTGGTTCTCAATTCAAACCATACAACTGTTCATCATCATCTTCAACAACTTGGAAAAGTTCCTAAACTTGGAAAATGGGTGCCTCATGAATTGTCTGAAAACAACCTCAAATCCTGAGTTGACATCTGCTCTTCTCTCCATTCTCACCAACTCGTTTCACCTTTTTGGATAGACTTGTGACTGGCGATGAAAAATGGATCTTTTATCGAAATGTTAAGCATGGTAGACAGTGGCTTGGTAAAGGAGAAGGACCCCAGCCACAGCTGAGAAGAGAACTTCATGGACAAAAGGTTCTTCTTTCAATCTGGTTGGATTGCCAAGGAATAATCCACTTTGAATTCTTACCACCTAATGCAACAATTAAGGCTCAAATATACTGTCAGCAATTAGAGCGTTTGAACCAAGCTTTGAGGAAAAAAAGACCTGCTCTAGTGAATCAAAAATGGGTGATGTTTCATCAGGACAATGCGCGAACACACACAGCAAGAATCACATCACAAAAGATCAAAGAACTTGGTTGGGAGAAAATTCCTCATCCACCTTATTCTCCCGACCTTGCTCCTTCAGACTACCATTTGTTTCGTAGCTTACAGAATCATTTGGAAGAAACAGCTTTTGTAACACAGGAAGAGGTGAAAACTGATATTTGTGAGTTCTTCGAATCAAAGCCAAAAGAATTTTACAGTAATGGAATTAGTAAGCTTGTTAATAGATGGAAGGAAGTCATAGATAATCAGGGAAAATACATTGTTGATTGAATCTGTAATTAAATGTAACATTTGGTCACTTGTTTCAAAATTCAAAATTCGGACAGAACTTATGACCTGATATTTTGTTTATCCTCAAATGTCTTCAGATGTGATTTAAAGTTCTGTCATCTGTGTCTATTTTTGTTGTTAAAGTATATTTTGTTTTATATTTTGGTTTCCTCTCTACCATGAGCCCATAATGGCCAATACATAGATTCTACACAAAAAGAAATTTGACATGGTTTGATGATCACTTAAGGCATGAAATTGACAGTCACTATACAGTACTGATTTTGAATTCCATACTGTTGATATATATATATATATATATATATATGTTCATGTGTGTCTGAATATAAACATATGCATGATTATGTAAATGGGTTTTCATGTATATCCATCTCGAGATGGTTTTAGTGTTTCAGTAATGCTGAAGATAAACTAAATTAAGATTGGAGGTGATTGGGTTATTTCCTTAAAATTTAAACCAAAATTAATTTGTGTCCTTCATTTAGCTGCATAGGAATACCCATGGGATATTGTATAAATTCAATTACATGTAGAGGTTGTCTGCTATTCATAAAATGTAGCCATCAAAATTCTGTGCCAACAACAATGATAATAAAGTCTTTCTACTTTCACGTGCATTGCCTGGTCAGTAAGACCAACAAATCTTCAAGACTTTAGAATTTGGGGAGAAAATGGCTATGGTGCCATGGCATAAAATTCTGATTTATGTTTGTCGAGACAGACAAAGGATAAATCCCCTTTGACTAAAGATGGATTCTGTCATGAAATAGTTGATGAGAACCTGAGCTTAGTTTACTCTAGGAGGCTGCAAAATGAAAATTTCATAAAGTGTAGAAGGCAAATGCATGTTGTGAGAAATGTGGGTTACCTCACCTGGTTTTGCCAAAATGCATGTTAGGTGGCACTGTTTGAGTCTATAAAAAAATAAATATATCCTCCCTCTTTTTCTTTCCTTTTCTTTCCCTAAGATATAGTAGCATGTAAGTAAGATGTCCCTGTTGAAGCACATTCATTTCTCCAGTCCACTGACTGCTGAACTCTCACACACATGCACATAGACATAAATGTGTATCATACATGCTTTTATCACACACACAAACAAGGACATTCTTAATAACTAAGTTTTTAATATCTTTTCCTTCACTGTCAGAATTGTATACACATTTATTTAATCTCCCTTCATTAATACATACATTTAATTATTTTTTGTTTTAAATTCCATGTTTTTTATCTATTACTTTTACCCAAACTCATATGAGTCTGCCAAATATTCTTTGGGTGCAAATGTACCAAGAGTCATTAAATATTAACAACAAAAAAAAAACGTCCACACATTCACAACCAAATATGTCAATCCTGCAACAGATGGGAGAGGCAATGTAGATATTACAAGTAAATGAAGAGTGCAGGATGACTCTCATCACCAGCTCAACACTGCCCAGTCAATGACATGCAAACTAAGAAATTTTTAGATTAACTTTTTAAAATCAAATAGAAGTAAATTATTAAGGATCATTTTTAAAACATAACTGTTTTAACACTAAAACAAACAACCAAACTTCCAAAATATCGATGGCTCAAAGCTGATCTAAGAGATGTGCATACTATGAGAGCCAACATCAGTAGTGAGTTGTGGTGATGAAATAACCCCTCCTGGTAAATGAAGTAGTACTAAAAAAATGAATGTTTTTGACTATATGTAAAATACATAAAAGGTTAATTCTCAATACAGTATTTTAAAGTATATATATATATATAAAATGCTAAAAGGTTAATTCTCAATACAGTATTTTAAAGTTTATATATATATGTATATATATATATATATATAAAACAACATTAGTGAAAAAGTCTGGAGTTTCTGGTCATTATGGAACTATATTATCTGAATTAAGAAAAGGACAATATCAGATGTATGCAGTTATCAATGACCAATGCATAATTTCTAACTTCAAATTTCTAAATGAAAACAAAGTACAAATAACTTTTTCAGAAGTCAAGAATCAATTTGAACTTGAGTCAAATTGAATTTATATTATGAATCAGACTCTGCTTCTAAAATGATAAAAAAACAATATTTTTCAGTTCTGACTTTCAAGGTCTAATGAAAAAAAAAATATCCCCCAACAAAATTTCTTTATTTATTGATGAGTCAATTTAATTAATGTTAAACCTGGTTAGTAATTTAGATGGGTGAATGCTGGGGAATACCAAGTGTTGTAATCATTGAAATGCAGGTGCTGTTATGGATAATGGCTTGAAATGATAAATTAGAGAGTCAAGTTTGAATTCTAGTCAAGTTCATTACATTCACTTATGTGCAAATACCCTTGAGAAAGGTGTGAATCTATTTCTTTTCCCACTATAACCTTGGTTGGCAATCAGTCTACTACAGAAAGAAATGGCAGCCTACTGTGGGAATGTTTCTGCCAAGTTAATCATGAGTTGAAATGAGACATGATTGTCAAAGTGTGCATCATGCATGCCACATAGAGGAAGGGAGCAGGAGGATTTCCCAAGGGCAGTACCTCTTGTTTGGGAGGGGTCTGGATTCATTTTCCAGCATCTGAGGCCTCCCCAAAAGGGGAAGAGCCAAGTGGGCTTAGTCAATTTTTCCACAGTATTGGTGCTAAAACCACTTTAAACCTTGATCTTGTGTCAACCTGGTAGTGACATGGGTGCTCAGAAAGAAAGTGAATTTAAATTATGCTTAAATTTGGTTTAAACACTTTTGGGTAGGCAATATACAAAATACTTCCCCTTTGTGAGGGCAGTTCCTGATGCATGCATTTTAAAGTTTTAAAAAGTTATTTCAGAAATCAGTTGTTGAAACACTCATGATAAATAAACTGACCTTACACAGAATTTGACATCATCCCAGAAGACAAAAATATATTTTTTTTCTAAATTTTACTAATTTTGACAATTTTCTATTTGATAAAAGCTATCTCTATAGTAGATTTGATCAAAATCAATTCAAATTTAATTTTTTACGAAGCAGATTATCAAAATATACATTAAAACATGAATTTTATTGATTTTGATAATTTTTACATTCCACAAACTATTTTTCATTATTAAATTTTAGTAAATATTTTTACTTTAAAATACCAAAGTTGTGTGTGTAGATAAACAAATACTCCAGTACTATCATGCAAGGTTGAGGAAAGTTAAAAACGTGATGAAAAAGACTAAGTTTGAGGGGAAAAATGGAGTCAAATGAAAAGAATGAAGAATGTATATGGCAGAGAAGGAATGTCTAAAAATGGGTAATGGAAAATTGTTTAAAAAAAAATTAAGAGAGTGTGAAATCAAACGGGGAGAATAAAGGAAGTGAATTCATTTGATAGCAAGAGAGCAGCTGAATTCATTTAGATGTCATCACATGAAGTTGGAAAAGAAAACATGCATGAAAAATATGTAATTTTGAGTGTTTTGCATAATCATACAAATAATTCAGTTGAATTAATTTAGAGATGCAAATTTTCAAAGATTCAGGCAGACAAAAATTTAATGAAAATAATATAAAAATATAAAGTGTTTTCAGGTTGCATCAGTTTGAGTTCACATGTTGATAAATTTTCACTGACGCATCAATGTATGCATGCTTCCATTTTTACGTATATGTAGACATTATATATATATATACATATATGTATATATATATATATATATATATATATATATATCAGTATGTGGTTTATTAAATAGAATGGACAGTGGAATCTCTGTTAAGCCTTTTGATGACTTTCTGGTGTTGATTCACTACTTGTTCGTCCAATATAACTTGTTGAAAGAAAGGCTTGCTGCCTAAATATACCATGTTATATATATATATATATATATATATATATATAGTATATTTGGGCAGCAATCCCTCTTTTATACAAGTTTCAATAAAGATGAGTGATGAGGTACTGTGATTAAGCGTTTTATTTAATTTTTCTTGTGTTCATATAAGCGTTTTTCATTTCTGGACATAAAGTGTGTAAAAACTGTTCAAATGTTTTATGTATCTGAGTGCTTTTGGCTATCCTATCAGCCATTATCAAATATATTATCCACACACACACACACATTATATATATATATATATATATATATATATATATATATATATATATATATATATATATGTATGTATGTATGTATGTATGTATGTATGTACATACAAGGGTCATTCAAAAATTTCTAAGCCTCACCCAGAAAGAAGAGTCATAGCTGAACAATTTTGTTGTGGCCACTGACTACAACTTTTTATAAAACTAATTCACATTTCTGTTTTAATTTTAGTCGAGTTGAAGTCAATACAAAGGTGAAAGGTATGCAACAAATCAAAAAACAGACAAAAGAGAGGGCCAAGCGGTCATGAAATATCTGCAAGAGAACGGTATGACACCCGAGGAAGGATATGGTACAGACACTTGCTGTACACTCCCCTTCCTATACAACTGTAAAGAATTCAGGTGGGCCAGGGACAGCACAGAAGATGACCCTCGGTCAGGTCATCCAAAAACCACAACCACTGAGGAACAAGTTGATGCTATTCACTGTATTTTGGATGATAGACATTTTAGTGTCCAGCAGATAGCTAACTCCATGGGCATCAGTTCTAATTTGGTCCATACTGTTTTAACTGAGATCTTGGGGATGAGTAAGCTGTCTGCAAAATGGGTCCCAAGAATGTTGACAACAGTAGCTGAAAAGGGTTGACATTTCCAGGACACTTTGAACTCACTTCCAAGCTGACCCTGAGAATTTCCACCACAGATTATTAACTCAAGGTGAAACCTTGATTCACCACTTTGAACTTGGATCAAAGATTCAAAGCAAACAATGGAAGCACACTGTTTCTCCAACTGCAAAGAAGTTCAAGCAGGCTGCATCTGTTGGCTTCTGTTTTTTATTCTGAAGGTGCAATCATGATAAACTATCTGGAAAAGGGAAAAACTATTAATGGATAGTAATTTGCATCTGAATTAAGAAAACTGTAGGAAGCTATCAAGTCAAAACACAGAGGGCAGCTGAGAGCAGGTTGGCTCTTGCTCAAGGATAACACACCTGTTCATGTTGATATATATATATATATATATATATATATATATATATATATATATATATATATATGTGTATGTGTGTGTGTGTGTGTGTGTGTGTGTGTGTGTGTGTGTGTGTGTGTGTGTATAATAAAATTAAATGTTCATTTATCATAACTCTATTCTGAGTTTCATGAAATTACCTCCACTCTTCATTTTGGAACTGGTAGCTTCCTTTAATAAAAAAACACTTTTATTGATGCACATAAGACGCTTCTGTATTTTTTAATCATTTCACCCCAACCAAGGCAACAAAGTGAATTAGACACAGATGGTTACTGAGTGGGAAAGAATATAAAGGAAAAGATTATTAAGGAGCAGAAACAATAAAAGAACAGGAATTAAGAAGACAGAGGATAATGATTAACATTGCAGTTAAATTTTTGATGATCAAAGTTCACAAGAGGCCTGAAGAGATTTCTACAAGTGAGAAGAGTGAGAGAAGAAACTATTACCAACGAACATACTGTTTCATTTAATAAAATTAAAATGATTGTCGCTAATCTAGTACTGTGCTTAAATTAATAGAGTCGAGGAACCATAGAGGAACGTTCCTCAGAACAATTATCATGAAAGTGTTTATAGAAAAGGCACAGGGAGGCTATGTTGTGGTGGTGGGAAGTCATTGAAGCTGAGATGCCAGGTCAAGACCAATAAGTACGTTTTCATGAGCAAAAATTACTTGAAATGATAATTGCCAACACCATTCAGATTACTCATAATCTTACTATTTTATGAAAAAACGAGATATAAATGAATACATGTGGAAGCAAAATTAAATAAATTGACAAAATAAAGAAACTTATTATTACAATGCGTTTCATTCCATTTGTCTTAATAAATTTTGTGTTATGATATAATACTGATGGATTTTATTTTTTTAATCTGGCATATTTTTATTACTTCAAATATTATTTTTAGTGGATACGAGTATTTGAGTAAATACACTGTTAATTTTTAAGTGTTTATTTCATCTATGGCCAGCAGACTTGAAAAACTTAATAGGGTACATTTTCTTTATTAAATTTTCTCAAGTATGCAGGCCAGTAGATGAAATAAATATTGTTTAAAAATGGAGCCTCTTCTCAAATACAGGTATCCATAAAAAATAATGTTTGAAGTAATATATATATATATATATATATATGTATAAAATAATAGTAGCTGGCCACTCGTATTTGTGGATACCTGTCTAATAGGGCGGCTAGCTAATCCCTATTGCAGACGCTTGATCAGGCACATTTGTATTTATTCAACACCCACAGAGCCCACCAGTGATTTATACTGCAACTATGCTGAGTAGGCCTTAGTTACAGTTTCTGGGACAGGGTGTGTTATCTAGCATGATCAACAGTTTGAACAAGGCCAGCACAATTAAGCCTTTGGCCACAATGACTTGTGGTTTTGTACTAGCACAGCTATCAACACCACCCAAGTGTTCTGTCTACCCAGTTTCACTCACCAGACTTGGGTCAACCTGTGGTATGGTTTTCAGGTACTTTCCAAAGGTGCCACATGCTGGGATCAAGCTCGATACATTCTGATAACATTAGGGAGTTTCCTTCCTGACAAATCAATCAAGTTTGAGACTCGAGCATGGTCAGGTCAGAAAGCGAACGCTCTCACCACTTGGCCATATGCCCATACATACACATACATACACACACATATATATATATATATATATATATATATATATAACATAATCTAAAGTTTAAAACATCAAATTAAAATTAACTTGTCCAACTCATGACTGAGTTACTGCATGAAACTCTCAGTAACATATTTTGATTCTTCCAATTCTGTGTGCCATTCACAATCAAATTTCTTATGCTTTGTAGTTGTTAATAAAATTTTCCTAAACATTGTTCCACCAACCATTAGTATTTAATTTTTAGCCCTCTTTCCTTAATATGCACACTAGAAATTACGGCTAGCTGTTAGGTATGTGTTACTTTCATTTACATTTTTTCCTAAAACTATGTTATATATATATATATATATATATATATATATATATATATATATATATAAGTGAATATGAATAAATCCAACATCGATAACACTACTCAGAGTTTCATGCAGTTAATGCAAACTTCATATGGAGATTGCATTAACTGCATGAAACTCAAGGTAGTGTTATCAACGTTGGATATTATGCATATTCACTAATATATATACTTATAGCTCTGTTTCATAACATTGAGCACTGTATTTATAACACCTTAGGAATAAATATAGACTTACATATGTGCAAGTATTTGTGTGTGTATGTACATTTTTCCTACCCATTTATATATATATATATATATGTAAGTGGACACTGAGGTCAACACCAAGTGGTAACAGTCTGTTTCATGCATCAATACAATCTTCATTCATATTTAAATATGATATAATGTAGGTAACTGCTTAATGTCCTCATCTTTATTGTAATTCTTGGAATGCATCTGTAGGAAAGAGACTTCAGTGTTGAGAATAAGTATTCCTCCACAAGTCTTCATAAACACTTTTGAACTCTATGAAGCTTTGAATGTGGAGACCAAGTAGTTCCTTGGCAGTTATGGCAGCTGTATTCCATTTGTCACAAAGCAGTGCTATTTTGTAAGGGATGCAGTTAACACTTTCGAATGAAATTAATTCAAAATTTGCAAAAGATATGAATTCAACATTTGCAAAAGATATGAATTCAACATGTAGTAATGTAGTAGATTTTTGGGTCTGTATTCTTTAGGCAAATCAAGGACAAAATGGAAAAAAAATTCTGTGTTTCATTCTCTAGATTCATAGATAAAAATAATATATATCAAAATAAAACAAAGATATACTCTCATATATATTCTTATCTTAACAATGACATAGATCACAAAAGAGAAAGTTATGTATATAACTCAAAAAAAGAAAGACAAAACATTTATGGGACTAGCAGTAATATGTGTCTTTTTGTATATATGCACACCACATGGTTGAGTGACATTAAGTAGTCTGCTTGCCTTGCAATTAAGTCTCCCGGGAGGAGAAGATAAAACACAACTGCTACATACTGCATCCTGTGTTTTGAGAGGAAAATGAGAAAGAAAGGTTTTATGACACTCCCTTTTCTAGTCCTGAATATAAATGCCCTCTAATGGGCATCATGACTGACAAAATGGGGTAATCTGACTCTTGTAAAGATAAAGCAAGATAAAGAAGGGGTCAGGTACTTCTTGGAGCGATGGAATGAGTCAGTCATTTTTCCAACATCTTTAGCAATGCATCATATATATGAATTCCACTTGAGGTCTAAAGTGAACTTGAATCTCAACAGGCATTCAAAGTCTGGATCCTCATTGAGAGTGCAACTGTTTGTCATGGCGGGAATGGTGAGTATGAATCACTTAACCAACTAAAATACTTGAGAAAGTAAAGTGAAATTCGTTTCATGCAAGTAAAAATTAAAAACAAAATATACAAAGTCTATTGAAGTGCTTGTTAATGATGACAGTGTCCTGCTAAAAACATGACTACAAAGTATCTGTAATAAATATCTAATCTTCTTCAAATGAAAAAAATTGTTGACTCGTGATGTTTGACACACTGACCTTGTGTAAACAGTGCTGACTTGAATAAATCATAGACAAAATTGTATTGTACATAATTATAATTATTGATTGACTTAAGTGCTCTTTAATTACTTCAGACATTAAGTTATGACTTGTGTTCTTAAAGTGAGTTATAAATCCAAGCCATTAAGTGAAGATGCACTTTTATGTCCAATCAACAGAGGTTTTATATTTGAATTTATTGCTCTAAAAAATATTTACTTCTAGTGACCAGTATAAAATATAGAAGAGAAATATAATCTATATCTAAAGTTTCACAGCACAATCACCTTTTTTATGATGATTTAATACTAACTGTAATAAACTCTATAAATGTTTTGCCTTCAGATAAAATAAAATTTAATCCTTATAGTGGCTCTCTGATTTCAAATTCCAAGCCATTATCCATTACACCACCTGCATTTCAAAGCTTACAGCACCTTGTATTCCCAAGTGGTTACCCTTCTAGGTACTGACCAGAATTGACATTACTTAACTTTGGTGATTGTATGAGAACCTGTGTTTCAATGTGATATAGCTGTAACACTCTTTCTCTCGAAATACTACATTAAGAGCACTGACAAGAAAATTATAATGAAAAACAAACAGTTTTTTTTAAACATATGTTTTTTTGTCATTAGGTTGCCAACTTATGTATAATGTACATAGAGACAAACATGAAACAGATCTTACAGATTTAAGAAACCTAAGATTTGTTTTGGGAATAAAAATAATTTAGTTACACATTGATGACAGAAGAAAGTACCAAAATGCTTTTCTTTGTTGTCACATTCATCAGTCTCAAAGAAGACAACATATTAAAGGTTTGGAATGATAGCTCAGAAAATATATCTGAACCACATAAAAATAATGACTATTTTTGTTTTTTATACTGTGTGCGGAAATTTTCTGTTCAAGAACTGTAGGGAGTATATCATTAGTTGACCAAAAATCTTTGAAATTATGCTACTCATCCTCTAGTAAAGATAAAGAATTGATGGTTTTGAACATTCTCAGCGTAGAGAGATAAACTTAATACTTTTGTGGTAAACAGAAATGATTTCAGACTTTGCTCACTGCAGCAGAGATTTGAAGTTTTTTGCATTCCTGGCAAGTATTTAAGGTTTATTGAATTTACCATTTTCTTTTCAATCTTCTGGAATTAAGTTATCAAAAATCTATTCCCTGAAATGTCCTTTTTCTTTTTTCATTTCTTTTGGGGCAAAAACTTTCAAAATAATTTTATCTCATAGAAACTTAAAGAATGAAAAATTACCAAAGGGAAAAATATAGGAACAAAACAAAAAATAATAAAGAAAAGAAATAAAATAATTTTTTTGAAAAATCCATGTTTAAAATATATTACCATTTTTTTTATGGGTATTTTTTTTAAAGCTATTCTGTTTTAAGATAATTTTAAAACTGGTATGCTTATGGAACTTCAGTAATGCCTCTGATATCTCTTTCAGTGGGTAATGCAGATTTTACAAATATGTAACATAATAATTAATTATTCAGATATTGGAATCAGTGAACCAATTCATAATTCTAGCTCAGTTTGTTGTTTTCACTTTACATAATATCCTCACAATCAGCTGTGGGCTGAATAGAAGCACAAACTGGGCTATGCCTTGACTGGCAGCTAGTCTATGAAAAGGAAAACTTTGAATTTAAGCTGTCAATTGCATAGTCCTGACTCATTGACTGTCAGCCTCCAGCTTCTTATGTTAGATATTTCTTGTGGATATTATGAGAAGTGTATATAAAGTCTAAAATGGCTATTGTAATGAAAAATCTTCAACCAGTGTGACAATTTGCTGTTTAATATCCAGAAGAACAATACTGGATATATTAAAAAGCAAAAAGATGAAAACAATATACATTAAAAAGCTAAAAGATGAAAATTGGATGAAAGATTTTGCTGAATGTTTCTTTTTAAAAATTTTCAATCATTTCATGCCAAAGAAGGAGTGAAAATCCACTCAGGTTCAAAGGTTTACTGAGAGTGAAAGGAATGGAAAGAACAATAAAAAAAACAGGATTCAATGAGACAAAAGTTGATAATTAAGTTTGCATTTAAATTTATGACGATTGTGGTTGACAAAAAAGCAGGAAGAGATTTCTAAAAGTGAGAAGTGCAGGAAAAGGAACTATTAGAATAGATCTTATTACAACTAGGAACTTCAACAGAGAAATTATGAAACCGAGCTGCCAATCTAGCCCTGCACTTAAATTTGTGAAGACAAAGAACCAAAGAGGAAAGCTAATCAAAACTATTACCATAAAATTATTTATAGAAAAAGCATAGGGTAGCTACATTATGATAGTGTGCTGCTGTGTATGTCTATGGCTCTATAGGCTGATAGAGACAATCCTTATTCAAACTGGCTCTGAATTCAGAGTGGAGAATCCTTTTTAATGACAACAACTTGTCCTTTCAATTACTAGGTTCACATCTTCAGGCCAGAATGAAAGGATTGAAGATCCTAACCATATAAACAGACATTAACAGGTTTAATACAATTAAACACACAGTTTTGTCTTATATATATATATATATATATATATATATATATATATATATATATATATTACACACACACACACACACAGAGTGTGATTGGCAAATTATCACCATTTTATATTTTCAATTTCATGCATGCGCATTGTTTGTTTTTGTTGACTGTACAGTACAGACACTTTCTATAAGAAAAAGACCACCATGATGCAATTCACTTCACTAGAAATTTGGAAACAGCATGGTGAACTGCTTTGTATTTGCACCGGAAGCTCCAATACAAACACCAAAGATGAACTGAAGGCAAGGATCATGGCAGCATTCACCAGCTTAAACAAGTTGACTATCCAGAAGAGTTGCAGGAGATTCCAAAGTTGTCTGGAGGCCATGGTTGAAGCCAGTAGTGATTTTATTGAATAAATTTTCTCATTAGTATTTCAAGATATTTTTGTGTAAATAGTTAACATTCAATGTTGTAGGTAATAAAACAGAATTTAATATAAAATAACAGAGCTAAAATTTTCAAGTAAGTATGAATATACATTTGTTTCTCACAAGTTTGGTGCAAAAACTGAGTTTCATGCATTTAGCAATTGTCAGGCTTAAATTGATATATATATATATATATATATATATATATATATATATATATATATATATATATATATATATATATATGTATTTATGAACGTATATACTTTACTATTCAGACTATTATATTCAACCTGGTTGAATAAAATAATAACATTTTGGTCATTTTACCTTTTGACCTTCATCAGGTGAGGTATCTTTTAAATCAAACACTTTATTCAACCAATTCCAAATGGTATAAAGACAATCTACCACTCCTCCATGCATTGAATATGGCTGCCACATCTAGTCTGGTGTTTCTGCTATATATCTCAAGCTTCTTTACCAAATCCAAAGAAGAATTTGTAAAATTATCAGTCCTGACCTTGATCCCAGCTTCAGTCACTTTCTCACCACTGTAATATACCTTTCCTCTGCCTTTTCTATCAATATTTTCATTGCAATTGTATCAATTTGTTTTCTTATTTGGAACCATAAATTTAAGCGTAGTACTAGATTGGCGATTAGGTCTCATCGTTTTATAGTTGAAATAACTAGATGCAACTGTAAGTTCCATTTTAATAGTTTCTTCTCTTGTACTTATCACCTAAGCAACTCTCTTCCGGCTCCTTGTGTTCCTGTCAACAATCTTCAAAAATTTAGATGCAACATCAATCGCCATCTTTTGTGTTTCTGAAACCTGTCCTTTTATACTCACATATTTTCTCATTTTCTTTCACTTTCAGTAACCCATGAATGAAGTGTTTACCCTCAAAAAAATAAAAAAAGAATGCTCTACTCTTGTCAAAGTCCATAAACAACCTTCTTATTTCTGGATAATAATTTTACATTTTCTACTATGAAATGAGATGAAGAGTATTGCTCTACATTATTATATTGGGCATTATTCAACATTTTTTTTTTGTGAAATAAGCAATCAAAAACTATACAACAATAAGAACACAAATAAAACACTTAGAAAATTTTTTAAGATTGCAAGAGAGGTAAATCAAAATATAGCTATCACACTGAAGCTCATACTCGTGAAATTAGATTTTGCATAGAATCCCTGACACAGATAAACAGGTTTTATGAGGCTATATTCAGATTTAGGGGAATATAAATCCTTTCTGTAATCCTCCTACTAAAAATATATAAAAATAAAATAAAAAAAGATGCAACAGCATGTCAGGAAGAATGTTCGAATATTTTCTGTGTATGTTTGCAGGTCTTAAAAATGTTCATGATGTACTTATTTTTTTTGGTCTTCAAAGAAAATAGAAAATTTATTTTTAAAAGTGTTCTTAATCATAAATTTTTCTTCTAACTTGGTTGATAAAGTCACAATACAGGCAGAAAAACTGACATATTCTCTTTAAGTAAAAAACAAAAGCCTAAACTGAATACATGTAATTTCTGTTTACATCATTTACATTGGTCATACTGTTGTCCTCATCCTTGTTGTCATATTCACAACATTTCAGCTCTTGTATGCATCAGCCTTCTTCAGGTGATTGAAATTTCAAACGGAACCCTTTATTTTGTCTACCAAGGTAGATTGTTCTCGTTCCATGTGCCAATAACTGAAACTGAGATATATCCTGAAGAAGCATGGCATGTGGAACTAGAATAAATCTACCCTGAAGTAGGCTGGAGCATACAACAGCTGACATGTGAATATGACAACTAAGATCAGGACAACAGTTCGACCAATAGTTACAATACCTCATCTCAGAAATATAGGTAGACATGTAATTTCTGTCTGAAATGGATCAAGCCATTCCAAATATGTTAAGAACTGGTTGTAAGGCCTTGATATAAATTGTCAGCTAATTACAAGGTGCTTTGCTTGAACAGAGATATTCTCATGGAATCACTCGGCTGTTAGTGAGGTTCAAATGGATGGGCTTGTGTACTGTGAACATTGCTTTTACAAAGGCTGAGAAATTAGATTTTTCATATCTTGTACATGGTTCTTTTGGCAAAATATCAGATCAGTCAGTTCCATCAATACAGGATCAGGTTGGATGTAACTTGACAACTAATCAGAGTGAACAGATATGCTAGCATAGAATCATGCAGCTATTAGTGAAATGCTATTGAGTGAGCTTGAGTACTGAGTGACTGAGGAAAGAGATTCTTCACATCTTGTGTGGATTTCTTTGCCAAACACTGCATCACTTGGATCTGTTAGACCCCCAAATGGTTGCCAGAATAGGGAATGGGAGGGATAGTAAAAAGACAAATGCTGCTAGAAGCTGTAAGGAAAGAAGGTTGTAGAAAGCCATGGTCATCCATGACATGAAGTGAAACAGTACCTAGAAGAACAATAATCACTGAGCAGTCAAAAAAAAAATGAATAGGGTTCTGTCCTTAAAAATAATGCTGCATAAAGAGTTGCAGAGAAACGGGAAATTACTGAGCTTTCTACTGATATGAATATGTGTTTGTTTTGGTGAGGGAATTAAGTCCACCTTATAGAAATTTAGTTGATTGTCATCAGCACCGCCATCTCTCTTAGCAAGAGAGATGGCAGTGCTGATGACAATCAACTAAATTTCTGAAACCATTCTTCCCTGATGAGATTCCCCTTAACCCTTGTGTTTGCCTGACAGCTATGTGCTGATTAGACATAAATATGATCACCCATTGATCTCCTTTCAGTTTGGCATATATTTTTTATTTGATTTTTTTAATGTATATATGTTATGTTATGCATATTCAAGTAAAGAAAATATGATCTCCAGCAGGATTTGATCCCGCATCTCCCTTCACAAGAGGAATCACCGTCTCATTCAGTGTGCTTTAGCCAACTCAGCTACGAAGATCCTCAAAATCAAGCAAGTTTCTATTTGTCTTAATGCGAAAAAAAAAATATCTGAATGAGGAGATGTGGCTTTAAGGCAAGTAGAGCCTTACTTGATGGTGAGGCCCTTTGTAGCTGAGTGAGCTAAAGCATACTGGATCAGATGGTCGTTCCTCTTATGAAGGGTGACGCAGATTTAAATTCTGCTGGAGACCACATTTTCTTTACTAAGTTTTTTTAAATGTGCAGGCTGGCAGACAAAATAGACATGGTTTAAAAAAAAAATGCAGTGTTCTACTCCAATAAGGGTAACCACTAAAATTAACATTTCAAGTAATAAAAATATAGCACAATATCATAAAATGGTTGTTCCCTGAGTTAGGAAGGTGTAGTGACACTAAGAGCGGAAACAGGAAGTTACCTCTTTCATAGCTTAAAATATGACATACTTCAGGTTTTGTGCAATAGGCTCCTCATATAACTTCCAGTTGAAGTTGATTAAATACAATCCTAAATAAATATATGTTGCCTAATAAGAAATGAGCACACATGAAATAATCAACAACTTAATCGGAGCCACTTTCAACTTTGCTAACAATATAAATAGACTCCTGTCTAAAAGAAAGAAAGAAGAGATTCCAACAGGAGACACACAGAGAAGACACAGAGAGACGAACACTTACAGCTGTGTGCAGAAACATCAAAAAGCATCTCCACTTCAACAACCACTACCACTCCTCACTCATCATTTTTACCCCTTCTACTTCTCTTATACATTCTACCTCCTTTTCCTTATTCACTAAATGAAACTAGCATTTCTATTACTAAATGAAACTAGCATTTCATTACTAAATGAAACTAGCATTTCTCAAAAACACTCAAGTACTTTTACAAACTATTGTATTCATTAAAATGTAATAAAAAAAACACATTTTATTTAATCTTACTTAAATATCAACCTTGTGTCATCTATGAACATGACTAATTTCATGGTTATCCTATTTGGATATTCTGATGAAATTTAAGTTAATGATTGAAAATGTTCCATGTGAGTTTCACAATTATTTTATAATTGTGGAAATTCCCCAAAATACTTAGTTAAATATTTGAGCTTAACAACTTTAACAAAATATTGTAATAACAATCATAAATATAAATGCAGGTCATTATTTAATGAAGTAAGAGGGTACAAATGACAGGATTTGAAATTGACACATTTTTCAATTTTAATGTGGCAGACATTAAATACACAAGCATGTTATTGTCTTCTTAACGTTTTTTATTTCTCAGTGAAACCAAACGGCATCTCTTATATGTCTTTTCTCATAAAAATGGAATAGATCATTATTTATGAGGTACTGGTAGGGCATAATGTACATGCTAAGAAATAATAATTATAATAACAACAACAACAAAAATAAGCTAATGGTGAGTTTTGGAGTGACTATTGAAACTTTAGTCAGTGTTGACATTATGGGTAACACAAGAATTGAAACTGGTGAAATAGGCTCAAATTCTATTTAAGGCAATATGTGTACTTTAAACTAATGCCCCAGTGAAAGGCTTGAATCCACTCCTCCTCCTGTGTTATGCCAGAGATTTCTCTCTATTGCTAATACTATGAAACCCATTACAACTTGACACATTTTACAAAGTGATAGTAACTTCCAACTAAGTACCACTGCTCCAAGGATTGTCATGAAGGACACAACAGAAAATCCTACTTATTCATCTTGAAATAATTTAATATTTTACAAATCCAAACTATTAAATAGTATATATGTTCCTTTGATTACTAGTAAAATCATTGAAGGGCAACTGATTTAAGTATCCTCTCATGAAAAGTAGACTCTACAATATAATCAAATCAATAATCTTTGAATTTATGTGTAGCTAAGTTGAACAAGTTGTTCTTGGACAATGTAAAGAAAACGAGATAAGTTATCAAGATGTCTATTTTTTCTTGCTTTTCTCTCATATAATTTTAATCTTAGGCAATGGAGGAAGTAGGAAGAAATAAAGCCATTAGTAAGAGTGAAGTAAATAAAATGAAACCATTTAAATAGCAATATTGATTTTCAGTAATTACCAGGAAGTAAAAAAAAATTAATTGGTTTTGTGGCATTCAATGTTTCCACTGCACAATCCTCTGTGCAAAATTTTTATACAGCATTTAAATTCTAATTCATGCTGCATTCATTTTTAGATATCTGTAGAATAAAATGCAGCAGAAGTTTGACCTTTTGTCTGCTCCTATGTTAAATTATATCCAGTTTAGGGGGAAATATTTAGAGAGTGAGAAGATAAACAACTCAGACTGTACACAAATTTCAAAATAAATTTTTAAAGTTAAAATTGATATCTATTTAAAGAAAAAACACACAAATACCCCTGTCTTTTAATCATATCACCTTATTGAAAAAAAAAATCGTTAAAAAAAGAATATAGAGATTTCTATATTTCTCTCTACAGACATAAAGTTTTTCAAATGCAGAGATTAAATAAGAGATAAACAGCACAAGTTGTGCATCCATTTATTCTTTAAAAAATATTTTCCTGTTTAACTAATTCCTAATTTAACCTACAGTTTATATTACCTATAATTTTCATCTTTATGACGCTATTAATTTCTTGATTAGAAGTTTCCATACAAGAAACATTTAGCATCCGTTGATCTAACAATTAGGTATATCATGTTAAAACACCAGTAACCAAACAATAAATAAGGTTAAGCAACATCAAGCAAAATCAGTGCGTAGATGAGTCACCAATTGGGAGTATCAAGTGCTGTAAGCTGGGATGTCTCGGTTGTGTAATGGATAATCTGAATTGGAAATCAAAGAACCAAGTTCTAAGTCAGGTTTACTAGATTCACTTACACACAAATACTCTTGGGAAAGGTATGAATCCACCTCTTCTCCACCTAGCTCTAGGTTAATTAGTAGGACTTAAATCAGTAAATCATTATTATCTCTCCCACAAAAAAATTCTTACAATCTTGAAATATTTTCTGGCTTTAAATAGCTTGCAAAATAAGCAATAAAAAAGTTAATAAAATAATTAGCATCACTGTTGTGTGAAAGTTATAAAATTTTTCTCTAAAAACAGATTTTCAGGAATATAGGCTTCTGAAGTCAAACTGGTATTGCTTTCTCTAGTATTGATGTGAGTTTCCTTCTCAAGCATGTGTCTTTTCGCAGTGTAGAAAGTTAACATCTTCATGATATCATTATTTTCCCTTCAAATTACATGTGCTATCTGTTTTAGTTGTTGTTGTTGCTGTTGACCATAGTGGCAGTGCCAGTTTCTTTAAAATGACTGAGGTTAAGTAACATTTGACTTGGTTTGTAATATAATAAGTTTGACTCTCTTGGAATCAATGCTTGGAGCCAAAGGCGAAATGCAAATCTTTTTGAAAAATACGAAGGCAAGTATGGCAAAGATAACCTTCTCATTCTAGTGAAAAAAATAAAATTAAAACTAGAAATATTTTGTATCAATTTATTTGAGATAAAGTCTTGTTTTTATGCAAGAGCAAGACTAGTTTTACACTGAGAAGAAAATTTTGTATTGATAGATCTGATGTACAGGCAAAATGAATTCCTTTTGACCTTTGCCCTGAAATATATAATTTTTAATGAATAACCAGAATTCTGTGTACTTGATCTTTTATACAATTTTGTAAAATATTTTAAGATAAATAAGAATGAAAGAAGTAAAACATTTTTGAAAGACGTTTTTTCTCTTTTGGGTTAAAAATATGGAACTTTAAGGATGTCTATACTGAAATTTGGAAAATGTCATATTTTAACTTCAGAAAGTGGTATTGTGATAACATGGATGAGAACAATGTTTTTTTGTGAAAGATGTAACATTATTTATTTCCTGAGTCTAAAACTTGACATGTTTTGCATTTGTGTTATATGCATACAAGTATGACAGGTAAGAAACAGACTTATATATATATATATATATATATATATATTGATACCATCTAATAGAAACAGAGACATGCGGCAGACTGAGAGAGATGGGCAGAAACACCATAGTCTGAGAGAAGTAGAAACAAAGATAATGCTAAGTGTAATATTAGCTGTTTCCTTATAAAGAATCATTTGACATTAATTAACCAATCAGCCAGTACTGTTTCCGGTTGTAATTTATAAAATCTTTCTCTGAAAACACTTTTTTTAGGAAAATAGATTTCTCAAGTCCAGTAGCTGTTATCACCCTTTCCAGTTTTGTTGGGAATTTCCTTTCAAACCTTCTATTTCATGTGGTGTGAAATATTAACATCTTGATTATGTAATTATTTTCTCTTTGAGTCACGTGCTATATATTTTAGTTGTTGTTGCTGTTTAAAGTCCTCAAGTGATGTTGTTTCTGTTATTTGGTACTGTTCTTTATCATTCTGCAGCACCAGTCCACAATGTTCAAAGAAGGATTATCGTTGCCAAAACCCTCAGGCTTTACTCACTGAAAGCCTTTTTTTATCATTGATTTTAGGGATCAGTTGTATACTGACACTTTATATATTTCTGAATGAGTTTGGTGCTATTCATGGAATCCATATGAAAGTCTCGATATGACAAGTTTTCATGATAATGTTAATATTAGCTGTTTGCTAATAAGGAAAAATTTGACATTCATTGGCTGAGCAGTTAGTGCTACTTTCAGTTGAAATTTATAAAATCTGCCTATTAAAACAATTTTTAAAGTAAATAAGTTTCTAAAAACCAGTTACTGTTATAGTCTTTCTAGTATTAATAGAGGATTCCTTTCTTACCTTTTGTTTGAAGTAATGTGAAACATCAACGTCTTGATTATGTCATTAGGAGGAGAATAATAATAATAATAATAAACTGCCCTCTTTCATTAGTCTTCCTCAGACTGAAATTTTCATAACCTGTGAGAACTACGAATTTTATTTTATCAGTTCTCTCGGGGTCAGTAAGTCATTTATGTGCCACATGTGATACATGCTTAGGTGATCATGTATCTTTTGATACATGACTGATGAGGCAGATTTTTTTCCTGCAGTAGGTTGCCATTTCTTTCTGTGGTAGATCAGTTGCCATCCAAGGCTAAAGAACCGGGTCTGTCCTGCTACTTACTTATAGTGGGGGGGGAGAAGAAGAGGATTCATACCTTTTCCAAGGGTATTAGCAGGTAAGTGAATGTAATGGATTCAACTAGAATTTGAACTCGGCTCTTTGATTCCTCAATCTGTACCACTATCCATTACTCCACCGCGCCTCCCTCTCTCAGGGTAGGGATTAATTGTTCCTTTTCCTGGTGGTTACTGTAGGATTGCTGACCCTGACTAAAATTACAGGCAGTCAAATTTTGAAAGGCTCACACTCTTTTTCCTTTGACTTTAGGAGTGACAACGGATACCTTTTTCTACCACTGGCAAGATACATGGTATTTACGTACTTCAGACATAACCACAGGAGACTATGTTGAACTTTTGACAATTTTAATCATAATTTTTGTTTTATTTCTTCTTATTTGTGAACAGGTTTTGTTAGTACATTGATTGTATTTAAAACCATTAGTTATATCTGTCTGGACTAAATAATATCAGGAATCACAAAAATAGTAATTTGTCGTTTCCCACAATAAAGCCAACAAAAAAAAGATTATATATATGTTAAAAATATAGTTTGAAGGTATGCTATATTTATGGGTAAAAATTCTGAATATCAGGGATAGTGTATATGTAAATATAAAATAACGCCTAAGGTTGACACCAAGTGGCGATTGTCTGTTTCATTAAAACATGTGTGATAAATAAACTGCCATTATGGTTGGTTTGGTTTGTTTTATGGCATATCAACCTCAATGAGTTATTTAATGCCGACAAGATTTTTATTGCTGGTAATATTTATTTTCAAAAATGTATTGCTGCTAATTTTTTTTCAAAAATGTATTGGAGGTAATTATATATTTCTGGTAATAACTTTTTTCTTCAAAAATTCATTCTTTGTTTAGTTTTATGGCATATCAACCTCAATGGGTTATTTAATGCCGACAAAATTTTTATTGCTGGTAATATTTTTTTTTTCAAATGTATTGCTGGTAATATTTTTTCTTCAAAAATGTATTTCTGGTAATATTTTTTCTTAAAAAATGTATCACTTGTAATTTTTTATTTAAAAAAAATGCATAACTGGTAATAACTTTATTTTACAAAGTATTTCTGGTATGAAAACCTATCTTTACACTTTCATAGTGTTTTGACCCTAGTTTGGGGGTTAACTGTTTACCCATAGCTGGGACCTTAATAGGTGCTACTACCCCAGGTCAGAGGTTAGAATCAGAGGCCTTGCTGTTGGATGTAGTTTATTGTCTTGCCCAGGACGTGGATGTAGTTTATCGTCATACACAGGATGGGCCACTATGATCTATATGAAAAAGGGAAAAGGGGGAGAGCCGTTAACTATGCTGACTCTTGATGTCCTACCTCTGATTGAACACAGGATCCTTGGCTAACACATTTCTGAAGATATTAGACACTTACTCCTCAGCTTAATGGATGTGTACTGTGGTGACAGTAGCAGGCTTGTCTCCCTTCCTGCCAAAGTTGATTTAACCTCAAGGCATTATCTAAGTTTATTGAAATTTATACTCAGTGAACATTTTTCTAGTGAAATCTTTTCACTCAGTTTATTGAGCAAGATCCTATTTTAACAATTCAGGCTTCAATATATATATATATATATATATATATATATATGTGTGTGTGTGTGTGTGTGTGTGTGTGTGTTTGTGTGTGTCATTCCATCAATAAAATCTTTAGTGTGGAAAATTCTTTTTGAAGGATAAAATGTGTTACATCTGATTTTAAAGATGGAGGATTTGGGATCTTTTAAAAAAAATGAAAAGTTAATCTTTTTATGACGACATTAGTTTGGATGCAAATAACATGAGTAAAGTTAACTCCTCACCTGAGAAATTCACACAGAAATTAATCTGTTTCCTTTTTAGATTTCCATATTTCAAAATTACAGACATAAGCTTCTGTTGGTGACTAATGCAAGGGGCTTGATTCTATTAATTAAAACTAAAAGAAAATAATTGGATCTTAGTTTTGGTAATACAGAATTTACTCATTTTTTAATATCTTTTCTCACATTAATAATTTGTCATCTTTGTTAAAAGAAAATGGAGTTGTACTCTCATCAGCAAGAAAGCATATTTGATTTTGTAGATTTTATTAGCCCAAGTCAAATGGCAATTTCATAGTCATCTGACATGAACACATCTCAGAACATTTTACACACTTCAGGCAGAACTAGTCAATAAATCAGATAACTAAATAGATTATTTAAGAAAATTTTTTCTTTATTTTTGTTCAAAAAAATTATATCTACAAAAAATTCTTTAAATTCATTACTATGACCCCCACATCCGTCCACCCCACCAAAAAAAAAAAAAAAAAAAAAAATGAGGGAAAAAATAGAATAAAAATTAAAGAAAAAAATACTTCATTATCACCTAGAAGACCATTGTAGGTCAAGTATGATAAAATCACTTTCATTGATTTAGTCTGGAGATGTTGAGACAACTCACTAAACCAAACCAAACCAAAACAAACACACGCATACATACATACATACATACATATATATATATATAAGAAATATACTTCCTCTAACTTCTCTCTTCTTGTTCATTATTTCTGTACTAACAGAAATGTATCTTCACGTCTGAACATTATGGTTTCTTACAGATACCAAGTTCCAAATATAATTTGCAAGCTAAAATAAATGTAGACACACACACACATATATATATTTGTGCATGTAAAATATACACGTTTATAAATCAGCTAAGAAAGGAAGATTGGACTAAGCCTGCTTTAATACATTTTATAGAATATCTGAGGTCTTCTAGAACTTTAAACATCAAATAAATTTCTGCTTGAGATTGGCTTAGTACTGGTGAACCATTTGCTTTCTAAGCAGATTTCTCTGCAAGTTATTTACTGACTCAAATGGCCATTTCTTTATGCAAGTTTTAGTGAATGGAGTAAAGTTGGCCATATTTAGTTTATATGCAATAACAAAGAAGATAAACTTCATTTTCTTTTGATCTTCTTTCTAAACAGAAAAAGGTAAAGTTTGGAAACAAAAACCTTGACTTAAATTTCAAATAGCATATTTTGAACTGGACAAGAATTGCAACCTGGTTAAGTAAAAATAATATTATCAAATGTTATTAGATTCAAAAATAAACTCTGTAAAATATCCCAACTTCATGAACACCTACTGGTAATGATATTATTCAATGGCAAAAATTAACCAACGCCCATGAATATTCTGATGTTCTATAATAAATTATCTTCATTATTAATCATCATTCTGACTAGTTTCTTCATTTCTATTACTACTGCTGCTATTAGTATGTTGGGTAGTTAAGAAAAACAGTAATAAAAACTAAAAACAAAAGTGGGAAGAAGCTGAATTAAAGTTGGCTAAGCTGTACAGAAATTCTTTGTTTTTTATCATTTCACCCCAAGCAAGGTGATAATGCTACTAAGATGCATGAAGATATTGTTAGAGAAAGAGAAGGAGAAGACTTTAATGAGGAGAAAGGACAATAAAAGAACAGGTTTCAGAAAGACAGAAGTTAGTGACAGATGTTGCATTTAAATTTTTGAAGAATGTTGGTGGCAGGGAAGCAAAAAACTGGAAGAGAGTTCTATGGGCAAGAAGTTGTTATACTCCATTGTAATTAGATCTCTTTCTGATTCATTCATTATGCCATCTGGATATGAACACTATGGTGGCAGAGAACAAAATAGAAAAAGTTGTTTTCTGCTCATAGGCTCCTAGCATTGCTTCTGGCCCACAAAGAAAGCCTCTGCAATGAAAGCAACACTGGTCAATCTTGAACATTCTTGCTGAAAAGAAATGTCCCTGCGGACAACCAGATCTGCTTAAAAGCATGTTTCCCATAATGATCACAAGCAGTTGCAGGCCACCTGCTGGCACATAGGGTGTTGCCGTCACCATCGCTATGACTACTCCTCTCAACATGACGGTTACCACTCCCAGGTTTGATGATTCCATCAGAATATCATCTCAATGTCAACACCACCCAGCTACAAGCTTTCCTTGTCACCAATACTGTCACCTTTGCAAGCCCAAGTGATTAGAGTAGCTGACTACTGAGCCTCAACACTGCCAGGCCCCAGACACCAATTGATAACGTCCCAATGTCAACATCACCCCTTATCGTCATTGCGTCACCTTGACAAATCCAACTTCACAAGCAAGTGACTTCAACACGGCAAGCAGCAACTCAGTCTCCATAAGCATGCAACTCACTTGTGCTACCACTGTTTCATAGTAAAGGCCTATCAGTTATGGTAATCCCTTGATAACCAATGTACCCTACCATGAATTGTCCAACCACTGTGACCTTGATCTCCTGGCACTACCCTTCCTTGTTGCCAATGCCATCATCTTGGCTCATCTGAATTCATTCTGTAAGATACCTTATATATATTAAACAAATACACATTAAAAAAAACTAATCATTGTTTGTTCCTTTCTTTTCACAACCAAACACTTATTATAACAATGTGCAAGATAAAAAAGTACTAAAATGCCATCTTCAGGTTGTTGCTTATTTCTAGACAAATATTGTAGTGGTCATCATTTATGTTGGACACATTATGACAATGTTGTCTCAGCAGCTGAGTTTTCATTTGAATGATATGTCCAACATTTTTAAACATTTACAACAGCATACCCATCCACATTCGCAATTCAGAAAAATTCTTGTTGAAAATACATCTATATTTTTTCATGAAAATAATAAACATAAACTAAAAATTCTTGAAGCTATCCATATTAAAAAATTGAAACAAACCTTAATAATATTAATTATTAATACTGCACAGATGTTTTAAAATGTGTACAATAGATAGTTTAAAATATCATGGTTTGCACCAATAGTTTTACTCTGTATTTCTTAAAAACTCTCAACAAACCATACTTAGTTACCTCACCTGAAGTGGTGTCAAGCGATCACTCACTGATTCAGCATTCTTCACATCACAAGTCTGTTTCATATTTGAATGCAAACTTCAGGTCTGATTGCAGAAATTTCAACTCTCACTTTTTGATATTAAGTATAGGTGTCCTTTTTGTTTGCATTTTTTTAAAACTTTGTCATTGCTCACATGTTCAGTCCATGGTATTCACAGCACCCTTAAGGTAGAACCACATTTCTTTTGCTTCAAGTCACTTTATCTCTGAGAAGATTGTTCAGTATTCACTGGACAATCTTCTAGACATAAGAGAACTGATATTACAGTTCAGTACTCTTTTTTTTGTTTTAATGAAATTTTTAGCAGTCAATTATAAGAACTCCAAAAGAAGGTAGTGAAGGAAAACAAGAAAGAACTAAACTTTAATTGCAAGAAGACAGAAAGCATGGTTGTTAACAAAAGGAACAGACTAACATGCAAATTATAAATTATAAATATCAAACAAACATAACAATTTAAATATATAAGAGGATGGAAAGTAAAACACTAATATCTGAAGTTGCATTGGGATCATGAAAAATGCCTTTTAAAAGCTAAGTAAAGTATTAAGTAACAAAAAAATTCAACAATTAGAAAATGAAAAACAAAAGTTTTTCTTCTCAAAGACAGATATTTAAGTGATATTGTGATTATGAAAAAATGATCTGGTAGAGGAACAGTTGTTATTTGAAAGAAAGTTTTTCAGATGTTTTAATCTTCTCTACTTCGACTAATTGATTTTTATTCTACAAATGTTTTCTTTACTGTTTCGATTTATATAGAATTCTCTGAGACATTATTATAGGAATCCAAATCTTTACTTGCTCAAAAGGAAAAGAAAGAATAAGAACAATCTCATTTTATCTTTGTATTAATTTGGTTAAAGTTAGAATTCTATATAATTGGATGTGTCTTGTCTAGCATTTCAGTAAAATTACTTTCACCTGTTTATTTGTGTTGGAGTACAAAGTCAGGTATTACTTTGAGTCAACATGATAAAAATAAATTTACTCTCATGGGCAACCAATACAGAGTATTTGCAGTTATATTCTTGATGTTATCTCTTTAGTACAAATCTAGGTCTGCAGAAAACTTCATATACAGGCCAGAAGCCTTTTTTTCTCCTGTTTATTAGTTCTTACTAAGTATTTCTTTTCTAAGATGGTTATTTCTTTTTCTTTTTTAATTCTCTAAGACAATCGGAATATCTCATTCAGTCTAGCATACAAGTGGACATGTTATGCAAACAGTTCAACACTGAATAATGTATTGATTGTAGCTACATAGAAATTCATTATCTGATATCTCACACTTTAGGTAAAGAGTGACTTGTTTTGATTTAAAATCAAGTGTATACATCCAAAAAAATTAAAAAGAAAACCCTAACCATTTAACTTTCTCTTTACCTGAATGACAACACTCCTCCTCATCTTCATTATCATCAGCCCATCCTCTATTACTGCATGTGCTTGTAGAGTCACTGAACACCTCCCTCTGTATGTCTTGGTCGTGTGCCAGTGTTTGAGTCTCTGAGAAGGATTTTCCAGTTCACTCAGTGACAGTTTTACCCTATTTTTTCTTCTGTCATCTTCTTCTTATGCTTAAAATGGCGCCGCCTACACACTTGTGGAAATTAATTGAAACATCCGCATCAGTTTCCTTTCTTTCATCATACGATCAGTTTTAGACCGACTGGAGTGACACGGTGTAATTGATTTCTATTTTTCCTCAGATTAGGTCATTTGCAGTGGTGTGCAGCAATATGAATCTATTTTCGAGGTGTATGATGAAATTTGTTTGACCTTGAAAAATATTGCGTCATCATGCCCAGACACTGTTGTCTTGACTGTCAATTACTTGTCCTATGGCCATTGTCTGTGATGGACATTATTCCAAGGAAGCGTACAAAAAACTCTAACTCTTCAAGAACACTCTGGCAAGCTTTATCAGTAAGCAAATCAAAGTATGATAGACTGGCCCAAAAACTCTCCTGATTTATTCAAGAATCTGTGGTCAATCTGCAAAGAATGACTTTGTGGAATGGATATATGAAGTACTAACATGTGTACTGGGTCATGTTTCATTGGAAAAATATGGAAAAAGTAAATAATAATGGAATTATTTGTTTTAATTAATTTGCACAATCGTGTAGATGGATGGTGGAAATATTGTTGGCTCTTATGACATGGCCATACCATCATAACTTTCTTTGCTTGACAGTAGATATTAAGTCTTCACAATTGGCCTGTCTCACAGTGCATTTGGTACAGTCTATCTAGGAGATGACTAGGATGGTTTTTGTAGCATCTCATTTTTAATAATTCTATCATAATAATATTTCTATCATAATAATATTTCTATCATAATAATAAAATTATTCAAATGTTAGTTCAAGTACATAAATAAAAAATATGATAAAATACTCATAACAAAAACTTATTAACATGGGTTATCTTGAAACCAATAAATGGAAATTTGAAATAAAATGATTAAAATAGTGATTATTTAATGTTTGCAGAAGCAATTTTATTTATCAGATTATATGCAGATGAAAAAGAAATCTATTTTGGAGCCAGACATCATTCCAACTTTGTTCTATTTTGAATAAAACTTTCCTTTCCTTGATGAAAATATTATATATTATTCTACTTTTCAGGACAATCTCAATCAGTGGCTTTTCACCTCCTTTTTGCCCATTTTCATCGTATTTCATAATGTCATTCTCCACTTCCAAACCTGGCTGAATCAAAAGGGGCTTTGTAAAATTGGAGTATGGAGAAAGATATATGATATAATAATGACATGATAAAGACTAATTGTCATTTAGACATTATGAATTATCTGTTATACATTGCTAATTGATTATGTCTTGTAAAGATAGAGGATAGCAGGAGGAGTTAGGTACTTACTGCAGTGGTACCAGGAGCCAACCTTTTTACCGTTAGCCTATTTTTGTATATATGTGCACATGTGTGCATATATATATATATATATATATATATATATATATGTGTGTGTGTGTGTGTGTGTGTGTGTGTGTGTGTGTGTGTATGTGTGCAAAATTCATAATGTCTAAATGACAATTAGTCTTTATCATGTCATTATTATATCAAAATTAGATTATGTCTTGTAAAGATAGAGGATAGCAGGAGGAGTTAGGTACTTATTGCAGTGGTACCAGGAGCCAACCTTTTTACCGTTAGCCTATTTTTGTATATATGTGCACATGTGTGCATATATATATATATATATATATATATATATATATATATATATATATATATGTATATGTGTGTGTGTGTGTGTGTGTGTGTAAAATTAGAAGAAAGGGTACCAATATAACGAGTACAAAAGACATTTATTAAATATTAATTATTAACCATATGACAGACATAAAGCACGGAAAGAATGGTTTTAAGTCTGGAATTTTTGGACACATCTGTGTTCTTCATCAACGGCATGAGAAATAAACACAGAAATGGGAATTATTCATCGACAGATGTTTTTGTGGACAGTATATTTTCTAGTCAGGATCATATTATTAGCAAACACCTGATCTCTGTCTGATTCGTCATTGTGCAAAACTTTTATGAAAATAAAATTAAATTTAAAATTTTGATCAGTGTAAAAGTGTTATGCTGGTCTATTCTTATTAGTAGGGGGGGAGTAAGATTGTAAACATAGATGAAGAGAGTTATAGGTTGCAAAGTGGGGAAGATATTTTATGTGTAGTTGAAAATTGTTTGATCAGGATGTCGAATTCAGAACGACATGCAGTAGTTAGAATAACTTATCAATTTCAGAGAGATTGTCTGTAGTCAGGATAACATCTGATGAGACAAAAAAGTAAGGAGGAACAAAGAAATATATAGTAATAAGATATAATTAAGTGAAAGAAAATGAAAAGAAAAAGGGAAGGAACACACACACACACATATATATATATGTATGTATGTGTGGTGTTGTGGGTATATATATATATATATATATATATATATGTATATATATATATATGTGTGTCGGTGTTTTATGTTTAGATATGTTTGTGAGTGTGGGTGTTTGTGTGTATGTATATATATATATGTGTGTGTGTGTGTGTGTGTGTGTGTGTGTGTGTGTGTGTGTGTGTGTAATATTTAAAATTAAGAAATATAAGTGCTTACCTATTTTAATAATAACTTGTTCTGCTTTACAGTGAGTGCTGTTTTTAAACCCAAAATACGCAATAGCAAGTCATCAATAACACTCTTGTGCTATGATCTATTACTCTCATCATGCATTATATATATATATATATATATATATATATATATATATATTGAAAGATAGATAGATAGATAGATAGATAGATAGATAGATAGATAGATAGATATTATTTTTAAAATATATCATTTTGATGTAACAATGTTGATATTGAATTCTAAGAAACAAGTGGGAGATTTTAGCTTTTGCATTCTTTTGTCACTTACTGTAGGATGTTTGAAAAGATGTTTTCTTAGAAATAAAAAAAATTGCGAAGTCAATTTTGCAACAGTGAGTGAAAAGGATTTATAAAATTTGTTCATGAAGATCTTGAAATTTACCAAGAAAAGAATAAACATTTGCTGGAAGAAGCATGAACATTAGAACTCCAACTTTATTTTTTAATTTCCAATAAAAGGTACCAATTCAAAGGATAAATTGCTTCTGATGAAGAAATTCTATTAAGAATTGAACGTCTGAAGGAAGCTTAACTAGAAGGCAAATAATAAAATTGGAAAGATACTCAATATTAAGAATTTTTCATGAAAGAACTCATTTTCTTGTAGTATCAATTCCAATTTATGAAGATTTGAGCAATAAACATGATTATTATTCTTTATTAAATTTCAAAAACAGAGACAGGACCTAATTTAAAGAAATAAGAATTTTTACCTAAATATCTAAATACATATGCATTATTCACAATCAAACTCTACTGAAACATTTGTCAACAGATGATGGGACATACCAAGAAATTGTATATATATATATATATATATATAAAGGATATTTTTAATCCAACATTATTTTATTACTATATACATTGCATTTATTATTTATGTAGTGTTAATTTCCCTGTTTAAAAAAAACACTAAATATAACAAAGTAATTTACACACACACATATATACACACATGCACACACAAGAATACATATATATATATATATATATATACATACACACACAAAACTACATACATATATATATATATATATATATACACACACACACACACATATATATATATATATATATATATACATATATATGTATATATATATATATATATATATATATATATATATATATGTTACAAGGAAAATTTTAGGGAAAAGAGGAATGAGAAAATGGAACAAGTTTTTGGGTGACATTTTTCATTCATTAAGACTTCAGCAGACTAACTTTATGTTTAAATTGATGCAACTACACATGTGCATGGATGTGTGATGCTGGGTTTTTAACATTATTTACATTATTCGGACTATTGTCCTCATCTTTGTCGCCATATTTATTACAATGTTTTGGCCGTTGTACGCTCTGGCCTTTTTCAGGTGGTTGGAATTTTGAACTGAACCCTTTATTTCACTCACTGGGGTAGACTGTTCTAGTTCCATGTGCCATGTTTAATGGATGTCAGTTATCAGTTATCTCATGTTAATTTTTCCCTTGAAAGTTCTCCACCACCTTAACCGGGTATTGAACTCACACTCTTTGGGTCCTGTCACTGGATCTAACCAACGGCCTTATCCACTGTGCCATGTGAACTCAAGGACACATGGCACAGTGATAGGACCTAAAGAGTGTGAGTTCAATACCCGGTTAAGGCAGTGAAGAACTTTCAGAGGGAAAAATTAACAGGAGATAACCGATAACTGACATCCATTAAACATAGCACGTGGAACTAGAACGGTCTACCCCAGTGAGCAAAATAAAGGGTTCAGTTCAACATTCTAACCACCTGAAGAAGGCCGGAGCATACAATGGCCAAAACGTTGTAATAAATATGGCGACAAAGATGAGGACAATAGTCCGAATAATGTAAATAATGTACATAATACCTCATCTCAGAAATATAGACAGATATTGGGTTTTTTAAATTTTTCAAAATTTAAACATGACTTTTTACTTTTTTTTAATCTGTTTTCAGTATAAAATCTTACCAATTTCATTAATGAAACGGTCCACAATTTTGATATAAGAACTGCTACTCTAATTAAAAGAGAAACAATTCACTATGATGAAAATGTTTAGAAAGTGCTTTAAAAACTAAATCATCTACAGTAAATTTTCATCCAGGTTCAGACAAAGTGAAACTTTTAGGTGCATTTGGGCACTGCTTGCCTTAAAGATTTAATTAAAAAATTACATTTACAACTAAAATTGGCCTTAAATTTTTTCTCATGGTCCAAAATTTGGTCAGGAGCTAAGGATTTCAAAATGCTTCTGTATGCTATTAAATTATACTAAGATAATGGCAGTATAAGTTATATATAATTTACCAAATGTTTTTTCTTTTTCTATCTGTCCATCATTATATAACTTAAGACCGCTATAGTTATGGTAACTAAATTTTCTGATATTAATAGAGGAATGTTTTAACTATATTAGCTTTTACACATATTTTTAAAGTTTTTAATATTGGATTCAATTGATAATATAAGTATGATAATTTTTAATGTCAGTAACGTTAGCTAAACCAAATTATCATCATTCTTTTATAAAGTAAACATTTAGCTAAAAATGCTCTTACCAGAAACTAAACTTACAAGACTTTTTTTTTTTGAGATTTTTACCAATCACTGGAAAATTCAAACACAGAGAAAATCATGAGGTTACACTTGTCATATAAGCAATGGTCACCAAGGTGTAGGGGAGGATAAAAATTAACATCTCATCTTTGTTTATTGACCATCCATTCATGCTATGTAGTACTTGAGCACTCCACAGAATGTTTTTCCTTAATATTTATTTACCAAGTGGAAAGGCAAATTTTCATGTTTAGCTTAGCAGTTTCTCGTTTTAGTCAAAATATTTGTGTGTATTACAAGCACTTTTATTTGTTGAGGGGTGCAAAAGTAACCGCTGTACTAATGGAATGATTTTTCAAGTTTTTTTTTCAGATTTTGTGACATACCTTTTTAATCAGTTTAATTATAAAATAAGCAAGAATATTGTTTTAAGTAATTAGATCTGCAAATAACTTAAATAAAGAGTTGCAAAGGACAGGAAATTATGGAGTGCTATGATTGAAGAAGAACCTTTCCTTATTTCATGCTTATCACTATATAGGATAAACAATAAAACATTTTTAATTTGATTTTTCATTTTTTTTTCATTTCTGTTTATTTGGGGGGGGAAATGTACAACAAAGTGGAAAAAGCTTTTGCATGTGTTTTGTTCTTTAGGAGTTCATTGGAGTAAATTTGTTTACACTGATGTGACTAAACATGTACATGAATGAGAGATGCTGACAAATTGAAATTTTAAAATAATTCATTTTTTATTACATATGTAGATAATCTAGTTGATTTCATATAGATTCTTTTTCTTTTTGTTTCTATCATTGTTATTATTTCTATTTATCCTATAAAAACCAGAAAGAACTCTCAAGACAATATATAATAAGAAAATTAAGAACTGAATCATATATCTATAATATTTTAAAGAGGTGTTTGAAAACCCCACAGCAAAATATTGTGACAAATGACACATTGTACTAATGAAGGGTTAACTTAAAAATCCTTATAGAAGCATTATTTAATGTTATGCCGATAGTTATCGTAATATATGTTATTGTTGAAATAACAAACATCATTCGCACAACATGTGGGTATTTTAAATATTTTATGAAATTCTACATGATATTTACAGGGTCATTTTTCAAATCAGGTATATCTCAGTAAACACATATTTAAAATTTCTCTTTTCTTATTGGTGTCAAAATTTCTAGTCGGGCCTTTTGAATGAATTAGTTTAAAATCTTGTCAATAATGCAGATTTTCAGCTAGTATATGCAATGATAGGAACTATAACAGACAGGAAGGAACTAAAAATAATGAATGAAAGGTCTCTTAAAACTAATTTATATCTGGATGTGGTAAACTCAGTAAAAAAAAAAGAAAAAAGGAAGAAAAAAAAATTGCTGAAGGTCTCTTAAAATTAATTAATTTATATGTAAATGACTGCTTACAGAACATCTGACCAGTAAAGCCATGATCCCTACCCTTAATGTCTTCGTCTAAATAGGAAATGAGGTGATGTTTGCTACAAGGGAAGGCAAATAAAACTAGTGAAAGTCAAAGAATGTAATGGTTAATGAGGAGGCAGGATGGGACAGTAGGAAGGGGAGAAAAAGAAGTTGGTGCCCTGAGGTGCTAGGATTTCAGTAGAATGGGAGTTATGGTTTGTTTGTTTGTTGAATATCACAGCACAGGTGGGGGTAACCAAAGTAGATGTGAAAGAAGTTAAAAGGGTGGTTGGGGGTAGCTGTTGTGCAATCTGGAATGGCCCAGTTGAGAGAAACAGGAGAAGAGAGAACATTTTTAAATATAGACAACAGATGTGATATGAAGAGCAATGAGGAAGAGATAGATGAAGTGTAAAACAAAGAGGTGGTGAGAGGAGTCTTTCAGCCAGAAAACACAGAATAAGCTGACTTTGTAAGCATGAGAGAATAATGAATAAACAGACACAAGAGGAATGGTGCTGCCATGTAAATGTACAAAGGAAAATACCAAACAAAAACGTGTTTTCAATGTGATTCTTCATGTGAAGCTTTTGTTCATTTGAACATTTCAAAACAATGATTTAGACTCTGGTAGGCCACCTTTCTCATTTTTATTTCTCAGAATAGCAATTATATTTGTGCTTTACAAAATCTTTATGATTTGTCATGAATAGAATAACTTCTTTTATTTTACAAGACCAAACATTGCAAATATATGAAGATTTACTGTTAAATAAGGTCTCCAATCGGATAAAGTTTTGAGACTTGATAAAAGAAGGAAACTGTCTTCAAAATGAAGAAAATTTATTTCTCTTCAAATTTAAAAAGGCTTACAATCCTGTAACAATTAGATAAATATTTGTTTTTACTAATGTTTGCCCTATAGAAGGCCCAAGAGTCAATCAAGATAGAGGATTACTGTAGGAGGTTGTTGTATGAGTGGTGAGAGTAAAAGGTACATTTTATGAAGATATGTGGGAAAAATAACCCTAAAGTTGAAGAGGTTAAGATTGTAGTGGTTTGGAAAGTATCCTCTTTGGAGTCAGTCACATGAAATAGCCCTTCCTGGGCTCTGCTATGACAAGGTGTGTGCTCTATGAGATGGGTGGAGTCATGAAAGAGATGGCCCTTGCTATCTAACACTGGAGAGAGTCATAGCTTTGCCTTATCTAACCAGGATGAGATAACCTCAGGGCAATTTATAATAGTAGGCTCCTATTAAGAATTTGGTTAGAGATTTTCCAGAGGTCACCTGATCCAAAATTAAGTAAATTTATTTCTCCTTAAAATCGTGAGCACTGGCTGACAAGTAACATTTCCTATCTGATAAAAAAAATGTTTGAAAACAGACAGAAGAATAAAACTGATATCAAAATGAAATAAATTTATTTCTCTTCAAAATTATATGTATTGATTGATAAGTAAGGTCTCAAATCTGATTAAACAATTTTGAAACCAATTAGAATGCAACTGATAAAAAAATGAAGTAAATTTCTCTTTAAAATTATGAGGGTTAACTGATGAGTAATATCTTTAATCTGATAAAACAAGGGTGAGACCAGATAGAAGAATGAAGCTAATATCAATATGATGTAAATTTATTTATCTTCTAAATTCAAACTTTATTTTGAAAACTTCATGACCATTTAGTTATATGCATTTTTGTAAACATTCTACCCACTTTTTCAATTCATCCACAAAACTTTCTGGTTTACTTTTTGCAGCAGCTTCAGTGTCAGCATAAGATGGAAAATGTTGATCATTCAATGTTTCTTTCAATCGTAGGGATAACCCCAAATCTGATGGCAACAAATCATGGATGTACAGAGAGTCTGTAAAAACTTTGGAGTTCAGGTTTCACATCATTTTTACCATTTGTTGGATGTAATCTTACTTTATTGCAAAGCAAAAATAAACTTTGCCTTGCAAAGTTGCATTGCTATCAAAGATCTGTGAATTTTGATTGGCGTACAATGTTCTAGTGCCAAAAATTCTATCACTGATTTCTGTTTCATATTTAATTTGAATGTTGTAGTCATGGCTAAGGAATGTTATAACTCGTTTCCATTGCATAACGAAACTGACACTAAGCATATTTATATAGAAATTATTACAGAAACAAATCCATGTTCAAACATGCTTCTCTCTACTTTAGCTAAAAGAGTTGTATTTACATAACATGTTCTGTCTGTAGAACCATATCTCTGTTGCTGTAAGACTTCTCTTCATCTGTGAGGAAGCTGTCCCCCATTCACTACTATATATGCTGATTGATATAACATTTGTTTGTTTCTAATAAGATTTTTCTGTTTCATAATACTTTGCTTTGTTTTTGGAAGACATCTTTCACTATTTCAATATGCCTTTGGATTTCTGCATCACATTTTCCATTTCTGTTATAACAGTTCACAGATAGTTAAATTTCTGAGTTTGCTTGATTCTGGTATCTCCATTTCACAGCTTGCATCTTGGGATGCTACTCTTGCTAATGACCATAGAATTTGTGTTCTGACAGTTGATGTTTTGTCTTTTCCTCCAACTTTCCTTTTATAGCTTGTTCAAGAGATCTTACAGTGTTCTTTTTGTGTCTGTCAACAGTATGGCGTCATCTGCATGTCTTATGAAATTGGAGCATTATTTCCAAAATTTTATTACTTTGTGCTTAAGAAAGAGTTTATGGCATAAACCAACCAAAGTAGGCTATCTTTAAAAGTCAAAATTATTTTAGTTAATAACTCATGTTTAATCTCCCTTGGCTGTGAAAGGAAATATTTCTAATGTCTACTCATAAAACAGAAAGTCCAGAGTTTTTTCTTGTACATGGTCTATAAGAAAAAGTGCATGTTCTGCCATTAACTAAGACATTTAGCTCTAAAATCACATGCTTTACTAAGTCCAGGGACAATAGGTAATGACACTTATCATTTCAAACACAGTTGCAATAAAGAAATCCAGTTCTTATACAACTGAGTTTTACAGAGTTCTGCTTGAAGGAACGAGTATCTGGGGGATGGAATCTGCATTAACCAATTCCTTTCAAACTGTTGAAACCAAACAAAGAACCAATTAGGAGGGTTGCATTGAAGATATAATGAATAGCTCACCCTTTCAGGTGAAAGGGCATCAGGTCATTTGTGCTTCTGGATGTCCATTTAACTGCAAAAGAGAGTAAAAGCCAAGCAAATTACCTATAGTGGAAGCCATGTTAATTGAGTTTAATGCATGACTCCACCTTCCTGGCAAAGATGCTCCATCTTGTTTGAGGGACAGACATCTATTCATATATGAAATCAATGGTGAGAAAGACTCAAGTGATTTCCACAGACAGTCATTGTTACCCCTGGGTGAATGGCCAATGAATTGTAATATTGTGCCACTTAAAACTAATATTGTTATTATTATTATTGATGTGCCTCTCAGTATTTATAAGTGGCTCAGTTATAAGGTTAAATTATTTATGTGAATACAAATTCAAATATGCTAATGTCCATTTAGGGAAGGGTTCCTTGAAATTACGTACTTGTAAAACCTTTTATATTGAGTAAATATGCTTTGATAACACTTGCTGACAAAGTAATCTAATACAGGTATGCAAAAATCAAATACTTGTAAAACCCTTTATATTGAGTTAAATAGGTTTTGAGAGAAAATAGGAACAAAAAGGACACTTGTACTTAACATCAGAAAGAGACAGTTGAAATTTCTAGGCCACATAATGAAGAAAGAGGGCTTGGGATATTTGATACTCACAAGACAGATTGAAGGTAAGAGAGCATAAACTGCCTAGCGAACTTGAGTAAATGGATGCTGGAAAAGGGTACAGGGGATATAATGAAAAGACAAAATTTATGAAGAGCTACAAAGACAGGAAATTGTGGAGAGTCATGATCACCAATGTCCTGACGGGACAGAGCACATAGAAGAACAACACTTTCTAACAAAGTAAACTACTATATAGAAATGACATTGATGCTGGTCATATTTATGTGTATAAAATATGAATAAAAAGGCTATATTTCATTTGTCAAATGCAATGTTTATTTTATAATGTTTTAAATCACTCCTTAACTTTCTGAGAGATTTTGAAGTCTTTCATTAAGAGCATAATAACGTATAAATATTTTAAAAACTTAATAGAGAGAGACAGAGGGAGGTTTCAGTTCATTGTAATTTTGAATTACAAAACCATATCTTTATTTTTCATGATGAGAACTTTAGGTCTTGACTACAGGCAATGGTAAATCTTTATTGTAAGATACATACTAAACATAAATACATTACAAACAGATCAAGAAAATGATAGCCACTAGTTGACAAAACAGATCTGATGAACAACAATCACAAGAAGTAAAAAAATACAAAAAGAAACAAAAAATAGTGGAGAAAAGATTTTAGTGGTCTGTGTTTGTTAGCTTTTATTACCTGAAGTCATAACATTTATGAACTTATTTTTTTTCTTTTTTAGCCTGTCTTGAATTTTTTTCACTTCCACTGAAATTTGTTAGGCATAATTTAATATTTGCTGTACATCAAAACTCCCTCTCTCTCTCTCCCTCTATCTATCTATCTATCTATATATGTAAACATATGTAGAGTTTTAGGGAGGACTTTCCTTCAATGGATCTCACAGAATATTACTACAGGTTTAAAAATTAAGAAATTTGCGAAATAACAAAGATCATACCATTTGAAGATTTTACAAAATGAAACAGATAGTACATGTAAGTCAAAGAGAAAATAATGACATAATCAACAATCGACTTTGTTCCTGTTTTGTCATATTTTCTGTTTACTTCAAAAATTAAATAAACCAAAATGCTGACTTTGTTGCAAAGAAAACTTTGCAGAAATTGCATTTTCATTTTTTTCTAGATTTCTTAGAAAACACCTAAGAGCAAGACTCCCAATAGATATTCAAGACAAGAAGTCTCCTTGAGGAAAGAGCCATCCATCATAATAGGTTAAAGTTTGGGGACTTCTTGAATACAATATAAGACAGCATAGTTGTCACTAATAGAGTTTTATCAAATTTTAGTACAGTAGCTCATAAAAAACTATGTATACACTGAATAAAATATTGAAATGAAGATGAAAACAGGATAACTTTCAGGGAATTTTGAACTGAATATTTTATTTAATCTATGGGAGTAGATTGTTCTCATTCTACTGACTTTGTCTAAGGATATGTCATCTAATTCATATTTAGAACTGCTCAGTTATTGCCTGACCCATTTCTACTGAGTAGAAGTAAACACTGCTCTGCTCAGGGAGTGAATTCATAGTTACTATGTCACCAAATTCATCAACCAAATCATTAATTCACTAGGCTACTTACAGTCCTGATAATAATAACAGAGCAGGTTACCAAGACTGCCAAGCTCATTGAAGGCCAGAGAGCACAATGGCTGAAATGTTGTTATAATTGCAAAAGATGAGGACAGTACTTTGCATGCATATAATATAAATAATGATATCTCCTCATTCCAGAAAATCAGACAGAAAGGAAAGCAGAATTTTGAAAAAACAGGCAGAATAATGAAAATATTTTATTTGAGAACTCTAGACAGCAATTAGACAAATTTAGGTTTCAAAGTGTCTTTTATTTTGAGTAAAAACTTGGGAAAAGTATGAATTCATCTACTCCACTAGCTATGGATTAAATAATAGAATGTGTATCTATAAAAATCATTATTCTCAAAAAAATTATTAATGCAATATTCATAGGCAAACAAAAGAATTATTTTGTCAGCATCAAATAGCCCACAAAGATTTAAAAAAACATAAAAATAAATCTGTCACTGTTTAAATTTATTTTAAGTAAAAGAAACAATTCATATTACTGATGGTAAAACAGACAAACAAAGAAATAAAAAAAATGGAGAGAGGAAGCTAAAAACTAATTCCTTTATTATGGTCAAATTTTATTTTGTATTGTAGTTTTATATCATAAATTGATCTTTATCTGCACTAATGTTTTCTTGTCATGTTTTGGCAGGGGACACAAGGCCTGCTATATATAACATTAACCCGAATGCCCTTGAATCTTTGCTCAAGTCTCCCATCCATTTTTCTCATTTCCTCTTGAAACAAACCACTAATATCCACACATATGTCTTTAGATACAAACAAATATCACTATTCTTATTTAATAAATATCAAGGGAGCAGGAAAATAGTACTACCTCTATCCCATAATAGTTGTAACATATGCATACACATTTCAAATATGAAACATAACAAAATAGTAACTTTTATGATTACAGCTCTCAGGCATCATTGCTTCAAACAAATACTTCTTAATGGTTAGATTTTAACAAAATATATATTTTCTATACTGTACTCATTGGGCTAACTTGCCTTTGTCTTTACTAATTAGCTTACACTGTACTTGGCCAGTCATGTGGCTCTTAACAGTCAGCCAGTGTATATATAGCTATGCCAAAACACTATAGACATGGCCAGAATTTATTCTAGGCAAGCCACATCATACAATGAATCTCAACTTAAGGCAAGAAAGACACTCTCTGATCCTATGCAGATCAACCAGATAGTACACTTTGAACATAAGCAATGCTCCAAGTTAGTACACTGATCCTAGGGTGAAGGCCAAGTAGCAACACTTTGATCCTAAGCATTGCACCTAGATAGTATACTGATGTGAAACTGAAAACCAGATGGCAATATTATTATCCTAGGCAGATCAAACAGGTAGTACAGTGATCCTAGGCAGAGGATCAAGGAGAAACACTTTGATCCTAAGCATTGCACCTAGAGAGTATACTGATGCTAAGTTGGAGATCAGATAACAATATTCTGATACTAGGCTGATCAACCAGATAGTACCTGCTTCTAGGCAGAAGTCAAGGGAACAACACTTTGATTAGAGGCAGAGTACAAAGATAAAACACTGATCTTCAGAATAACTGCAGGTCTATACGTAAATAATCCTATTGTTTATTATGGGTACAGTGTATACTTCTATATTTAAAATCTTACATGTGAAAATTTAATAACTGTAAGAACTTAACCTTTCTCTACAATTTTCTTGTGAATTCTGAATGCCTATGAGGTGTGAGATTAGTCTTAATGTCTTTGAATCTTTGCTGAAGTCTCTCATTCATTTTTGATGACATGAAAAATCAGCTTATACTAAGTAATGCTTGTTAAGATGCTGTTCATTAAATATGTGATTTAAGCTGAAGAACTGTCAACGAGATTTTAAGCAATATTCTTAGCAACTCAATTCAACTTAATAATTTAGAAAATTTAGAATAGTATTTAAAAAATTTAATGCCATATTCCTTCAGGATGGAAGTGAACATGATTCTCCATAGATTCTTTTTCTTTATCAATTGTAAATTACCATGGTTTCTTGGGAAAGGAATCAGGAATATTTCCTGTTGCCATCTCCACAGTTCTGAATTCTTTCAGAATGGTCCCCAGCCTACTCTGCTATTTAATCCATAGCTGAAGGCAGAAGAGGTGAACTCATGCACTTTCCAAGAAAATAGGGGGAAAATGAATGTAACAAACTAACTCAGAATTTGAATTCAGTTCGCCAATTCCACTTCAGGATGTTGGTGATCATGACACTCTATATATTCCTTTTCTTTATTATCCATGAATTGCCATGTCTTTTGGGAAAATAGTGAAATGATTTTCTGTTGTCTTCTCTACAGTTTGGAATTCAGACCAGACATTCTCTTTTCGGGATGAAGGTGATCATAGCTCTCCACTGATTTGTTTTCTTTATTATCTGTGAATTGCCATGTATTTTCAGTGATTTCTTCTTGCTTTCTTCACAGTTTTGAATTCAGAGTTTTCCTTCTCTTAGAATGGTTTCCACTCAAGGCTATAGAGTTCAGTCTACTCTGCTATTTAATCCATAACTGGAAGAAGAGATTTATTCATGTCCTTCCCAATGATACTTGCGTGAATGTGATCACAACTGACTAAACTAGAATTTGAACATAGCACACTGATTTCATACTCCATGCCAATATCCATCACATTACTTGCATATCCTGTGATAGAACAGTAATATCAAAGTGTTTCTATACTAAATGATTATTATTATAATTTTTAAATATTTAATGAAGAGTAGTAATAAAATCTCTAATAACTTTTTTCATTGTTAACGATGATGTATGTTTTTTTTTAACAAACATGAATATTATCATTCTTTACAAATGTCAATAAAAATTGTTAAAAATCAAAGATAACATTTTTGATTCATGCATCTCACAAGTTTTAATTTTTTTGTCAGGGAGGAAGAATGGTTCCCTTTCAAAAAAAATTTCTTAAATTTTGGAAACAGCATATGAGTTGGAGAGAATTCAAAATGGAATTCTCCTTGGATACTAAATTTAGAAAAAAAATGAATAAATAAAAAAAAGAATGAAAAAAAAAGAGGCTAATCAACTAATTTCCCTTGTGTATATTTGGTTGGAGAGTTAAAAATGAAGAATGTCTTAAGCTTAAGAGGTAAAAAAAAAAATAAGGAAGAGAAATATACACTTCCAAACAAGCTATACATCTCAACTTGATTTTCAAAGATCTTTTTCATTGAATTAAAAAAAAACAAACAAACAAGCTGGCCAAACCATTTCAGCAAATGTGAATCAAAAGAGATATCCATATTCATGATTCAGACATTTGGTGGCATTTAACACTTTTCTTCATCTGTATCAATAAATCAAGTCGACAAAATGCAAAATCAATTTTAAAAAATATCTTTTGCTGCTATGTACATGATAATTACATTTTCTTTTTTTAATGTTAAAAATCTCCTCTCTACAAGTAACAAAATGCAAGCAAATGAAAACAACACATCACTTGAATTTTTCAATCGTATGGTTGGCTGGTTCATTGGTAATTAATGATCAATGATAACTATAATGAGATGGTAGAAAACTTCTAACAAATGCTAACAGTAGGGTTACTATTCACTAAAACTGGCATTGCTGCAAATTTTAATTTCATCAGTTCTTTACTGAGAGAAAGAAAAAGAAAATTTTGAAATGATGAAATTTTATCACACATTGTTGCTATGTTTCATTAAAAAATAATAACCTTAGTAAAAATAAAAAGTAATAATTGCTTAATCTTTGGCTAATAAATGTTCAGAAGTTTGTTTATTCTTTTACAATACTACTATTAAAAAATGGGAGCCATTTTATTCCATACATTTCTATGAGAATTTAGTATCTTTATATTTTTTGTTTGAATTTTAAAGATGAAGAATTATCATTATAGACTGATTTATAAAGGATATTTTATAAAAATGAAATTTATCTTCATTTGTTTTGTCTGAAATTTTGGGATAAGGAATTGTAATTATTACAGATTGATTTCCATGGATAAATGTAATCATTTTCATTATCAATAGTCACATTATTTCAGATGTTGTAATCTCTGGTGCTATTCTAGTGTTTGTCATAATTATTAATTTGAGAATTTCAAAGTAAACTTTTTATTCAAACCAGAGTGGTAGATTGCTATCATATCATTGTCATGGTAAGAGAATATCATCTTCATCGTTTCTGCTTTTTTGATAGTCACTTTAAATATCACACTCTTCAGGCAAACAAGAAATACGGAACAGTGATTCATACAATACTACTGAATAAATATAAAATATTTTGGACATTTGATGAATTATTAAATAAAATCTGAAGCCAAATTTACAAAGATATTTCATTTGAGTAGTTAATATAAAATAACCTGAGAGTCAATAAAGTCTTTTTTACTCATCCATATTTTATTGAGTAACATTTTCTTCATCTTTTTATATGCCTTATCCTTTCAGAATTTGAGCAATAATGACTCTCCACAACTTTTGAAATTTTACCATATATCTTTGTCATTGTTTTGCCATCCATTCAAACTACCTTTTTAAGCAGGTTACTTACCATTTTTAACTGCTGCACTTGATTTAAGTATGTTTTGTGTGTGTTAGAATCTCTAGGATCTCTTTTCTCATTACGCATCCCAGAAATATGAGAAATTTCTTTCTAATTTTAAGTATCCTTCGAGTTTCCATTTAACTTAGAACTTCCTCATTACTCAGATGTTCACTCCATGGTATTTTCAGCATCCTTCTGTAGAACCACATCTGTCACTTTGATCTACTTACCTATGGGGTAAGTAGTCCAGCATTCATTGCTATACAGAAGGATAGATATGACATAGCAGTCCAGTACTCTTTTCTTTGTTTCTAATGACATTATGCTGTTTTGTCAGTTACATGTTGATAACTTTAGAGATTTTTTAATTAAACTCTTCTTATTTATATTCTGAAGACTACTGGATGCAATATAGATCTGGGGATGACATTGGACAAAAATATTGCAATATAAACAGAAAAGATGAAAATTCTATTCCAAATCACTGGTTAGAATGAGTGCTTTAAACTTTGAACTTTTGTTTGGTATGAAGTTTCATATATTAATCTCTCAAATTAGGAAGGCACCTCAGCTTTTTCTCCAAAGCAAAAATATATTCCTATCTATTTCTTTCTTCCATATGAACCAGTTTTGCAGTCAGATAGGATAAAACATTTTTGTATTTTATACCTTATATAAGATCATAAATTTGTAATAATAATACTATTGAAATAAGTATATTATTTCAATATAGCTTATTTAGATAAATATGGATTGGAAGTAGCACATGATAGGTTGTGTACAGGTGAGTGCAAGAGTTAATGAGAGTACAATCATAGGTTAGTCAGAACAGATGAATAAGTAAAGACATTTTTGATTTAATCTAGTGATAATTTTTTTAATTATTTCACCCCAAGTAAGGTACAAATGCCACTAAGATGCAAAGGGTTACCGGGAGTGAAAGAGAATGAGAAGACTTTATTGGGGAGGAAGGACAATAAAAAACAGGTTCACAAAGACAGAAGTTGTTGAATGACATAGCTTTCAAATTTTGGAAGTAGAGAAGCAAGAAACTGGAAGATTGTCCCACAGGGGAGAAAAAGGCATAGGCATAAGTTGTTCTAAGTAGATCTAACTTATATGCATCAATTTTGGTACTGTTAAGCTGACTTAAGAGTTTCAAATCTTAGATCAAGTTATATTCCTGAGTTGTGCCAATTCTAACCTTCAGATTTAAGACTCACCATACAGGAACAAATCATCTGTGTTCCTTTTGTATTCAATTAGTAAGAAGGAAGAGCCATTCTGGCAGCTTATTCCCAAGTACAACCATATTGTGGAATAAATAACGAAGTGGATGCTTCCCTCCAAATACTAGAATCTTAACTTCTTCATGTCTAGGGCTTATCATTAGCTTTCCTGTAAAGCTCTACCTTAAAATGTTCTTAAATTTATATTAATATACATCTTTAATATTTAACCAAATTGAGAGCAATATATTTCCATCCAAAGCATTAGGTTTTTCTTTTCAGGCTGTGGGCTGAACAGCAAAATAATCCATCTTCATTTTCTGAACTTTTGGGCTATTACAGTGAACTCACATTTAATCTCCAGCAAGAATTATCCATGAAAAAGATTTTTTTGGTATCCAGCAATAATTGAAATATACACAGGGAAATACTGTCCAATTATTTGTTCTCAAAATCCATGCTCACCCATTTTCCAGCGTTTTTTGAATTTTCCATTTGTTTTTCCAAACATTTTACAATTTCTGAGGGATCAATACTTAGTTTTTCAGCTAATTCCATCACTAGATTAAATGAGGTCATCATCTAAAAGAGCTTGCAAATCATAATTTCCAAATTACTCTGGTCTACTGCTGTGTTCTTTGTCCTCCAAGTCAAATTCAACTTTTTTTGAAATTTGCAAACAATTCTTAACACATGCTGTTTTTAACTGAACCAAAATTGTAGGCTTCATCAATCATCGTTTTATGTTCCTGCTGCAATCTTGTCTGACTTGCAAAAGAACAACATGCAGTGTTGCATGTGTATCTTGTCTGGTAATATCATTCTTCATTTTTTTAAATTAAAACACTGGATAAATGAACATTAAATAGAGAATACACAAAAACAGTTTTCAACTCGGCTTTCAGTTTCTAGTTTTCAAAAAAAAAAAGAAAAAAGAACGCAGTGTGAACCTTTGCACTCTTCTAAACATAAAACACTTTTGAGGTATTTTTATTTCACTCTAATTTAGTAGAATATTCTGAAACTAGTTAAATCTGTTTGTCTATTTCTGTGGTATTTTCTTCTGCTTATATTACTGAAAAGACTTTCTTCAACTTTCAACATTTTGAATTATATTAGACAATTTTTATTGCTACAATCTATCTTGCAACTTTATATGTTTACCATTCATCTGTGCATCAAATATTTCTGCAACATTTGCTCTGCTGTTCTTGCTATATAGAGATTTTCCAAGCGTAGCTTAGATGTGGCACAAGGCCGAAAATATGGGGCACCCATTTAGGATCGAACTCACTACTAAGTCGTGATTGTTCTAGTGAGATAAGCTTGCTAACCATTACACCACCTCAAGGTGTCCCTGTTCTTGCTATATATCTAGAGATTATTGATAAAATCCAAAGAAGACTCTCCAATTTTTATGGTTCTGATCTGGCATCACAGCTTCAGCCATTTTCTCACTGCCATAACAAAAGCTGATCTGTACCTTTTTTAATAAATATTTTTATGGGAATTATTCTGATGAGATTTCCTCTTTGGTATTTTGACTTCAGGAATTGAAGTACTAGATTGGTAGGTAGGTTTCATAGTTTCACTGTTTAAACTACTAGATTTAACCATAAGATCTATTCTAACAATTTCTTCTATCACACTTCTCATTTGCAGAACTCTCTTCTGGCTTCTTGCTTTCCTGTCAAGTATGATTTTCAAAAATGTAAATGCAATGTCAGCCATTATTTTCTGTATTCTTGAATCCTGTTCTTTTATTGTCTTCTCTCTTCAATAAACTTTTCACAGATTCTTTCACTCTCAGTAACCCCTTTCACCTTAGTGGCTTTTATTGCAATGCTTTGGGTGAGATGATTAAAAAAAAATGAATACTCTCCAGCCTGAACTGTTTGATTATGGCCTCCTTTCTAATTTGCTTACCAATGGAAAGAAATATAAAACCAAAAAAAAAAAATAATTTTCTTAATCTAGAACTTGACACTTATGACCATATGCTTGATATGTAATGCAATATTACAAAGTCTGATTCTCCAAGTCACTTTTTTTTTTACTCTGTATAACTATGAATAAATGTACTAAAGACAATAAAATGGGTGAAATAAAAGATTTTCTTTTCCAAGTCTAATTATGTTTGGTAATACCAAGTCAACTAAGATCAATAAGACAAGTTAGGAAAAACAAGCAAAATACAAGAGAAAGGGAAAAACAATTTACTGAGTAGTTTCTCTTATCAGAATCTCCAAGTCCGACATAAAAATCACTTCTTGCAAATGTTAATATGATTATAATGGCTAATGTTGGATCATATTAATGTGAAAACACCACACTTTTCATGGGAAATACAAAAAGTAACCTCCTAAAAATAAACATAAGTTTTTGTTCATTGAAAAGTGAAATGAAAGGAAATAAGTTTTGTTGAATTATAGCTTCCCACCTCAAAATGGAAAAATGTTGATTATACAAGAGCATTTTTGCAGTTATTTCTGCAATGTTGAGATATTTATCCAAGAGTTGAAGAATGTTTAACATCAGACTAAAGTTTTAAAAAATAAAAATATCCCCCAATACAATAAAAAAAATAAGATAAGAGTAAAATAAGCAAAGTATTAACGATTGAAGAATATCTTTGACATAAAAAGTTAGAAAATAATTTAGAGATACAACTTAGTTCACAAGCCCTCCAGAAATTTGCGTCTAAGTGAAATAAAATACATTACAGAAACTTTCAAAAGAAAATTTCTATTGTATCTTGAAATGATTTTGCATGATTTGTATGTCCATGTAAATCTATATGTAAATACTTTAGTGTGCAAATATGCATAAATGCATAAGATTTATGTATCTAAAAATTTTATATTGAAGAACTTTGAGTAGACTGAGATAAAAATTTCAGAAAATTTTATATAATAGCCATATATTCATACTAATAAAAATGTATATGAAATTACATTAAAAAAAGTTTTGTTTTTAATGCTTTTTATTGTCTTTCAGCAAAATTTCTAAAAGATATTTTTTATATGTTAAATCTAATATCTTTGTAAAACAGATATAACAAACAGAAATTCAAAGTTTATAAATGTACACATATATTTGATTGAGAATACTATATATGTGTATATATATATATATATATAAACATATAAATGTGTGTGTGTATTAATTTGTGTATATATATATATATATATATATATATATATATATATATATATATAAACACATAAATGTGTGTCTATTAATTTGTGTGTGTATATATGTATATGTATATGTATATATATATATATATATATATATATATATATATATATATATAAGTGAAATGCAGTTTTGTTTATTTTTTTTCCAAAGCACAGATAGCAGCTTGCCTTTGAGATGCAGTTTCAAACTCTTTTGTGATTCTGATCTTAATTTTGCCAATTTTCAGAAAATGGATTTCTACAAGAAATATATGGGAAGCAGCAGGTGTTACCATTTTTAAAACTGAGTTAGGGTAGCAAAAGGAATTTATAATGGTCTGTTTTTTCCCCTTTTCTTTTGTCAGTGATTTTTTAAAAAATTCTTCATCTATATTAGTTATACAAGAAAGAACAAATTTACAATTGCTAATTAATTAAAGAAAAGAATTATCGATGTAGAGAAAGAAAAGTACCAAAAAAAACAAAAAAAAAACAAATAATGAAGGCAATAAAGAATTTTCCTCTTTTCTTTTATATACAGAGGACTTGAAAAAAAAAAAGTTTTTAAAACAAAGACCAGAGAAAATCATAACAAGTCTTTTCAGGATTCAAACTGATCATTTCATTCATCTCAGCATTTTAAGTACATTAGAAAATATAATCAAAATAAAGACGATGTTTTTTTTGTTTTCTGTTTTGTCTGGCTTTGCTCAATCTGAACATTTATTTTCAGCTGAATGAAAACCTACAGAAATTTTGATAATCATTTTAAAATCTAAGTAAATTAAAGTAAAATATGTGTGCCTGATTTCAATTCTATCATTCTTTAGATAAATGTGTTGGTAGTGTAATGGTCATCAGCACAGAATGCGCTGTTCAATGGTTATATGTTCTGAAAGGGGAATCAGTGAGATGAGTTAAAGTCCCAGGCTAGTCTGTTACATTCCCTTTTGCACAAATACCCGTGGGGAAAGAATGAATCAATCTCTTCAACTTACCCCTGTTACAGTATCAATAGTAGGGTAGATTAGGCTTTTCATCCTTCAGTGGTAACCAGTCTATGATAATGAAACTCTCAAATCAAAACCATGGAGAAAGTAATAGGAAATCACTTCATGGTCATTGGGTAGCATATCAGGTTCAACACTGGTTCCTGTATATAGTATAATCATCCAAGTTAAGCAACATAGAGTCAGCTCAGTACCTAGATGGATTTCCACATGGGAATGTCAGTTGCTGTAACCTTAAATGTGTGGGTGATATAATGGCTTGGAATTGTGAATTGGAGAGCCGACTTCCAACTCCTCTTGGGTTAATTAGTAAAATTTGTATTGCTAAATTATTATTATCTCCCCACAAAAAATTCTTATACTCCAAAAATATTTTCTGCCTTTAAATAACCTGCAAAGTATTGATGAACTGTATATAATCAATCCATGATCACTCCCAAGAATGCATGACAATTCATAGATAATTAAGGAAGGGAATTTATGTAAAGTCATGATTACCGATATCTGGCAGAGTTATGGCATGAAATTCTTACACTGTATATACACAGTGTACATCTAGTTTATTGAGGAAAGGAGGTTTGGAGAATTTAATATACACAGGATACAACAAAGGCAAAAAAGCAGAGGAAAGCAATACGATACTTACTGGTCAAATTGGAATAACTGGATGGAGTGAAAGAACCTGAGAAAACTTTGAGGAGAGAAGACAATAAAAGAACAGGATTCAAGAATACTGAAGATAATGTCTGACATTGCATTTATATTTTAGAAAATCATAGTTGACAGGAAAGCAAGAAGCCAGAAGGGAGTTCCACAAGTGAGAAGTGTGAGAAAAGAAATTGTTAGAATAGAACTTATAGTTAAATCTCGTAGTTTAAACAGTGAATCTCTGAGACCGACTTGTTAAACTAGTGCTGCTCAAAGTCACGGTATCAAAGAGGAAAGCTCATGAGAACAATAATCATGAAAAGGTACAAAGGGAAAAAGGGGACATAAAAGAAGAAGTATGTCGAATGAAACAAAAGACAGAAAAGTGTGAAGAGCCATGACTGACCATATCCTGTAAAGACAAGGCATATATAAGTTAGGACCAGCTCTTCCATGGATTTGAGGGCCTAAATATTAAGTTCTTAGAATCGAATCACCAGACTACCTACATATATGATTTGATTATATCAGTGAAGTTTTGTCCAGAAACTGCAATGCCTTTTGGAAGAATTGATAACAGAGAAATGGTTAACAGCGTGTCAGAAATTCTCAAAAGAGCTCTCATCAGGCTTTGAATTCAGAGAGGTCATTCTGTTCTGCCATTTAACCAATAGCTGCATTATATATATATTATTTATTTATTATAATTTTATCATATAGACAAAACCATTTTACTCACAACAAAGATGCAACTTGGTTTCAGTGCATTTTAACTGCACATCTACAGGTGAGGGTCGGAAATGGTTATGAACTCTTGAGCTCTTTTTTGAATGAATGCTGCGAACGTTAGAATTTATATATTTTATATATTACTTTCATTCCCACCGCATCGGATATATATATATTTTTATATTCTTATTACTTAAAATTATTTTTATTTCTAAAATAGTGGATACTTGTATGTGAAATAGATGAAGCATCTTTTTCAAATATGTCTATTTACTATAATAATTTTTGACATAATAAAAATGTGTGGATTAAAAATAAATCCAGTAATTATTTAGAAATTGTTTTGTCAATATTTTGGATATGAAACTGATCAGATAAGGACTTTTACGAAAAATATCTTTGTGGGGTGGTGTGCTTTCCTTAAAAGGGAAACAGGGCATTGCTAAACAGTGATGTTCTTTGTAGCTGAGGGTTAAAACACACCAAATCAAATGGTGGTTTCTCATACAAAGGAAGACACAAGTTTGTTTCCTGGCAGAGAGCACATTTTCTTTATTAAGACTTCTTGAATATGCAAGTTGATAGATGTAATACTTACTGTTTAAAGTAAAAATAAAAATGAGGCATCTATTTCAAATATGAGTATCCACTAATAACTAATATATATATATATATATGCACACACACACACACGTGTGTATGTGTGCATGTGTGTAATTGACAAGTACATTGTTGAATGATTCAGTTATTATTTTATTACATAACTAATATAATTTTATTTCTCATTTCAGAGTCCTCAAAATGGTTGATAAAAACTGGTAATTCATGCTTGTCTGTTGCATGAGTTAAAACTTGGTACAAGTGCATCATGTGCTTCTTGTAAGCTATGTACAGCCTTTGGTGAATGTGCAGTAAGTGAACGAACTGCACGTAATTGGTTTCAGAAGTTTTGTTGTGGCAATGAAACCCTCAAAGATGAACCTCGAGCTGGACGACCAATATCCCTAAACAATGAGGATTTAAAGACAGCCATAGAATCAGATTCAGGTTTAACATGTCATGAACCAGTTTCGAGGTTTAATGTAAGTGATAAATCTATAAGAATGCATTTGCACCAGCTGGGGAAGAAATGGAAATTTAGCAATTTTGATTGAATTATGACATGTGATGAAAAGTGGATCATGTATACAAACTCTAAGAGGAAACATCATAGGTTATCACATGGGTGATCCTTTGCCACAAACTTCAAAGGCACCACTATTCCAAAAAAGACTTCTGCCGTGTGTTTGGAGGACATGTCAAGGAATAATTCACTATGAGTTTTTAAAAACAGGTGAAACCATTACTGCTAACAAATATTGCGAGCAACTTGTACAAGTTGAGGAAAATTTGTTGAAGAAACAGCCTGCATTAGTAAACAGAAAACAAGTTTTGTTTCTCCAAGACAATGCTTGCAAAAATGACCCTTGCCAAGATAGCAGAGCTAAAGTGGGAGATAATGCTTCATCCACCGTATTCACCAGACCTCTCCCCAATAGATTTTCACTTGTTTTTAGGCTTAGATAATCATATGAAGAACAGGACATTTAATAATGTAGATGACTTGAAAACACAAGTGCATAACTTTCTACAAAGTAAAACTAAGGACTTTTACAAAAATGGCATTATTCTGTTGTTGAACCATTGGGAGAAGGTCATAGAATGTGATGGTTCATATTTTGATGAATAAATACATTTAAGACTTTAAATATGCATCTTTAATTTCCTTTATAAAAATCAGCAAAAACTTTTCGGGCACCTGATATATATATAAATCGACATTGAAATCAGCCCCCAGAGGAAACATTCTGTTTCATGCTAAATGTTTCAGGCCATGTGCATTTTGTTTTTGCTTGACTGTTTATATAAACAGGTGAGTGATATACATTGGGTAGTATATTGTATTGAATTGGGGGCGGTCTATTGTATTATTCTAACAGTTATCTTGGGAGACAGTAATGTTTGTGTCTCAAATTATTCTAGGGGCTATTGAGTGGGAATAATTGTGGATTTGAATGCAGTTTTTTGGTTATTTATAGTGTTGTTAGTTAACTTTCTTATTTAGGTTGTTATTACTATGTTTTCTTGTGTTTATCTGTGTATCTGGGTTTTGTTTATATATATATATATATATATATATATAAAGTGAACATTGAAGTCAACACTCAGAGGCAACAGGTGGTTTCATGCTAGATGCAATCATCAGGTGGCCTGACAATTGCATCTAGCATGAAACAGCCTGTCACCTCTGAGTGTTGACTTCAATGTTCACTTTTATATTTATATTTACATATGCTCTATCTCTGATATTGAGCACTTTATCCCATAAATATAGCACACCCTAAAACTATATTTCTTCATATATGTGTGTGTGTGTGTGTGTGTGTGTGTGTATGTGTGTCCTCAGGCAGGATTTGAACCTGCATCGGCTATAGAGAACTATCATTGGATCTGATGTGTCTAACACTTGTTATTTGACCATAAGTTCTACATGGCTGAGTGGATAGGCACATCAAACAGTGATTATCCTAAGTTTCTCTTAAACCAGAAAACTGCAGTGTTTTTGTATCATTTTCATTAAATGACATATAATGATTCAATGTAAATTTTTAGCATTATATAAACTGCATGCCATATGAATTCCACCTTGTCAAGAATAGAGATAGCAAGTTTACAGGACTCATACTAATGTTGTGATTTTAATCATCACTGCTAGCTCTATGGTTAATAGCCACAGACTAAGATGAGTAATCCTTATGCAGCGGGAGCAGACAAATTTGAAGATAATAAAATATGTATTCTTGCATAATTAATGATTGATATAGGAATCAAATTTGATATTCCTTAATCTCTCTAAATAATTGTAAATTACTACTGTCCATTACATTACTGATAATCAATTGCCAAGTAATATGAATTAAGCTTAAGTCATTTTAACTGACTTACACACATATATAGATGTATAACTCTAACCATACACATATGCGTGTGCTTGTGTGTCAGATTTCCTAACAGCTTTCAGTTCAATCCTTAGACCTGGTATTGTTGAAAATTGATGGAAATGAAATAAAACCAATAAATAAAATAATAATAATGAATAAAAAAATAAATTAATTTTCCCATGATGCATGTTCATGTTATGTGCAATTTTATGACCCAACTTCCAGGAATAATAGAAACTTTCTTTTTGTACACACAGTAATAGCATTCCCATTGGGGAATGTTAGTTTCTCCTGTTCTACTGATGACTGGACTTTCCCCTTACTAACAACATTGCCGGACATGTTTTAGCAGCCCTGCTCATGAAGTAGAGCTTCAGTTTTCCTATCTCAGCACAAAACTGACTTGATCTCAACCAGTTTCACCTGTTCATATCCTTAGATCCTATAAATCAGTTCAGAACCAAAAGAAAAACGGACATACTCAAGAGATATTTAACTTTGTTTCAATAGAGTCAACATAAAAGAAATAAATGACTATCAGAAATTCAAGTTTTTTTTTGTTTGCTTCTTGTATCTTCTTTGTTTATGAACATGCACCTTCATCTAAAAAATACACACAATGTTGTTCATGATGACGGTAGTCTTTGAGTATAGAATCCAGAGGTTGGCAGTGAATATTTCGAAGACAGTAGGAAAGCGTAGTTCAGGTTAGCAGTGGATATCTCGTTTCAGTAACAGAGCATAGTTCTTTCTTCTGTTCTGGTCATCTTTGGTTCTGACGGGTTCGCATTGGACATTCGTAGAGAGTAACCAAAATGGCCGCCCTTATATAAGACGGATTGAATATTTTACGCCTTCTGATTGGTTAACCTTTGTTGGGGGAAATATAAAGTGAGTCTTGTCATTTGAGTTTGTTCACTAGCATATAATAGTACACAAAAATTGTAACACACAGAACCCCTGTTAATATCCACATTTCTCCTTCATGAAATGAATAAGCGAGACAAAAGTGAATAAGAACAAGGACTACTAGCTGATAAAAAATACTCACTTTTCATATAAAGCAGAAGGATGTTAATTATTCTGCTATGTCAGTCAAAAAACTTCTTCATTCACTCTTGCCTATGTACAGATACATAAGTAAACAGGTAATATTATGATATTTGACAATTAATTAAAGGAGAAAAATGCAAGAAAAATAAGTCCGTAATAATTCTGTAAATCATTTTACAATGCCAATTTGTGAGTATATTATTTGTCTAGATGCCTGAAAATTGTCAGTTTACAAAGTCAGGCATTTCTTTTGCTGTTTTGTAACTCATGTTTAGTCTTTAGTTGTTTGAGATATAATTATAAACACAATGTTTCAAACAAACACCCTGTGCCCAACCTCAGGTGTTCATTATTTTTGCTTGATAGGGGATATCTTAAACAAGCTGATTATTGTATTATTAAGTTGCTGTTTCTTGTTTGTTCCAACTAGATATGTGAATATAAATCTTATTACCATTAAGTAACTGCAACACTTTCAACTAACACCAAAATCCATTAGGTCCCTATCCATCTGGTGTATTTTAGGAGCCTTTCTGCTGGTTAGTATTAAAGATGAAATGAACCAGAATCAAATCTCATCAAAATTGGCAATTCCTTTTTTAGCTGTGATCTCATATAATTGACAAAACAAAGAAACTAAGTGAGTACTAAGAGACTTAAGTGATATTTTGGTTAACTCAGTTAAAGAGAAATGTGTCTTTGCACAAAATCCATTTAGAAAAATAGAAGATATGACAAATTGCATCCAGATCAACATAATAATGGCATTACCTTATTGTAAACATATCTCTATGTCAAAATGAACTGAAAAATAGTATTTCTTAAGCCAATGTACATTCAGCAACTGAAATAATGCAGCTGACCCATGAAAATTTAGTAATATATAATTTTTCTGATAACACCATATTACCTAAATTTTCAAATAGCAAATAAGTATGAGTCTTCAGATTACCTAGCCAGGAATTATTTTTGTATTATCTTCAGCCCATTCCTATAGCCATGTGTCAAACTTAAGCTAAGCTTTATAAATAATTAAATTGCACATTTTGGTTTTTGGTACTGGGTTTGTTTGAAGCATGGGTTGTTTAAAAGATACAAGTGTGTGTGAGTGATATCAATTAAAAAAATAATGTATTCATTGTTTCAAAGAAATTTATTGACTGATGGCTGTTTGAACAAAATTAGTTCCTTTCCATGTAGGCTGTAGCTTGATGTAATACAATAATAAAACTTTATTCTACTATGTATTTACAGGTTCCTGATAAAATACAAAGAAGAATCTGTAAATGTTATTGGTCTTGACCTGGCATCTTTTCTTCAGTCACTTTCATACCATCATAATGTAGCTTCTCTGTACTTTTCCTATAGATATTTTCATGGTAATTCTTCTGATGATCTTTCCACCATGGTACCTAAACTGTATGAATTTAAGCACCTTACTAGATTAGTAGCAAGATTTGAGTTGGTTAGATGGAAATTTTATGCTAACAGTTTCTCTTCTCACACTTCTTGCTTGTGAAATTCTCTTATGGCTACTTGCTTTCTAGTCAACTCTGATGTTCAAAAATTTAAATGCAATGTCACTGGTTATCTACTGTCTTATTAATTCCTATTCTTTTATTGATCTCTCTCCTTAATAATGTTTTTGTGGTATAGTGTTACTGTTATATACTGTACTTATGAACATTAATGAGTATGTCCCATTCCTCATAAATAAGTTGAACACAATTGTAAGTGGGGGTAATATACTGTCTACGTAGTTTACCTAGCAGTGGTTTACCTATGTCATGCCGCTGATGAATATTGTATTTTGTTCATGTTATAAAGATTACCATTTTATTTCCAACCTCCATTTTGGTTATTCCTCATTTAGTAACCTAGGTTACAACAGTTACTGACTCATGGGAAGTAGTATGCACTCAACTGCCTCATGGGTAGTAGGTGTTGCTAGTTATAGTCTGTGTGACTTCAGATGTAAATGAGTCACCTCAATTTTTGACATTTGATCTGAGAAAGTGGTTGTATACAACTGACAGTTTATATATTTCTAAATGAGCTTGGTGTCTTGCATGACATCCATGTGAAAGTCTTGATCATTACAAATATGATTTGAGTTTTTGAGCTTAATCCAGTGCTTAAATAATGAGAATATGAAGCTGAAAATACATTTATCTGCATGCAGAGGAAGTGTGCTGAATTTGTCAAAGACACAAAGTTCATGCAAATAAAGTCCATTGAGGTGAAGATTGATAGTTGATTTGGGAGGAAAATATCCAGTTACTGCAGATGCAGATTACTGTTTCTTTTTTTTTTTATTGGCAGCAGCATTTGACAAAGATGCATCAACTTAATTGTGTTTTCATCTTGTGATTCATACAACCCCATGAAAAGTGTCAAACCATTGATAGTTTTGATAATGGAGACAGCAGGAGGTGTTGATATCTGACTTTACTTATTTGTATATTTCAGAATGGTTTTTCTATGACTACCATTGATAAACTGATCATTGTAGAGTTTCTGTTTTGATGTCATTGTCAGAGTTCGCCTAAGCATTGATCTCCATTTTAACAAAGTCTAATAATTCCAGCTGTCTGAAATACCCAGAAATTTCAGTTGCCACCTTTTGCTTTTAATTCCTTCATTTTATTCTTTTTGTTTGTTTCAGAGTTAAAATTATTTCAACAATGTTAAAAACGCTGTGTGACTGATACCTTTTCATAGATCTAGAAACAACAGTAAAAACTGATTAGCAATACCACTTCTGATTTGTACTTTGGACAAAGTCATAAAATTATATATTCATAGGATCTCTCTCTCTCTCTCTCTATATATATATTTATGCATTTCACCCCAGGCAAGGTGGGATGCCACTAGTAGGCAAGGGGTTACAGAGTCAGTGCGAGAGTAAAGAGGCGTGATGGAGGAAAGGATAAAGAGAATAACAGGAAATAGGTTAGGGCATCTGGAGATATTGATTGGCATTACATTTGAATAGTTGGAGATTATAGCTATCAAGGGAAACAAGTAATAGGAAGGGAATTCCACAGACGAGATGTGCAAGACATGAAGCTATTGGAGTAGAAGAGATTGTCACATTTAACTGTTTCGACAGTGAAAGGGTGGGACAGTGATGCTAGCCTAGTAGCACACTTAAATTCATGCAGTCTGGGAACTAGTGAAAGTAGCTTGTCAGAGCAGTTACCGTGAAAGTATTTGTAGAAAAGACAGAGGGAGGTGAGAGTGTGACTGTAGACGAGATGCCAGATCAGAACCAAACAAATTGCATATCCATCTCTGGAGCTTGTTGAGGACCTTAAGGCAAACAGTGGGGGCACCAGAACATATATGGCAGCACTATTCCATGCAAGGATGAATAGTTGATTTATAGATTTGAAGGATGGACTCAGGCAAGAAAAAACTTTTTGGCATGACACAGGGAATCAACTTTCCTTGCAGTGGATGAAGCAATACATATATACATATATACACACATATCAAGAAGAAAAAACTTAACACATCATTGAAGAATTCGGTAATAAATTTATTTTGACAGATAAATTTTTAATCTGTTGAAATAAATTTATTACCGAATTCTTTAATGAAGTGTTAAGTTTATCCTTCTTGATGTATATCATATTGCTCTGTATATAAATACATTGAGCTCTCTTCATGGATCTATCTTTTTAATATTTTGTATTAAAAAGACCTACAATGATTATCCTTACCATGTAAGTATTTGATATATATATATATATATATATATATATATATATATATATATATATATATATATTATGACATGGACAAAGTCCGACAATTATTTAAAGACATTTTTATGTTTAACATTCTTTTTATAGATACAAGTATTTAAGTAAATGCTCTGTTTATAATAAACAGTATTAAATAACATTTACCGGCCTGAATGTCTGAGAAATTTATATATATATATATATATATATATATATATATATATATATATATATATATTATGTCATTCACAGACAGTACTGTTTTGCTGTATCACAGCTCCTCAGTGCGACTAGACATCCGAATGCCTCAAGCCAGGATTGAAACTCAACTAATTTGGTGTCAGCCACAGCTATCTTCACTCGGTAGAGTTACACAACTAAATCTAGCGTATTGTTTTTACAAATGTAAACAAATGCCAATCAGCCAAAGTGCTCCATTCATTTTACTGAAGAGCTTTGCATTAGTGCAGGTGGCTGTTGTTTATAGAATTAGCTTATATATATATATATATATATATATATATATATATATATATGATATTTTAATTCCTTTTATTATGTATAGACAAGTACTTTAATTTAAATACTTTGAAAATAGCTTTTTAGTAAACATTCCTTTAAAGAAATGTGTAAAGAACAATAAATCTCAGTAAGTTATTAAAAAAACACCATTGATTTTGAGAAACTTTGACGCATAACAATGTGTGTGTGTGTGTGTGTGTGTGTGTGAGAGAGAGGTTATTCTGTGAGTGCTACTGGCATCATGTAACCTTGAACTATCTGCCACATGATCTGGGCATCAGCATTTAAATCCCACTAGATTTTTTAGTGAGGTATGTGACTAGACACTCAGTAGTATTAAAACATGATGTCAAAGGGCAGATGAACCTTTTTTGCAGTGTTATTTGCTCTGTTCACACTCTCCCTTCCCCTTCTCTCTCTCCATATATATATATATATATATATATATATATATATATATATATATATATATATATACATATATATATACATACATACATACATACGGTGGACACTCCCATCGTATTCGATGCATGAGGGTCAAGCAGCTCAGTTCCTAGGAACCAACAGCCCAGACACCAGCACATTTTGATTATAGTGGTGAAGGCTTTGTGCAGAACCAACCAACCACAATTTTTGAAGTGATGAATACAGGGACCTGGTGCACTACATGCAACAAGGTCCCCAAATGACCCTCTGCAGGTTTTTCGTTTAGAGTTGTCCTTTTAGACCAGTTGCCATCCAGGGCTATAGAACCCAGTCTCTCCTGCTATTTACCCATAGCTGGGGTGGGGGAGAAGAGAATTAATACCTTTCCCAAGGGTATTGACATGTAAGTGAATGTAATGGATTTGACTGGAATTCAAACTTGGCTCTCCAATTCCTCAATTCAAGCTGCTATCCACTACTCCACTGTGTCTCCATGATATATATACCTACATTATATATATATATATATATATATAAATATATATATATATGTGAGTGTGTGTGTGTGTGTGTGTGCCCAAAAAGAAAGTTTTTTTTCCACTTCATTCCAGATGCTTAAATAAGAGCATTGGCCATCGACAGCCATCATGACCTGGACTATCCCATTGAACAAAAAATACATACTGCACTTTTCACTGACCTTAGTTCAACTAGTTCAGACTTTTAGAGCTCGGACCTGCCATATCACATATACATTCCCTTTCATATTCCATTGGTAAGAATGAAGGTCCACTTAGATAGTTTCTTCCTGGGAACCACTACTTCATGAAACAAACCCTGAGAGGATGCTTCTCCAATGATTAAAATCTTCTCTTCAAGTCCAGGTTAACTATTTACCTTGAGTGGCTCTTGAACCTTGTATTGGGTAAACATTAATACAAGAGTAATTTGTGATGCTGACTCCTGGAGAACTATACTAAGGAAGCACACTGCAGGTAATTTTATTGAAAAGAATCACCTCACCTTTTATACACATAGAATCATGGACAGGCTATCCTAGGAAAAAGACAGATTAAAATGCTTGTGGATGTATGCTCACTTCAAGAACAAGATCCTTAATTTATATCCTTGTTTGCCAAAAGGTCATAAAAGATATATACATTAGTAAAGTGCTTAAATTCATAATAACCAACACTTCATCAACTGCAAAATCAACTCCAACTCAAGCAAAAGCCCAAGTGATATAGGAAACCCAGAAAGACTCTCAGAGTAAGCTACTTTCAAGGCAGGGTTATGAAAGCAAACTTACAAGAGAATAGACAAGCCAGACAAACTGTCAGAAGATAATTCACTTGACATCCTCTGGAAACATAAAATCTACCACTAAAAATGTCCTTATCTTCTCTATTTGAAAAAAATAATGACTTGTTCAACAACAAACATAGGATCCAACAACTTCTCCTGAAAAGGAAATTCACTTGCCAAGCCTGTCTTGCCATTTGAATGAATACAGCCTCTTTCTATCAGGAATGATATACTCTCTAAGAAAATCCCCTTAAAGTGGGTGGTTGGGCCAGATTTCAGAAGAGCTCTACTTTGTACATATGTCAGCAATTAAAACAGTTTCTATCAAATGCTGAAAGAAATACATGACTCTGCTTCTGTTTAATATGTAACTGAACACATTCCACAATAACCAGTGAAACTAAAATGAGATATATCACCTACACCACAAGAAATTGTGAAAGTAATCAATGAACTAGAATGTAGATATGCTGCAGGTGTTGATGACATCCCTCCTGAGATACAGAAGCATGAAGACTCAGCTCTGCATTCAATGTACTGCAAAGTTCTTGTTTGTTGCTGAGAACAGAACAAACAAAGGTTCTTCTATTATCTTTGATGACTTGACAAAGACTATTGACACCAAAAGTGGTTTTGGTCTTTAGATATACCAGAAGAATCTTTTTCACCCACTTGAATTCCTCAGTATGCTTAGTTAATTAATACAAGGTATGTCTAGGTTAGGTCAAAATCAGCAAAAATCCCTCAAAAACATTCTACATCACAAACAGATTAAACAAAGTTATATTCTGGCCAGCCAACACAGTCCACAATATTTTTCAACATATTGTTGAAACAGGACTTAAATTAGACGAAGGACAATAAAAATGTATGTGTCTAGACATGTCTAAATGATAATCTGTTCAACCTAAAGTGACTTCAAGAACACACTGAGATTAACTTACAGATAGAGACAGAACCTTTATTCGTGAGTGACATGGGTCAAGTCGGTCACTCAGGATTAACCTTACAATAAGTAATGTGCTGCTTTGCAAAGGTTACCAAATTTTTTGGCTAAGAAATCATCCTGAAGAAAAATGTAATCCTCCAGCAACATGCACCATTTTGTTTGAAAATACTGAAGCAAAACAGGACCAACTTATTCAAAATTATAAAAATATGATAAAAATGCAACAGGCAACAGTTGAATTTAATAAAACTTGTGTGTATGTAGCAAAGGGATCAGTAAAAAGAATAAACATAGTGATGTATTTCATCATGAGAAGGAAATTCTTTATTTCTTCTAAAAACAAAATGTGTCTGTAATAAGTTTTTCCATTTTGTCACTCACTTGTCCACTTTATATATATATATATATATATATATATATATATATATATATATATATATATATATATATATTTTATAAACCAGGACCATAAATAAACCTAGTCTATTTGCTTACATACATCCTTCAACCAGCATAAATGAGCAATGTAGAGGTCTTGGCTGCAAATAACCCGTAGCATTAGCCCTAGAAAAAGATACTGGGAAGGGCCAATTTCCTCTTTTCCTACTACCTTTAATGACTTGTAACCTACTTGCAAATTCCACTACAGATTCAGCCTGTGAAATATGTTGTGGCATTTGGTCTGAAGATAGCACTGAAGCAGGAAACTAACAGTCACCATGCAGTGTTGATTTCTATATTCAAAAAGCAAAGATAATATGCATAAATATAGTTATCAAAAAGTCATATATGTGTGCTTGGAGATAATTTCTCATATATATATATATATATATATATATATATATATATATATGAATGAGTGAGTGAGTGAAATTGGGTAGATGGAACTTATTTGGAGACCTCAATGGTTGTGTTAGCATGAAGTCACAAGTCATTGTGACTGAGGTTTTGTGCATACTGACCTTGTTCAGACTGTTGATCACACTAGATAATGCACTCTCTCCCAGAAATTCTAAATAAGGTATGCTCAGCATACTTGCAGTATTAACCACAGGTAGAAAAAGCCCAAGAGGCGAGTTACAAAGTGGAGATACCAAAATCAAATAAGTACAGGAGTCTAAATATCTAGGAAGTGTTTTAACAGCAGATGGAAAATGCAACACTGAAATTCGAACACGTATTGGATGAGCGAAAGATGTCTTCCAAAATCTAAGCAAAGTGTAGAGAAACAGAAAAACTTCATTAGAAACAAAGAAAAAAGAGTGCTGAATTGTGATATCCATCCTCATATATGGTGGTGAATGCTGGAAAATCTCTTCATGGGTGAAGAAAAAATTGGAGGCAACAGAAATATGTTCTACAGAAGGATACTGAGAATGCAATGGATGGATTAAGTAAGCAATGAGGAAGTCTTAAAGAAAATGGCAACAAAAATAACACTTAAGCTCAGAATCAGGAAGAGATAGCTGAAATTCCTTGGACACCTAATTAGGAAAGAGGACTTGGAAAACTTGGAACACTGACAGGCCATTTGAGAGCAAAAGAGATAGGGAAGGCCACATAGAAAGTGGTGTAAAACAAGGATGAGTCTTCTCTCCAGATTTATTTAAACTCTATAGCAAGGCTATCATAAGAGAGCTGGAGATCCTATCAAGATTTATTACCAGTGAGTATGATCTTAATATAAGATATGCAAATGACACTGGCAGGTGTGTTAACATATGGTGGAAAATGTGACACCAAAAACAAGAGGCATATTGGAATAGCAAAATATGCCTTTGAAAATCTAAATAAAGTACTAAGAAACTGGAAAATTTCATTCTACAAAATGATGCTGAGAATATGATAGAGTAGGCATGTAAGCAATGAGGAAGTTTTAATGACAATGGAAACAATAAGAACAACTATAGATAAAATCAGAAAACCGTAGTTAATAATTTCAGGGAGACATAAGAAAGTCTGGAAAAATGTCACATGACACACTGAGGTCAGATGATCAGAGAAATGCAGTAAGTAACCAACCTAATGAGGTTGTGTAAATGAATGTCAGTTTCAGAGAGGGAGGGTTAGTTAAGACAAACATTGGTAAATACTGCAAATGATAGAAAGTTGTTAAGAGCAATAATCCAGCACATCTTAAAGGGAGACAGCACATAAAAGGTGCTAATTTTAATTTATGGTACCAATTTTTATTTGTTATTAGCAGTAAGAAAATCATTATTTTTAAAAGAAGGAAATACTTAGCAAGACTCTGAAGGTAATGCTCACTTAAACTAGCAATGTTAACCCTGGTAAATTTATGTTTTGCGTGCATCACATTTAGAGAGATATATAAGAAAATTCCTCTCTCTCTCTCTCTCTGTCTATATATATATATATATATATATATATATATATATATATATATAATATTTATTCAAAAATTATAACATAAACATGTTATAACATCGCTACAAAATGGCTATTTTTGTAGTGATGTTATAACATGTTTATGTTATAATTTTTGAATAAAAATATTTGCTCTATTGTGTATTGAGCACTCTTTTAAGAATAGCGTTTTTGGTTATTGGAATTTTATTGTGTTTACACCAATCTTATACTTGGAGATATATATATCAATTTAATATAAAATATAAAATGGTATATTGTAAAGGAGTCTGTAAACAGATGCATTTAAAAAAGTGCAACTAAAATCTTTCATCAAACCAGCCTGAGAAGAACTAATGGCCAAAACCTGGGTAGCGTGGTAACTTGAATTTTGGTGAGAGAGAGAGAGAGAGAAAGAAAGAAAGAAAGAAAGAACTTCATATAATTATACATAATTGCTGACCAGATATGTAAATGATGAAATGTATATCTAAAGATGTAGAAAAGACTGTGAAAAATATTGAAGTAAAATCAAGAAGCAAGTACTGCAATGCAATGCTTCTATATTTATCATAATAGATTATACTGAAAACAGATAAAATAAAATTACTATCATACTATGGCTATAAAAAAATCTATTTAAAAAATTTCTCAAAAATAATATCTTGATAAAAGGTCACACATTTTAGAATTTATTCACTTCAAATTTCATTTTTAAAAGGATATAAATAAATAAAATTATTCTAACATTTTAAAATACTTTTTGGTTTATTTTAATTGTGAATGTATATCTTGATTCAACATTTGGTTTCAAAAACTTTAGGTCATCAGCTTGTTGCTTTATTTTAAATTCAGTATTAAAATGCAACTCTCACATTCTTCAAACTACTTGCTTTGTAACAATGGATTTCAATGTCTAAATTGAAAATATATTTTACATATGAAAATCTATAAATTGCTCATATTTACACATCAGTATTCATTTTATTGACTTCTTCTCTTTAGCTTTCTTTAAAAATTTTGTGTTATTTTTTAAGTGCCAAATGTGATATTGGAATTCAAATATTTTCAAAAGTAAAAACAGTTCCAAAAATAAGAATATAATTTGAATATTCACAGATATAAAAATTTTAATGAATTTCTGTAAAATATGAAGATATTCATGTTAGAAAATGAAAATATTTAAAATTCTATGCACATTGTGAAAATTTTAGATGATTATATTATATATATATATATATATATATATATATATATATATATATATATATATGTGTATATATAATCAAATTCTGAAGAAAAGAAACTTGGGTAATAAAAATTGAATTAAAGTTAAAACATTTCTCCGATTCCCCAACTTGAATATCAGAGAAGACTGGCTCCTCTGAGAGTTTTAGCGAAATGTAGCAGTGTAACCAAAGTTAAAAATGAATTCAATTATTTAAAACTTTCTTCTCTCAAAATAACTATTTCATCTGTGAAACAAATATTGACAAATCTGCCTTGTACAGTTTAAATTAACCCTTGCAATTTGCATATGCATATCTTAATATCAATTCATAATTTTGATTTGTAATAAAATGTAAAATTTTGTTTTTTTCTTTTCCTGGCATATCATTAGAAGTTTCCTGAATTAATGAATTTTTCATTTAAAATTTATTTTTAAATTAAAAAAAAAACCAAACACAACATAAAGTGACTTTTAATTTTTTTTGCTTTGGTTAAAATAATCCAAAGTTGTCTTCTTTTATGTGCCACACCTTTTCATTTGTGCACAATCATGACGCTCCGTAACTTTCTGTCTTTTGTTGCCCTAAATAACTTTACTCATTACCGTTCTTCTTTGTTCTTGATACAAAAATGAAGAAATAAGTGATTGTATTCATCATTCTCTGGATACAGATTTTTCTAACAAGTATTTTTCATCATATTCAGCCAGGCAAGTTTGAGAAAAGAGTTTTAAAAAATTAATCCAAAGTTTCTTCATTTAAAAACAAATTATATCAATTTGCATATATATTAAATAAGGTGTAAAAGATTCATGAATATAAGGTTAGTATATTCCAGTCTTAACATAAAAGGAAAAAAATTAAACATAAAAATCTTTCTCCGTTTATATTCTAAAACAAAACTAATTACAATTTCTTCTGTAATTTTTTTGTCTCTTCAAAAGTTAAAAACCTTTTAAAATAGACAAAAGTTTTTCTCTCATTAGGCTAAGTCATATTATTTTACCGTTTTATCAAATATATACAATTCCTTTTTTTTCTGGGAGGAGATTATGATTGCAAATAACAATACAACATCTACATTCTCTCCACAATCATCACCAAGAAGTAAGTTCCATTCAAAGAGCTTCTTCCTGTGGAACTGACACCCAATAGAGTGTTTCCCTGGTTACTACAATCTTAACCTGTTCAAGTCTAGAGTTAACCATTATTATCTCCACCTATCTATATAAACTACTTCTTAACATAACCTCCTACCTTGAGTGGCCCCCAGGTCTTGTACAGGGTGAATGTTACTATAAAAAAAAACATGAAGATCTTGTGATTCTCCATTTAAGTATGAAAAGTTGAGAGGATAAATAGCTTCTATGATTTTATCTCTTTTCTTATTTAATTTAGTATTTACTAGTTTTAAATTGTGAAAATTTCACGGTTTTCCTATTTGAAAATTCTGTTGAATTCTGAATAGTTATATTTTTTGTGCCATGATTTATTCCAAATCATATTCTGAAATTTTCAAAGTCATCAATAGAAAATGTCAATTATTAAAAGTCTTTATAAAATTATTTTGTTCTGAATTTATCATGTCTATGAAGTTAAGTAAACCAAAAAAAAAATTAATGACAATTTCTGTTTTTTTTCACTGAAATTGAAAAGAGACATGTTCAATATTTCATAAAAGTCTTTTTCTTCACACCTGACTTGATATCAATCTTGTTTTAAAGATATTAAAATCTATACTATCATTCTGCTTGATTGTATGCATGTCTATATGTATGACAATGTATGACATTGCATGTATATTGATTGTATGTATGTCTATGTGCATGACATTGATGCAGGCTAGAAAATCCTAATGGTTATACATAAAAACAAACAAAATAATTGTATAGAATTAAAATGATTCAGTGTTCCATAAAGATATCAGAAAATGGTATATTTATTTCCTAATTTCATTACTTGGTGTGTTATAATATATATTAGACTGTGGTAAAATGTTAAGAAAATGGACAATTATACAGAAAATCAGAAATAGAAAGTTTAAATTTACAGGACACATGAGAAAAGAACGTTTGGAAAATTTAACTCTCACAGGACATATTGAAAGCAAGATTTTTTTTTAATTATGTGTCTCACAAATTGTAGCTGTCTTATTGTTACAATTTTCCATAAAATGAACAAACACTACAGCTTCAGATATAACAATATTCCACATGAAAATATGCTTTTTATTTCTATATTTCTCAATCAACTCTTCTGTTTTGTAATGGCCTGACTGCAGAAAAAGCAATATACAGTCGGTAATATCACACTGGTTATTGCATGTATATTTTTATCTATGTATTTTGTCTCGATCATGGTTATTACATAACATAGAGAAAAATTTTCTGCATATAAGTTGATATAAAGACATTAGTCAACCTGTACATTCATGCTATTGCAAAAGATGCTGGAAGAATTTTAATTCATTGTATCGCTTCAGAAAATACCTAACTCTCACTGCCAAGGTCTGTCTTTATAAGAGTCAGATCAGATTAAGAACAGAAGGATACACCCATATATTGATGATTGTATGAGAACCAGGGTTTCAAAGCTAAGCAATGTTGATCCTGGTCAGTACCTAGATGGGTGACTGCTTGGGAATACTAGGTGCTGTAAGCTTAGATGTGCAGTTGGTGTAACAGATAAAGGCTTGGAATTGTTAAACAGAGAACCAAGTTCCAATTTTGGTTGGGTTCGTTATATCAACTTATACACAAATACCCTCAGGAAAGGTATGAATCCATCTCGTCTCCCACCAGCTATGGCTTGTAAGGCTTGTATCACTAAACCATTATTATCTCCATCAAACATTCTTACAATCTAAAAATATTTCCTGGCTTTAAATAACCTGCAATGGGTTGATTCACCAAAGAAAATGAATCAATCAAGAATGGAGTTTTGCTGCCATATTTGGGCTAGTGCTGCACAATCCTCACTCTCTAGCCTCAACAGGTCAAGACAGCTTACATGGCCTTGTAGGTGATGGATTATTTCCCACCCTGCAACCCTTATGCTAAAGGCAAAATATCACCAACCCTTTGTAAGTATATAACTATTACTATATTCCTTTGTGCCACCAACTTTGATCTTTAGAGGTAGGCTCCACAATGCCAATGTTCACAGTGGCAAATCATCTATATTTGTGTTCCTTTGCTAAAAAACAAGTTCCACTCAGACAGCTTCTTCATTCAGAACTGTTACTTTGTGGGACAATCACAAAGAGAATTCTTCTTTAACAGCTACAGTCATGGATGGGTCAACTGATATCTATCCTACTCATCTTCATAATACTTTTTTTACTTCTTACAACTCACTCAGTAACTCTCTACACTGAGTGGCTCTTGGGTCTTGTATTGGATGTAGTATAATTTAAAAAAATTTGATAGTCAAGGCAATGTGTTTTACACAAGTGAGGAAATAGTTATGGAATCTGCCAACTAATATTCAAATAGGTATAGACCATAAATAAATCCTTATAACTTGACATAAAAGACAAAGCACATTTTGGATGATTTCAGAAATATGTACAAATCATGAAAAGGAGACAGAAATAGGCTGACAGATTTTTTTTGTCTCATTCATTTTTGCTTTGTTCATCATATTGTCATTCAATTTAGTCAATCACTGTAATATGTGTCTCACCTAATATCATGCAGAACAGACTTTGCACTCAGTGTTATTCAGAGAAACCATGTGCTGGTCTGACCTGAGTAGACTTTTTTGTTATCAAGTGAGGATCTGTGTGGTTGTCACAACTACACCTGGGATGTGCACATGAGAAAAGCCACATGACAAAGGCAGATATATAAAATCCTATCCCAACAGTAAACAGGCACTCTGTCTCAGACCTTGGATATAAGACTCACATTTGGATGAGGGCCCAGCACCACACACACACACACACTCATAAAGTCCAAAGTTGAATAAAATGTTCATATGAGATATTCAATCTTGTGCTTTTCTTAATCATTAAACTTTATCCTATCACCAGTAAACTTTAAAATGATTCGTATAACTTTTTATGAGGAATTATTCTAAGAAATGAAACCATGTTGCATCAGACATATTTTCTCATCAGAATCTATCTTGCATAGATATGAATCTATCATTCACCAATGCATTGAATATTGCTGCCATATCTGGTCTGGTGCTCCTACTATATCTCTCAAGATTCTTGACAAAATCCAAAGAAGGATCTATAATATTATCAGTCCTGACCAATCACTTTCCCATTGCTGCCATGAGGCTTTCCTCTGTCTTTATTATAAACATTTTCATGTCAGTTGTTCTAATGAGTTCTACACTCTCCTACCTTGACTGCATGAATTTAAGCATACTACGAGATTGGCAAATAGGTCTCACCATTTTACTGTTTAAATAGCTTGACTTAACCATAAATTCTATTCTAACAGTTTATATTCTAACACTTCTCACCTGTGGAACTCTTTTCTGGTTTCTTGTTTCCCTGTTAATCTTCAAAATTTTAAATGCAACGTCAATAGCTATTCTCCATCTTCCTGAATTCTGTTCTTTTATTGTTCTTTCTCCTCCCTAAAGTCTTCTCATTCTCTTCCACTTCCAATAACTCCCTTTAGTCTTAGTGGCATTATCACTTTGCTGAGAGTGAAATGATAAAAAATAAAAAACAATCCAAGAAAATACTTATTTGACAACTTTGCATGAATCAATGTAAAGCATACACTAATTTTAGATTAAACTATAAGTTTTCAAAAGTCGAACAATCCATTATGTAACTTCAAAAATACTACTTACTCAGTTAGTGTTTTAATATTTAGTAAATAAATAAAATATGGCTAATCTTTCAATACTTATCCCTAAATACCATCAAAATGCAGGTATTAAAAATGAATCAATCTAGCTTATGCACATTACATACATTTTAGATAATGAAGTTGAATAGAATTTATTAAAGGAAAATTCAGCATGAGATACCAGATAATGTATCTAAATGTCTTAAACAAACATTGAGATAATGAATATGAGAAAATATATGAATTATGAAAATGTGAAAGTTATGTAGAAAAGCAGCATGGACAGTGTAATCAGATGATATTATCTCTAAATGAGATACTATCAACATGAAATCTTATCATGTATAATAATGCTTCAAATTTTATTCTATATTTTTCTACTTAATTTTTATTACATAAGTTTTTATGGATTAGCAAAGATGAAATGTGTGGTTATGTAAGCCTGTACCCAGTTAATAATTTGCTTTCTGCAATGTTTAAATCTACCTACAAAGTCAGTACTTGAGTCCACTTACAAACATTTTTTTCACTCTGGACAAAGATACAAAAACTTTTATATTTTGTTTTAATCAATTTTTATTCTATTCTTTAGTTAGGTCAGGCTTAGGCCTGCTACTGGTAAAATGTAACCCAATACAACCTGTTGTATGGATGGGTAATTGATGTCTAAACTGACTCCCCTACAAGCTTTTTTGCTGGGTAGGATAGCGGTATGTTATCTCACAGGATAAGAAACAAGCCCTGTCAAAGGATCAATGAGCTTATAGGTGTTAACAGCTAACATGTATGTGTGTGTGTGTGTGTGTGTGTGTGTGTGTGTGTGTGTGCATATATATATATATATATATATATATATATATATATATATGTATATATGTGTGTGTGTGCATATATATATATATTTGATAAAATGTCGACTGAAAAGATTTTCTTCAAGGGATAATGATGTCATATATATATATATATATATATATATATACACACACACATACATATATAAAGATATATACACACATATATATATATATATATATATATATATATATATATATATATATATAAATCTAGGATGTAGTCTCAAGCATTGAATGCCAACCTTGTTAGAGATGGTGTCTCTTTAAAAAACACTCAGTGTACTTTGACTACCATGTGTGTCTGAATTGTGAGTCAGGGGAGCATCCAGCCTTATAAAACCTTGCCTCAAATGATTATGAAAAATCCTTTATCAGCCAGGACCCACTTTGCTTTGTACAGGATTAATCCTGGTTCTTCTTCCACAAAAAAAATGGTTATCTAACAGTTATGGGCACATCAGTTAAAAGAATGAAACAAGTTATTCATAAATACCTTTTGTGATACCTTGATAGACACAACTTTTTCAGATGAGAAATGGTGAAAAGAATCAATAGCTATACAGAATCAATGGTTAGAGAGGAACTATTCCTAAAGATAAACCTTTTACCAAACTCTAAATATATGTCGAAGTCTGCTGTATTAAATCTCATTTACCAATTGTCGTGTGCACCAGCATTTAAGTATAGGGTTTATTAAGCACAACAATAATTGAAGTTAATGTAAAGGCTAAGCTTTCTTTTCCCATCTGAGACTTATGTCAATTATTTCATGTTAGCTATATAAATTAAAGTTAATATCAATCAATAATTCCCATATAACCAATTTTTAAGCTGATACAGTGTAGGTTGAAATGATAATATGGTGTCCAATGCAAATTGTTGGCACCCACTTGCATTGGGAATGTCATCCTCTCTCCTTATTTCCTTTATCCCTTCTGGTGGTGGTGACAGAGAGAGCAGTGAAGGCCTAGCCTACTCCTGAAGAGCTATGAGCAAGAGTCACCGAGGAGTGTGGGTGTTGAATGTGGCTGGGTGAGTCAGGCCCTCCTTACAGTATGTCCCAAGTCCTCTTCCTGTTGGTGGTTGGACTTGAAAGCAACACAAATAAATACAAGAGCAATTGATAGAGAAACTTTCAGCAAGAGGAGGTTAACACAAGGGATAATCAATTGGTAGGTGCAAATGAAATGAGACAATTCGGTAGGTGATACTTTCACCAAAAGGAAATGATTAGTACTTGAAAAAAAAAACACTAAAAGGGAATGTAACTAATACCAAAACCAATGGCAATTCTTCCCCTTCTGGATGTAACAGATTTGAAAACAGTTTTTCTTTTTCTTTTCTTTCGGTCAATTCTCATGTGATTCAGTACCTTTTTCACAACTGAGGTTGTGAGTTTTCACCATATTTAAATACAAAAGCTTTGCATCTGGATCATCTTATTAACAGGAACCTTTTAAGAGCTTAGAATAAATAATGAACAGAAAAAGTGTTTTATGGTAATACAGGGTGACCACAAACTTTTTAACAATCCAATAAAACCAAGAGTGATGGAAGAAAAATATTTAATTCATAGTAATTGAAACCTTAAAACATGCCATTTAAGAAACAATGTTGGAATTTTCATTTTTTTAAAATTACGTCCTGTAGATGGTGTCCTCCTGTACAAATGCATTCTTGAAATCTGCTGTTGAAATTCCTCATTGACTGCTGCAACATCTCAGCTGGGATACTGTGAATTTCATTCTTGTTACTAAAATGGCGAAATGTTTACTTGCTCAAGGTCACTGTCTCGCAGTGTTGCCACTTGCTCATGTCTGGTCACCCTATATTAGATGTTTCCTTATATATCCAGTCATTTTTATTGCACTTTCCAATATTGATGGGGAATTCCCCTTCCTAACTTTTTGTAGTATGAAACATCAATATATTGATTTTGTCATTATTTTCTCTTCAAGTTACACATGATATCCATTTTAGTTGTTGCTGTTATGAGCATTCCTAATAAAAACTCACTGCAGTTTTTTTTAAATTCAGAAAAATTAACTTTTAAATAGCCACACCTAAATCATAACAATGGCTATCAAAAGTGACAACTGGAGAGTGCAGAATATATGATTTTACGAACTGAATAAACATACATCTCTCAATTTGGGTAACTTTCATGGAATTTTAAACTGAAATATTTCTTTCATTTACAAAGTAGATTATTCTCATTCCACTGCCCATGTCTAGGGATATCTCATTTTGTAATATTTTTTAGTACTGCTTTGTTATTGTTCATCCTCTTTCTATTGAGTCGGTACAACCCAACATTGGAATTAATATGTCTCTTCTCAGGACCAAAGTGTAGTATCTCTATACTCGTCTGGGACTCAGCATATTCCCTACACTTCTGTCAAGTATCAGTGTGTGATGTCTATACCCACTACAAAAAGTGTCATACACAATCTATAAAACAAAAAATGTGTGTGTGTGTGTGTGTATTAGTATTTATGCACGTCCACATTTCTTGACCGATTGAGATGAAATTGTATACACGTATTGCAAATTTACTAAAATAGGTCAAGATGGACTTTTCACTCTCCAGGCTCCCTTGTTTTGGCAGAAAGATTGATAAAACTGAAGGTGGGTACAAATTTTTGCAAAAACCAAGGCAAAGTTACATGCAAACTAAATTTTTATTGGATGAGCTGATGTTCTTTTCATTTAATGCAAAACATAGCTCCTATTATGAGGTTTATGTATAGTGCTTGATAGTTTTCCTGCAACATTAGCTTTGCATAAAAAATTGCAAAAATCTGTGAAAAAATAGGGTTTTTTGTACTACTTAAAAGAAAAACTTGAATAACTTCCTCATTTTTATCCAATTTTCTTCAAACATACAAAAGATTTTCCATCATGCAAGAAATAAGATAGTGTGGTTTTAGTCCTGCTTGTTTCCCTACATATAACAAAAAAACCATGAAAAGCTTTTCAAAAAGCCCACTTTTGGGTCATAACTCCCTAGTTTTTCATCTGATGCTTTCCAAATTTGCCATTTAAATTATGTATGGCATACATTTTCTTCTGCAGATAGATGTTTGGTTAAGATTATTTCAGTTAAGTAGATAAAATTTGCTACAAACTAGGTCCAAAATCAGCTTTTGCCATTTGGCTAATGGTTTTTTCATGGGATTCCATCCTAAATTGCCATTCGAACAACCTTTGATGCAAAGATTGTTTGAGAAGGATTACTGAAGCATTAAAAGGGAAAAATTCCTGAAGAACCTCCTATTAACCCCAGCTTTATGGTAAATGTGCAAAGAAGGAGGGCATTCATGTATTTGCACTTGCAGTTGAATCAATTTCTGAGATTTCATCCCTGTTTTTGTTTGATTATTAGAGTCATGAACAATGTCATACTATTTGGAAGTTATTATGGCCATAGGAAATTTATTGAATAACTAAAATATTGAAACAATTTAACCCTGTGCAATGACCACAAAAGAAGGTTTTATCGATAGAATTCCTTTATTAAGAACAATCAAACACTTGTGAAGGACATACTGTAAAAAAAGTTGAGGGTGGGGAGTATCTTAGTATACCGATGGATGATGCAGGCAAGTGGGGACACAGACAGACATTTCTAGACAGTGGAGTGCGGATATAGAATTGCAGCCATGTACACCTGGGCAATGCTGGGTACCTTGGCTAGTTATATATGGATACACATTGCATTATATATATGGATGTTTCATATTGTGTCACTCATACAGATATCGTATGTATGTATGTATGTGCTTCAAACTTATAGTGGAGACATCTTATTTGAAACAGCTGCCCAATATTTTATTAATATCAAATAAAATGTATCCATTTTAATAATATTTGAAGTAATGAAAATGTCACATTAAAAATAAGTACATTAAATCTTTAGAAATATATATGTACTTTTCACTGAATATGACACAAGGAAAAATTTATAACTTTTTTTATTCAGTTTTTCTCGGCTTCTTACAGTTTGCCTGTTATGAAATTGAATAGGGTGTAGAAATTGTCCACAGTGATTAATGTTCCAAGTGCTTTCAGCAAATTTGTCAACTGTTTTCACATGGTTAACTCTGAATAGATTTTTCTGTTACATGTTCTAAGCTATGTTGTATAGAAGTAGTAGTAATTCTAAGGTATATTGTACAGGAGATGTACTAATTCTATTTTAGTGTGACTTCAAAATACCCAAAACATGTTCTGGCTTGTTTCAAAGCAAACATTCAATATTACTTTCTTTAAAATGAGCCGGAATGTTTGTTTTATATATGTTGAAAAAAATATGAAAATAAACATTTTTTTATATTGTCTTTATATATATATATATATATATATATATATATATATATATATATATATATATATATATATATATATATATATATGGTATATGGTTTATGTAAAAGACAATATGAAAAAATGTTTACTTAATATTTTTTTAAACATTTCACCCCAAGCAAGGCAGGAATGCCATTAGTACACAGGAGGTAACAGAGAGTGAATGTAAGAGAAAAGACTGGGTACAAGGAGCATTGAGGAAAGGATAAATAATTAATGCAATTCAAGAAGATAGAAGATAGTGACTGATATTGCATTTAAATTTTTGAAGATTGTAGTTTTCAGGAAAGCAAGTAAACGGAAGTGAGTTCCAAAGGCAGGAAGTGCAAGAAAAGAAAATGCTGGACTAGGAGTGGCAGTTACATTTAACTATTTCAACAGTAAAAGGGTGGTAACTAGAAGCCAATCTAGTAGCGCACTTAAATTCACATAGTAAGGGTATCAAGAAAAAAAGCTTGTCTATAGGAAAATATGTCTAGAGAAATAGAGAGGAGCCCCACCATGTCAATGAGAAAGTGACTGAAGTTGAAATACCAAGTCAGGATTGATTATATTGCAGATCCTTCTTTGTATTTGCCAAGAACTTTGAGATAAATAGCAGGAACCCCAGACCAGATAGGGCAACAATATTCAATATATAGATGAAAGGTAGAGTTGTAAATGTGTAAGATAGACTCTGACAAGAAACACATTCTGGCATGACAGAGTGACCCAACTTTCTTTGCAGTAGATGCAGCTGTTGCTTCAATCTAGTTGTTTCACTTCAAAGAAGTTGAAAACGTGAGGCCAATAAGGCGCAGTGTATCACTCTCCAGGAGTCTCGTATCAGCCATAGTGATGGCGAACAGGAAAGCTTCTCTCTGGTGGTTAAATGAGAGCAGTTTCATTTTGGAGGCATTAAAATTTAAAAACCATCACCTGCTATGGGTAACCACTGATTGGAGGTCCTTTTCAAGAGCAGCAGCCAGGTTAACTTTGTTAGCTCTTATGGATTTGGTATTGAGACAGGAGTAAATGCTAGTGTCACATGCATTTGGTGATGCAATAGTAATACCTGGAAAAGAATTCAATTTCACAAATAGACACATACACATTTTTGCTACTCTAAATGTTATTTGTGGATATCCATAGTTGAATAGGTGCACTATTTTTTTCTTATTTTTTATTAAAAATGTAGATTACATCTATTGGCTTGTGTAACTGTGAGATGTAATAAAATAAATGTGTTTTCTGCTTGTGTTCCCCTTTATAGGCGAAACCATCATCTGACAGAATAGTAGGTAATAATGCCAGATAAAGAAACCAATGACTCCAGAAAAATTCTTTCTTTCTTTCTTTCTTTTATCCAACCTTTGTGGGTTATTTAAAGCCAAAAGATATTTATGACTTGAAGAATAATTCTTTTTTTTGTGAGTAAATAAATATTGCATTATCAGTTTTAGAGAATAAAAATGATTTTTCCGGATGAGAGTCATACTGTTTAACCCACAGCTGGGAGATGAGATGGATTCATGCCTTTCACAAGGGGATTTGCATGTAAGTGAATGTAATGAACCTGACTGGAATCTGAACTCAGCTCTCTGGTTTTTCATTTAAAGCTGATATCCATTACACCACTTGAATATCCACTATGTATATAAATATATATGTAGATATGTGATTATATATATATAGATATATATATATATATAGATAGATAGATATAGAGAGATATAGATAGATATGTTTAATATCACATCTCATGCTGATGTTGATGTACCTTGAAATTAAAGCTACTGTAATTGTAAATGAGTTTTGGTAAAGCAGAAATGAAAGAATTTATCATTTGAAGATCTACTTGTCTGGAGGTGAATAGATTCTTTTCAATTCACTGTTGCTGCAGGATAGGCTCCCCAAACAGCCTACTGAGCAAAATAAAAGTTGTTACAGCCAGGAATCAGAGGAAAAACTTAATTTAAATGACATTGATTTGCATTTTCCCAAAATCTATCTAAGTAAGACTTCCATCAATCTAATTTACTCAGAAATGCACTCCAGATTTGGGAATTCTTACAGAACTGAGGAGATTTATCTTTAAAAACAGAAATGAAAGAAAGTAAAAAAAAAAAAAAAGCATAATATAGTCTTTGAAATTCTACAGATAAACTTATGCTATAGGAATATTCCAAAAATTCATGAAGTTGAATCTTTTGCTATTTTTAACCAATTTTGAAATGTTCTAAAATGAGAAATTGTTCATTAATTTTGGGGGTTTATCAACTCCTGTGGGTTATTTGAAGCTGAAACATATTTTTTATATTGGTTGCTTACAGTACTTGGTGTTCCCAAGTGGTCACTCATTTAACTACTGACCAAAGTTTGACACAGATTAACTTCAGTCATCAAACAAGAACCTGTGTTTTCAGTGTGATTTGACTGTATGCCTAAGATTAGGAAATTAATTTTGTTGGGTTCCATTAAAGTCCAACATTGATGAGTGCGTGGTAAATAAGGTTTCCAATCCTCAGAAACAAATTTTAGATCAGAAAGAAGCATGAAACTGCTATCAAAATTAAATTTTTTTTCTAATCAGTTTCACCCCAAACAAGGCACTAAAGCCACTAGGACACAAAGGGGATACTGACTTACATCACTGCTTTTAAATTTTTGCAGATTAAAGTTGGCTGGAAAGCCTGGAGGCAGAGCAGGGTTCCACAAGCAAGAAATCTGAGCAAAGAAACTGCTAGCATAGAATTTATGGCTACATCTAGCCACCGCAACTGTAAATTGATGAGATCTCGATGCCAATTTAGTACTGCGCTAACATTCATAAAGTCTAGGTACCATAGTGAAGAGCTCATACAAACAATTACCATGAAAGTATTTATAGAAAAGGCACAGAGAGGCAACTGGGAAAGTGACTGAAGCCAACATGTGAGATCAGGACTGATAATACATCTGATTTTTATTCATTTCTTCAAAATTAACTGTTAACTTTTTAATTTACATTTTTTCAAACATTGTATTTTTTTCATTCCATCTATGAAGGAATTTTCTGATTTCCTTTTAATCCAACTGCCCAGATATTCTTGTTGGCCTTTCAATGAATTTTGAAAAGAACCACAAGTGCCAAATAAAGTTGGTCCTACAGTGCAACAACTATGAATTTCCTATCTGTACCATTTGTAGACAGTCATGCAGGCGTATAATACCATGATACAAAAAATAACTCTCTCTTCTCATTTTAACATGTATCTTTAATGTTTGAATAGGTTTTCAATTGACTTGAAGTGGAGCGACTACATCAAATCAATAGTTGCATCTACTGCAAGGAAAGTTAGTTCACTGTGTCGTGCCAGAAATTTTTTCTCATCAGAGTCCATCTTGCACATTTACAAATCTACCATTTTTCCATGCATTAAATACTGCTGGAATTTCTGTGCTGGTGATCCTGCTATTTATCTTGAAGTTTTGACAAAATACAAAGAAGTATCTGTAATTTAATCAATCCTGACTCAGTGCCAGGACTTCAGTCACTTTCTCACAGACATGCTGTGGCTTCTCTCTGTCTTTTCTAAAAATATTTTTATGGCAACTGCTCTGACAAGCCTTTTTTTTCCTGGAGTCCTGACTATATGAATTTAAACATGCTACTAGATTGGCATCTAGGTCCCAACCATTTACTGTTGAAATAACTTAATGCAACTGCCACTTCTACTCCAACAATTTATTTTATTGCACTTCCAGCCTGAGGAACTTGCTTCTGTTTACTTACTTCCCTGATAACTATAATATTCAAAAATTTAAATGCAACATCTGTTGCCATGTTCTCTCTTCTTGAATCCTCTTCATCTTTTGTTCCTTCCTCAATCCTCTCTATACTCATTATTTTCTCTCACTTTCACACCCTGTAACCCCTTGCTTGCTAGTGGCATTTCTGCCTTCCTTGGGGTGAAATGATTAATAATAATAATAAAAAAAATAAACTTACAAGATTTCATTGCTTTTATCACCTTGGTTGACCAGATTATTGGGTGCAGATTCAGCAATTTTGCTCTTTTTGCTAATAAAGGGGTCACCACTTGGTGGCCAAGCCATTGAATTGGTTCCAGCCATTGCAGGTTTTAAATCAGTTTTGTCTTTCTTTGAGACTGGTTACTGACCACAGCTAGAGAGCACATACTGCCCTGCTATATAACCAGTGAAAGACGTGATGGAGTCATACATTTCCAAAAGGTATTTGTGAAAAAGTGAATGTGGCAATTAACTTGTGATGTTGATGCAACTATGTACCCAATAACAGAAAACACATCACTTGATAACTACCAACAGCAGCCCAATCTAAAATGGATAGCACATGTAACTTGAAGAGAAAATATTAAGATAATCAAGATGTTGACATTCCACACTACTACATATAAAAGGTTAGGAAAGAAACACCCATTAATATTGGAAAGGGTGATAACAGCTACAAGACTTCAGAAACCTACTTTCATGAAGAATCTAATAAATTTCAACTGAAAGCAGTACTAGCTGCTCAGTCAATGAATGCCAAATGATTCCTTAGGGAAATGGCTAATTTAATTACCATTTAACTTTCCAGACAGCCTAGTTAGGAAAAAATGGATAATGATATGCTAGTTAACTTCTCTGTTTTACAATTTCTTGTGGAATCTATATCTTCATTATCAAGTATTTAAACTAGACCCTACAAATTGTTTTCCACTTTTTTAATTTTTTATTTGCGAACTTGAAGTGTAGACTATTTTCCCCAGGAAGAAATGCAATTGGAAATGTTTGCAAAGAAATTTATGCTTTAACATGTTTCTAGTTAAACTCATAGGGGATCCAAGATTTGATTTATATACTCCTTTTCTTGTTGGTATTAAATCATCCTATCGTTGTTTTTATTTTTGAGAGCATTTCCTTGTGAATTTTTTCTTTCTGCTGTGGAAAGCTGGCATATCATCATCAGAGTTTATATTAAATTTTTAAACCTTTTTTCATCTCCATTTTATCGCACTACCCAGCCAACCAAAAACACCTCCAATCATAGTGCCTACATTTTCATCATAATACCATTATCTTTACCTTTAAATAATAATGAGAAACGCTTCTTCTACAGAGAATGATTTTCATGAGTATTAATTACAAAAAAATTCAAAAGAAGCAAATGAAAATATTAAATTATTTTTGGAAAATTATAAAAAGGAAAATTTATGAAAGAGGAAATTATAGCCAACATTCTGTAACTTCTGTTTCATTATGAATTCTGTTTTGGCAATGATATGAAGAAAATGTTAGAATAATTTTTCAAAAGGATATCCCTTCACAATGAAGGTGAAAAGGAGCTCTCTAAAATTTTATTTTTTTCAATCCTTATAAATTATAAATTGCCATGACTGTTAATGGGAAAAATTGTGGAGTGGTCTCCCTGTTGCCTTCTCCAAAGTTTTAAATTCAGAGTTGTCCTCATATTGCTTTCTTTAGCAAAACAAGAGAGACCATTCCTCTCTACTATTCTTCCCATAAATAGGAGAAGATGAAGAGCTCAATGTTTTTCCTATGCCTAGAATTTGAAATTATCCTCAAATTCCATTTTCAAAACCAATTTGCTCATCCACACATTCATTGAAAATAATAACAAAATCAATTAGTTTCTTTGTTTGAGGATTACTGGCTTCTTGGAAAATTTTCAAAATTTCTCTATTCTTTAGAATTATCGGACAAACAAAATTAAAAGATTAAAATAACGATATGTGTAATTCTTTTTCTTCTATGTGCAGTGTCACTTCAGGACATCGGTGATCATGGCTCTCCACAGCTGTCTGTCCTTTGTAGCTCCTAATAAATTTTGTATTTTATAATCTCTCCTAAACATTACTCTACCATCCATTCATTTAAGCTTGCTAGGTAAGTTATTCATTGGTTTCATTTGTTTCCGTTTCTTTTACTTTGTTTTGTGAGTATCAAATTTTTCAATTCCTCTTTCCTCATTATGTGTCATAGAAATTTCAACTCTCTCTTCATGATGTTCCTTTTTTGATTTCATTTTCTCTAAAACATTGATGTTGTTCACACAGTCCATGGTATTCTCAGCATCCTTCTAGAACCACCTTTCTGTTATTTTAAGTCTCTTCTTCATCGGTGAGGAGAGTGTCCCATATTCACTGGCATAAGGGAGGACTGATTATACTTTGAATTTAATGAAAGTTGAGCTTCTTGTCCATCATCAATTTCAAAAGAATCAGATGCTATTGTTTTGCTTCATTTTTTTGAGCGACAATATATATGACTGTATATCTTGAACAGACATAATAATGTTAAACCCTGCTTCAAATTGGATCTCTTTCTGATTCACTTTATATGTTGGGAAGATGTGAATGCTAAGAAAGCAAAACCAAAGTTAAAAACCCATCCTTTGTGCAAGGGCTCAGAGCATCAAATCTGGCTCAAAATACAAATACCCACAAAAAATAAAAAATACAACTCTCAATAAAAGAATCCAATCATGAATGTTGACTCTAAAGAAAAGAACATGCAAAAAACATATATGACTGGAGGAGAATCACAATGAACAGGTTAACTGTCAATACCCAACAAGCATCATCAACCATGACCTTGGTCAACTGACCCAACAAACACATCAATTCTCGGCCCTATCACCTGTACCCTTTTGCAAAATTGCTTTCCTTGCCAACATAGAGACTTCTGCTCACATCCTCTGCATCAGCAATATAAAGAAGTTTTTATTAACAATTCTTATCTACTTTTTCTCTTGCCTCACCAGCAGTACTTGTTGCTTCATTTGTTTTTTCTTGTGCTACCATATGTGTGTTTATAACAGTAATAAAATCAACCATGAAAATGCAGCACAATGTTTTGTTTTAGTCTTAAGAAAAACAAACACTTCCTATTAAGTGAATGTTTCAGAAAAAGAGGGTTGCTAAGAATTGGCCTAATAAATGGTAAAATTTGATCTCTGCAAATTAAAATGAAAAGACTGTAAAATAATCAGTCACCAAATATAAGTATGAGGGTTTGACCGGAAAGTTCATCAGCTGACCAACATATAAATATAAGTAGACATAGCAGTTTGTAGACTAAAAGACATGATATGCAAATGTACCAGAATACAACAGCTGTTGTATTCTGGTACACTTTTATTTAAACTGTAAATTTTATTTCAATTTGAATTTTTGACAACACCAAATCAGTAAGTTTAAAAACATGATTATTTAAAAAAAAATGATTCAAGAGAAATTAGGCGATCATGTATTTTTTTATACATGACTGCGGTAGACCAGTTGCCATCCAAGGTTATAGAACCCGGTCTGCCTTACTATTTACCCATAGCTAGAGGAGAAGAACAGGATTCATACCTTTCCCAAGGGTATTAGCATGTAAGTGAATGTAAAGGATTCAACTGGAATCCATTACATTCTCTTCTCAATAATAGAAATTATACAAATGTATATTAACTAAAGCTATGGGCATAAATTTCTTTACTGGGGTTTGTTTTACTCTTGCATGTGTATGTATATGTTGGTAATAGTATATTCCTGTCTACAGCAACAGAAGAACATTTCAAGAATCAGTTGAATAAAGATTATTTAAAAAAGAAACAAACTGTATCTTCATGTTATTTTTAAAAAAATATGTTATGTTGCTTCACTGTTTCTGAAAAAGCAATTCATATGAGTGTCAAGATGAATATTTTAAATCAAATCAATAAATACAAATATAGGATAATATCCAGTAATAATTTATTCATGAATGTTCAGCAAAGTTGCTATGGCTAATAAGCTACTTTCAAATAGTTTATCCTGAAACTGATCCTGTTTGGACTCTTCACAAATGTATACTTTAGCCGCATCAAGTTAGGCCAAGTGAACAATTATTTTTCTCTCTTGTTGTGCATATTTAGATGATTATAATCCCACTTTTTTCACTCTGTATTATAATGATATTTTCAAATATGTTTGTTCCTATAGACAAGCAAAAACAGCACATCATTGGATGATTTTTGTTAGAGCAATACCATTAAATTCAATTCCAAGTCTGATTTACAGCCTAATAATAAAAGCATAGCATCAGCATAAGGATTTCATTTTTGTATATTTGTTTATTGTTCTGTTACAAAAAGTGAAAAGAAAATTGCAACAGTATTAAAAGAGGAAAATAAATTAAAAATTACTAATTGTTGCATAGAATAATGATACCTACAAAATAATTATACAAAGATAAAAAAATAAGCTATTCTTATTACATATGTTTATATATAACTGTTTTTTTATAGAATTCATTATTTTATACAAAAATTATTGATATAAAAAAATTATTTTCCCCTCTTCTTCCATCATAAACATTTCCAAATTTCCTTACAAACGTTTTTCAAAATTGTAAGCGTGTACTTCCAAAAATTACTAAGCTTCTACTGATTAAAAATAGTAGAAGTAAAGTTAACTTGGAGTTTAACTAATTACCAAGTAGTCCCTCTTATTTATTTGCAAATAATTGTAATATAAATTCTATAAATAAGAAGTGACTTGATATTGAGTTTAACAGCTGCTTTTCATGACTTCGATCATTAGCTGTTAGTATAAAGAGAAATAATAAAATCAAATTAGTAGATTATTGGTTATATGAAAATGAAATGGGGTTACATATATCAATTCTAAGAGATAAGTGCACACAATTTAGTGATGTGAATGTAACAAATGCATACTTCATACAAAATGTTCAGGAGAGTTAAATACAGAGCTTAAACAGATATTTTACAAGCATTTTATGTATGTAGTGTGGCTTGTG
>OZ038475.1:127933056-127998056 GCA_964036315.1 Acanthosepion esculentum
GCTCATGATATTCCTAATTAGACCCTGGACACCTGGCAAAGTGTGGTGCAGTCTGATGTGTCATGGTTCTAGTTTATTAAGCTGCAGGTAGAATTTGGGTATGGTGCAGATACTTGAGTCCAAGGACCTCAATATTCAATAAGGTGTCATGCAGGGTAGTGGTACTTCATAATTATGTGGCATGGGTTGGGTTCGCTAATCTTTTTAAACACATCATCAACCAGTTGCCACTTTGCTTCATTGCATGTACCCAACAAAGATTGTTATCCCAGCAGAATATTGCATTGTTATTCGTCGAACATAAGTTTAAGCAATTTTCAGGAGACTTTCATTGAATGGATGTGGCTACTGTGTTCACCTGACATGTCTCATTAAGCATTTATGCAGTGTGGAGAGGTCTATAAATATGCAAAATGCTGAACCTAAAATTATCAGTGAGATATAGACAATTATCAAAAGCGCATGACTCAGCATTTCTCCATAAGTCTTCCAAGAACTTGTGAAATTGATGCCACATCAAGCTGCTGCACTTCATAAAGTGAGATGGTTTCCTATACAGTACTAGGCACCTGTACTATGACTTTTGGCATGTCATTGTATATAAGTCATGATTGAACAATTACCTGTACATGGACATACACCTATCCTAATTACAACATATATATATATATATATATATATATATATATATATATATATATATATATATATATATATGAAGAAATATAGTTTTAAAGTGTGCTATATTTATGGGATAAAGTGCTCAATATCAGAGATAGAGCATATGTAAATATAAATATAAAAGTGAACATTGAAGTCAATACTCAGAGCTGACGGGCTGTTTAATGCTAGACGCAATCGTCAGGCGGCCTGACAATTGCCTCTAGCATGAAACACCCTGTCACCTCTAAGTGTTGACTTTAATATTCACTTTTATATATATATATATATATATATATATTGTGTATTTAGGCAGAAATCCTTCATTTATGCATGTTTCATTAAAAATGACAGACAAGGTACTATGATTAAGCTTTTCATTTAATTTTTCTTGTGTTTGAATAAGTGTTTTCTTTTTTTTGGACAGAGAGTGTGTAGAAACTGTCCAAATGTTCTATAATTCTGAGTGCTTTGGCTATGCTTTTAGCCATTATCAAGGAGAATTTTATTTTTTCAATTTAATTGTGTGTGTGCATTGTGTGTATGTTTTTAGTGTTATAGAGAGTTTTATTTTCTGAACACAGCTAGCACATATTAACTATGAACACGGCCACAATGAGCTAACTGTTTTTTGAAAATAAAACATCTCACACTCTGTGTCCAAAAAAGAAAGCACTTTTCAAACACAAGAAAAATTAAATAAAAAGCTGAATCATAGTACCTTGTTGGTTGTTTTTAATGACACATGAATATATATATGTGTGTGCGTGTATGTGTGTATGCGTTACACGTTTTACCCTTTTAGAGTCTATTGGACTAAACTGATACTTATGTTGATGTGACTAGACATGTACATGAAGAAGAGGGGATGTTCAGAATTTTAAATTTAAATTAAAGGTTCTTAAACATTTCAATTTTGTGTGATATTTCATAGCAAAAGTATTGGAAACATGAAGAAAAAGAAACCAAATGAAACCAGTTTGACTATAAACCCAACATTTGCATGTGTAATTGTATCATGATAAACATCACTTTAGTCAATAATGTCCTAAAAAATGAAATGCATCACACAAAAGCCTTTTCCACTTAATCATAATTTTTTTCCTAAAATTGTTCTTTATATATATATATATATATATATATATATATATATATGTATGTATGTATATATACATATGTATACTGATTTTGTTTTATATACCCATTTTTATATAACTAAAGCTGTTTCATGCTGAGCAATTTTTCAAAATGGGTGGTTGCTTTTAATAGTGTTCCCAAGAAGTATTGTTCTTAAAATAGGAATGTGGCAGTATGCTTACTGTTCAAAATAATTTAATTCCTTTTAGTTATTAGATTATATACTTTGCAGTTTCTTCTGTTTTCCTTTATCCCTTTTATTATATTTTATATTATATAAGTATTTTCTTAAATATCTAGCAATTTAGTAGTAATCAGTTTACAAAAAGATTTTAATACTTTTCAATGACTGAACTTTTAATTTTTTTATTTTCATTATTCTAATTAAGATGACTTAATCTGACAATTCCTTGTCACATACAAAGCATAGACAAAATAATAATAATAAAAGGACAGTCACTGAAAAATTAAGACTAAAGTAATTTGACAACAGCACAATTAATAATTAATTCATCTTATCAATGAGGCCATTTCTTGTATTTTTTAAATGTTCAAATACAGAAACATGTATGGGTATAAATGTAAAGACATTTAAAAATGCTCAAGACACTTGATGATAAACAGGCTTTCTAGCAATGCAAATATATAATATTTCTGCTATAATTATTTTAAACTCTCATATTCATGCGTGTATTAAATACAGTTAAGTTTAGCTTTAAACTATATATGATTAATAATATTATAATTATAATACATAATAATCTTATATATTAACTTTATAATTACACCCTTGTGCAAATTAACTGAAACAAAACAAATAATTCTGTAATTATTTACTCTTTTTTCATATTTTTCCAATGAAACATGACCCAGTGTACATGTCAGTACTTTGTATGTCGATTCTGTGAAGTTGTTTCTTGCAGATTGGCCATATATTCTTGATTGGATTTAAATCAGGAGAGTTTCCAGGCCAGTTTATAGTACTTTGATTTGCTCACTTTTTAGTCTTGCCAGTGTATTCATGCAGCATTACAATTTTCTTACGCTTACGTGGCAAACAGTGGTCATAGGACAACTAATTGACAGTCAAGACAATAGTGTCTGGGTGGGATAAAAATCTGATGACGCAATATTTTTCAAGGTCAAACAAATTTCATTATACATCCTGAAAATAGATTCATATTGCTGCACACCACTGCAAATGACCTAATCTGAGGAGAAAATAGAAATTGAATACACCCTGTCACTCCAGTGGGTGAAAGAAAGGATATAAAGTGGTTGTTTAAATTAATTTGCACAAGGGTGTATATATTCACTCATGTGGGTATATGTCCGAGTGTTTAGATTGTTGGCTTTCCAACCACAAAACCTAAGTTTGAATCTAACTATGTCTGATTTGTCATGAAGGTGATTTCTTGATGTTATCAGCCTGGCAAGGTAGTAAAAGTGTAATATGAATTATCATCTTAAAAAAAATGAACTATAATTCAGGTAACACCTAACTCTGCCAACAAGATCATCATTATAAATTGGATAAAAATTAGGTCAAATATAGTACAAGGGAGGTAACTGTGTAAGTTTCAATTATTTCTATATATTTTAGACTATTATCTCAATATATTAAATATCATTCAACTGAAAAACCTTTGTATTCACCCCATAATTTACTAATTTTTCTTTCCCTGATGGTTCACACTTCCACAAAATATAGCTGAATTTCATGTGAAAATTTTGCTCAGGTAAACAATTACAGGTGAATATATAACTTTTGTCCAACTTCATTGGCAGAAGGAATTATCATTCATTGCATGACACTTATGCAGTATTGTTTATTTTTAAATGTCCCAGATGAATACACACTGAAAAAATTAATAGAGCACACAAGAGATAGACTGAGAAATTTTTGAATAACAACACTGTGACAAATTCTAAAAGTGGAACCCAATTGGTTCACTGAGAAACCAAGTTTAAAGAAGTTCCAAAGAGTATTCATTTTTATAACTAATTTTAACATTTAACTTTTGGCTTTTAGTATTTATAAGTTCATATAATATTTCTTTAAGAAAATATTTTCTTCATGAATTCATTCCAATAAAAGATTATTCGTATTTTCTTGTAAGAAAATCTACCTGGCACCATCGGTTGCTGAAATGAAAGCCTCCCATTAAAAATTAATGTATAAATATAACTTGGAAAAAGTATAAAAAATTGTTGCATAGACATTTAGCAAAATTAAGCAAAAAAATGTCCAAACTCAGACCAGACATGATAACCAATGGATATTGCATTATTATTTGGAATGACTTTTACAATATTTTTTCAGCTGAGACAAAATAAAAAATATTAATTTTCGAACTTGATAAGTGCCCTGACAGGGAATAATACATATGTGTACTCAGATCTTCTGATGGTGCCTGGCAGATGTATAAAGAATGAATGAAACATGGAGTAGGCACTGTGTCATATCCCTCTCCAAAGAAACTTACCTCATTCCAACTGGAAGGAAAACATCAATTCAAAATGAGTGTCACAAATACGGAAACACTGGACAGATGTCAACAACTTAATATATACTCACACTTTTCTCAATATAATTTACTATTTTTCTATGATGAGAGGAGATGAACATGTAGCTCAGTCTAGGGCCACATGTTGTCTGTTTTATCATTGTGAATGGAATGCAGAATTTCATAAGCAAAATAACATTTCATAAACTTTTATTTTGTTTCATTCTCACTTGTTCACTCACACACTCTCTCATACATAACCACATACATAAACAATGATTAAGTACAATGTTTCTTGAATTTTGTAAACTTTCAGGAAAACTAATGTTGTCAGCATTTTAAATCATTGGCAATTTTCAATAAGGAAGAACATATGTGTAGAAATCTTTGCTTTTTATTTTCTTGAAATTTTTTTTCTCTTTCAAATGAATAAATTAGAAATAAATCCTATGCATCAACATATGATAATACAATATAATAGGGTCAGTTGGGCATTGTCTGTGAGAAAAAGAGCACCATGATGCAATTCCCTCTGCCAGAAATTTGGAAATGGTATTTATGCCAGAAGCTCCAATACAAACATTTCAGAGTGTTTGGGTGTCAAGTTAAGGACTGTGCAGAAGAATTAGAAAGAGTTGGATCAGTCTAATGGTTTATTACGAATGTACAGCAGCTTGGAAAACTCACTCAGATTGTTCTGATAAGAAAAGAAATCCTGAATTTGTTGGTGAGGGCCTCAGACACAACATGACAGCCTACATTAAGTGCATTGTGAAGAAAGTGCTGCCCTGGGTCAAGGAAGTGGCTGCTGGAAGAGGACTCTGCACCATGCCACATGAGCAGGAGAACCCAGTAATAGCTGTCAGACAATTTCTGTGACCACATCACCCCTTAGATCTTGTCCCCTAACCCTCCAGACTGCAACACCCTTGATTATTATGTGTAGGGGACAGTTGAGCAACAGAATAACAAAACTCCTTGTAATACCAAAGATGAACTGAAGGCAAGGATTATGGCAGCATGCACCAACTGAAATAAGGAGACCATTCAGAAGAGATGCTGAAGATTCTGAAGACATCTGAAAGTCGTAGTTGAAGCCAATGGCGATTTTATTGAATAAATTTACTTTTTAGTATTTCAAGATATTTTTGTGTAATCTTGGTAAATATATCTCTTAAAATGAGATTTCAGTGTTATTTTAATTTTTGTGCAATTTAGATGACAATTTATCCATCGCACCCTGTACATACACCCCCCCTCACACACACACACATATATATTATATTAAAAGATTACTTAACTTTTAAATAACAATTTTTTTCTCCAATTTTGAAGATTCTCAATAAAATTTCCCCATCTTCAGGGGGTTCAGGTTTTAACTGATATTTCCTATTTTTTCAATTTGATCCCCATCTTTTTCAATCTGTATCTTACTCTGTTATGTACACGCGTGTATTCATGAATTTAACGTTCTTTTACACAAGCACATTCATAAATTTTTGCTTTTGTTTACATCATTTTTTCAACTGTAGATTTTTCTTCTAGTTGTAAATTTTTTTCTTCAAAATAAAGTTTTTTATGGTTTATATGGAAGTTGTTATTCTATGTTATATCATTAATTAAATTGTAATATTTGTTAATTTGTATTATTAATTAATATTTTCATTGATTCATTATGTTATATTATTAAAGTAAAAAAGTAAATATTTGTTAATATGTTGGCATCAACTTGTTATCTCATTCTTCTTATTTAATAATTTAATTTGATTATTAAATGTTAATATTGATAATTTTTCTTCTAATTGTAGAATTGTAGACTGTTTAGACAAAATTATCAAAATCAAAATTATATATAAATTTAGATGTCCCTTGGGTGATTGTATCTACAACAGAAAAATAATGTATATGTTGGTCACACCACAACTATGTTGTCTAGAAGGTTGAGTTTTCATTTGAATGATGCATCTAACATCTCTCAACATTTACAACAGCATGCCTGGTCACATTCACAGTTTAGAAAATTTCTTGTTGAAAATTTATCTATACTTTTTCATGAAAATAATAAACACAAATATTGAAGCTATCTGTATTAAAAAGATTTAAACCAGCCCTTAATAAAATGAATTATGAATACTGTAAAAATGTTTTGAAATGTTACAGGATATAATTTAAAATATCTAGGTTATAACTAATAGCTTTAAATAGTTTTTTAAAAAAATAGTAATCTTCAATAAATTAGTTACCTCCCTTCACGTTACTGCACATGCAAATTTAAAAAATTGTAAGGTACATAAGTTTAGCATTGTTCACTTCAAAAGTAAAAAATTTCCTTTTCAGATGTTTTAGTTTTGTCTTAGCAAAAAAAAAACCCTGAAGATGATATTGTGCTAATATTGAAAGTACTTGGGAATAAAATGGATATAGATCAGCATAGAAATTATCATTATTTCTTTAATAAGTATGCTAAGAAACTCGTTTGTAAATATGAGAAAATCCTATAAGTATAAGTAGATAAAAATACATACATACATATATATATATATATATATATATATATATATACATATGCCTATGCATGTATATATATATATATACATACATATGCATGTATATATATATATATATATACATACATATGCATGTATATATATATATATATATACATACATATGCATGTATATATATATATACATACATACATACATATGCATGTTTTATCAACACACTTAGAGCCCACCTGTTGTCTATATTACAACTGTTTTGAGCAGACTTTTGTTACAGTTTCTTGAATAGAACATGTTACCTTGCATGAAGAAAGTCAGCCTTCACTAACACTTAGTCACAATAACTTGTGACTTTGTGCTAGCACAACCATTGATAACCCCCAAGGGTTCTATCTGCCCAGTTTCACTCACAAGGTTTGACACAACACGTGGTATGGTTTTCAGCCACTTTCCAAAGTTGCCAGATGCTGGGATCACCCCACACCCTAACCAGACTGATAACATCAGGAATTCACCTTCCTGATAAATCTACCCTGGTAAGATTTGAATACATATTCCATTGTCAGAAATCATTCCAAACACTTGGCCACTTAACTATACATATACACATATATATATATATATATATATATATATATATATATATATATATATATAATATTGTAATAAATCCATTGGTATGTCATCCAAGTGGATCCTAGTAATATCAAATATTAAAAGAGCTCAATGTATTTATTATAACAGAGCATATAAATTGCACAACATGTGAGGTAATTTTTGATTTTGTTGTGTGATATATATATATATATATATATATATATATTTTCTGTTTATACATTTTTTATGGATACACTTATTTGAGTAAATGCTCTTTTTTTTAATTAAATTGTATTAATTACATTTACTGGCCTGAATATTTGACAGTAATTGAATATGTATCTTATCCAGAACTGTCATTAAGCTTCACATGCTATGACTGTTCAGCCACAGAGAATTTCTGGTTAGCAAAACTTGAATTATTGCTTTTTAACATTCGGAAAAGGCATATTTTCAAAAAGAATTTCTTGAACACTCAGGTTGGTAAATGCAATTAATACTGTGAAATTAAAAAAAGTTGTCATTACTCTAAGAAAGCATATCCCCAAAAAAATGTAGAAACAAAAAATATATTAGAATATTTGTTGGATTTAATCCATTTCATATAATACACACACACATACACACACACATTTATATATATATATATTTCTCTCTATATATAAAACATACAGACACACACACACATATATGTGTGTATATATATATATATATATATATATATATATATATATATATATATATATGGAAAGCGAGAGAGGAAGCCACATATTGTCAACATTTTGAGAAAGGGTTTTTAGATAAAAATGAATGGCTGATAGTATAAAGCAAAGGAAAGTATATAAAATTGGAAAAAAATTACATTAGTTGTTATCAATAATTTTACATTGTAAAAAATTACTAGCTTAAAATTATTTTTCTGTAAATATATCTACCATTCATTTTAACTGAAAATGTTTGACACTGATTGGATTTGATATCAATGAACTTTTGATATCATTATCTGTGTTTATAATAAATGGCTTTCACAACACACACATAATATATATATATATATATAGTGACTGTCAGTTTCATTCCTCAAATGATCTTTAAAGATTGTTGGAGGCATGAAACTGACAGTTATTATGCAGTATTGATTCCTGTGTCCATCACTTTCTATATCTAGCAATTTTTAGACATCATACACACATATATATCTACAGATACACACATTCATTATCCCAGTGATATGCAGTGGACATTCCCAGAATTAAATTGTCATACCTTTTTTTTTTAATCATTTCATCATAAGCAAAGTGGGAATGCCACTAGCACACAAAGGGTTTCAGGGAATGAAAGTGCAAGAGAAGACTCAGAACAGGGAGGATTGGGGAAAGGACAAAATATGAATGGGATACAAGAAGATGGTGATTGATGTTGCATTTAAATTTTAGAAGATTGTATTTATCAAAGTAAATAGAAGAGAGTTTCACAAGTGTGAAGTGCGAGAAAAAACTGTTGGAGTAGATGTAAAACCTAAATGTCAATATTAGTAGCATGCTTAAATTCATGTAGTCAGGGCACCAAGGCAAAAAGCTCGTCAGAGCAGCTGTCATGTATATATTTATAGAAAAGATTTACAAGTGTTTGTGGGTATATATTTTCCAACAGTAGTGATGAAAAATTCTCAGCTTTTCAAAATATGAGTAAATGTATGAACATTAGATTTTTGAGAAAGAGCTTTGGTCTGTGTGGCTGAGAACTTTTCAGTTTCCTGATAACTGATGACTACATTGACATGTGCCACATAATTCATCAGAAAATCTATAAAAAATACATTTTAAAAAGTAAAATATAAATTAATTTTCTAAGCAAAAATGGATTGACAATAAAATACAGAATCTCATTAAATATACCCGCGATTCCTTTTTTACTCATTATTTTCTAGATGCTTCATCAAATTCTGTATAAAATAAACGTGGGTGTAGTGATCAGTCCTTTATTAAACTATAGCAATTGTTTATTTAATATATAAAATGTTCAGCTCTTTTAATCAATCTTTCTATGCAAATCTCAAGAGGATTCCCCCCACATATATATATATATATATATATATATATATATATATATATATATGTGGGGAATCCTCTTGAGATTTGCAACAGGATGAATGCCGAATGAATAACATTATAAAAAAAATGCATAGCACCAGTTGATAATAGCAAAAAAATTAGATTAATTATTTATTATAAAAAATTTAAAACTTGTAACCTTATAGTTAAAAATAATAATTCACCTCCTAGAAAAAAACATTATTTACGAATTCAAATGTCCATTAAGGAATTGTATTCCTCAAGAATCAACTTTCGTAAATAATTATATAGGCCACACTACAAATCGTTTAACACGCAGATTAACCCTACACCTTTCTGACAATAGCTCAATTAAATCTCATTTAAATATTCATGGAGACCTACCGGACACTATTCGGAATATACTTGTTGACAACACTAATATAATAGCATCATCCACTTGCAAAAAAAGGCTAAAAATAATGGAAGCCTTACTTATAAAAATAAGCAAACCAACACTTAATAATATTAACTTTGAACATGGACATAATATCTTGACCATGTTTTGAAACAAAAAAATGAATCACTTTATAAAACATACACATAACAAACTATTTCTAATTCTAACAGTTGAAATATATTCCTTGATAATGGCTAAATGTATAGCCGAAAGCGCTCGGAAAAGAACATTTGGACAATTTTTATATAATTTATCCTCTGAAAAGAAAAACTTTATTAGATTGCACGAGAAATTATATAAAAAACTAAATAAAAGCACCTTGTCAGTCGTTTTTAATGAAATGTGCTTGAAAGAAGGATTGCTGCCTAAATACACAAATATGTATATATATATATATATATATGTATGTTATTTAAGAAATGGTTAAAATGTCAGCTTACCTCACAGAGCACTGGTTTTCTGGTATATTGGAGTAATTTTCTGACTTTTCCTTCCACTTGCCTGAAGAAACCTTGTGGTCAAAACCCGGGTTTGTTGATTTCTTAAATATCTTAGCTCTACATATTGGACTTTGAATTTTGTTTCGATCACTTTTTTGTTATCTATTACCTTTTTTTAGCCTTCCTTTTATATATATATATATACATAATTTTTGCCATTACACAACTGGCAGGGACCAACCACATCAATCTGAAAAATTCTAAGCAAGCTGTCAAAACTGCATGTTGTGTTCTGTTTTTTAAAATACTTTCAACTGTGTCAGTCATTATCAAGAACTGAGTGTTGTCAGTGTGATGGACAAAATGTTTTTCTTGGCTTTATCCTAGCATTTTTAAGCCCGAGGTTTCAAATTAATGCAATGATGTCGGCTGTAAAATGGTTACACAGAGCTAGGCCAACAAAAAAGGTACCAAATATTTATATGTATTATTATTATTTTGTATGCATATTAAATATTTTATACACACTTTAAAATACCACCTTATGTGGTGAAATTGTTTTTTTATTTAATGTAAGTTGTTTTTTGTGTACAATAACAACCTCTTGAATTTTCAAAGTACAGAGCAAAACCACAATTTTCATCCTATTGTACAACATCATATTCAAAAACTGGAAAAATAAAATAAAAGATTATTAAATAGTTTTGTCAGATCGAGACTTTCATGTGGATGCCACGCATGGCCCATAACTCATTCAGAAATGTCTAAAATGTTAGCTGGATGTAGATGTTTTCTCAGATAAATGGTTAAAAATAGCTTTGAGTGAGTGAAGTATGTAGGTCTCAGTGAGGACTGTCTTTCTTTCGAACTCATGGACTGGTACTACAGAATCACAAATATAGAACTGTACATGATAATGGAAATGATATCACTTGTGGATGTTTAATAACAGCAGCAACTAAAATATATAGCACAATGTAACTGAAAGTGAAAATAATGATATAATCAAGATCCTGACATTTTACACTACTTTAAACAAAAGGTTAGGAAGGAAACTCCCATTGATATTAGAAAGCATGATAACAGCTACTAATATTTCACACTACTAAAAATAAAAGACAAGGAAAGAAGCCACCATCAATACTGGAATGAGTGCTAAGAGTTACTTGAGAAACCTATTTTCCAGACAAAAATATTTTAAAAGAAAGATTTTAAAAACTGCAAATGAAGGTAGCACTGGTCAGCAAATGCCAAATGTTTCCTGATAAGGAAACAGCTAATATTACTGTGGCCATTAGTTGGGTTAAATTTAACAAAACTTGTTTGGATAAATTTTTGCTGCCTAAATAGACCTCATATATGCCCAGCTATTCTCATTTCAATGTTCACCTATCTACTCAAGTAGGTAGCCAATCCCTGCTGCAGATACCTGCTCAGGCATATCAGTGTTTATTCAAAATCTGCAGAACCAACTTGTGGTTTATACTGAAATTATTCTGAATGAAGTTCAGTTAAAGTTTCTCAGAGACAGAACATAATTTGTTATGATCAGCAGTTTGAACAAGCCAGTCCAGAGGACACTCAAATTCTTCGTTATAATGACTTGTGATGTTGTACTAGCACAGCTATCAATGACTTTCAAGCAGTTTTGCTTACCCAATTTCACACATAATTTTTCCGTTAACCCATGCTTCAATTTATCAGCACTTAATGTGCTGCAATCTGTGATAACATCAAGAAGTCAACTTGTTGACAAATCAGCCATGGTGAAGATTCGAAAGACTGAGAGAAAATATTCTAAACCAATGCATGTTTGTGCACATGTGTGCATATTTGGGCAGCAATCTTTCTTTTATACATGTTTTATTGAAGATGATCATCATTGTCATCATCATCCCCTTGTCATTTTTTAGTTGCAGGGAGGATCCAAATGCAGAAGCCACACTACATCTCCTCCCCAATGATCTATCAACATCAGCCATCAGCAATTCTGTTATAGTCATGCCTGTCCGTTGTCTGACATTGTCCAACCATTTCTTACATTGGCATCCTCTCCTATGTCCACCTTCAATGGCGCCTTGCATGATGGTTTTGCACAAGCTGTCATCCCTTGTAATATGACCAAAGCACACCATTTTTCTCTGTTTGACAGTGGTGAGAAGAGGTTTCCGATGGCTTACAAAGCTTTCAACCCTTTTCCGCACAATCTCACTGGCTTTATGTTCCCAACAGATGATGTCAAGTAGTTTTCTTATGCATTTGTTCTCAAATGATTGGATCCTTCTCTCTGTTTCTGCCAACAGTGTCCATGTTTCACATTTCATGTAGGAGAATGGAGACTACCAGCCATTTGTACAGTCTGTACTTTATTTGAAGCTGATTTTGCCCCTCCATATTCTTACCAATTTGGCCATTGATTCCATGGCTGCGGCAATCTGTGTGCAGATATCTGAGTTGCAGGTACTATCTTTAGACAGGATTACTCCTAAGTATTTAAAACTGAACACTTCATCCAGTGAATTCCTGTTCATAGTAATGATAACAGAGGTGCTAATTTTATACTATTCACCATTACTTTAGATTTCTCAGAGCTGACCTCCATTCCATATGCTTCTGCTCTTCAAAAAGTTTGTTGGACAAGTCCTGGAGCTCACTGTTACTAACTGCTATGAGGTCAATGTCACCTGCAAAACATAAGTTACAGACAGATATGCCACCGGTAGAGATTGAAGGATAATAATCGTTCTTGCATGATTCTCTAGAAATATGTTGAACAATGTGGGTGAAAGTATGCCTGACTCATGCTGACAGTTGTCCAGGAGAATCCTCCGATTTGCTTTCCCAGAAGAACTGTGCTGGTGGTATCTTTAAAAAGGGCCTGGATGACTTGGATAATTCTGTTATCTATAATGAATTCCTTAAGGATTTGCCAAAGACCATCATGCCATACATGATCAAATTCTTTCTTGAAGTCAACAAAGTTCATTGCAGTTAAGTTTTTTTTATTATATTTTTCTTGCATTCATCAAAAAGATTTCTTTTTCAGCCATTAACAAGGATGTTTTTATTTGTTTTAATATGTAGATTGTGATGGTAATTTTTTATCAACAAAAATATTTTAATTATCAAACACATACAAAACAATGTGGCTGTGTTCAGAATTAATATTATTAAGAATCAATCAGTTTTTTGTATTTTATGATTAAGTCTTGCATTATTTTGTAGAGTTTCTGCAGTTAGATGAATATATGATGTTGATGTTCTCCATGAGTATATGCCTTTCATCATACACTCTTGAATATGGAAATACATTTGATTGCAGCTGTATATTTGCTCTTGTAAAACCCATTGATTTTACAAACTGCAGAAAAAACAATGTTCTTTATAACTAATTTAAAATTTCCTTGTTTTTATGTTTCTCCACATGAATTTCCTTAATTTAACGTTGGTTTTATGCATTTTTTATGATTCATTTGATCTCTATGCCAAACAGACTGCTTGCTTAGATTGCAATTTGCCATTCTGAAATATATAGAATAAAATAAAATTTTGAAAACAAATATCGTTTTAGTCCCAGCTAGATTTTAATATTTTAGATCCTTTAAAATAAAAATTGGAGTAAATATTTAAATTAAAAATTTATAGATACTGAAGTTTTCATTACTTTTTTTCATGACATATCTTCAAGAATCATATCCTTCTAAAATAATTCACTTATTTTTATCAATCAGTTTGCATCTTATTTTTAAAGTATCTTCTGAATAATTCATTAAAACAACTTGTTATCAAAGGAAAATAATTATTTTAAAGATAAACAAATTAAAGCTATCTTTACCTTCTACAAACCAACTATACTTAATAATAGGTCAAACACATCTTGTATTTCAAATAATTTGGAGGAAGTAACTCTTCATTTTGCAAAGACCAAAATATTCTGTAAAATAAATAATGTTCGAGTGTGTCTAAGAAAATAATTCATTCACTTGTCTGCAACTAAATCTCTTTTAAACCTGATTTTTCAACTTAAAAAGATGTTTTAGATTTAACCAATAACTCAAATTAGCTTTTCCATGGGAAAAAAGTCTAATTTGTTAAATGTGACTTTAAATGAAAAAAATTAGATTTGGAAATAAGTCTCATCATTTGCTTTTCTTCAAAGCTCTTATTGTTGCTGCAGACCACAATAAATCAGATGTTCCTTTTCAAGTAACTTTTGTTAAAGTTTTATATATATATATATATATATATATATATATATATATATGAAATCTCCATCTTGTGTAAGAATGTATATAAGTATACACAAGTATATCAATACACAATTATCAAATATGTGTATTTATGTGTACATACAAATATAATATATGTACAGAAGAGATTTGCAATTTCAGTCAATACAGATCTAAGTATTTTTAACTATTGTTCTTACAGGAAGAAACAAGCCCAGATTATTCATATGAAAGGAAGCTAAAATACTGAGATATTTAGAAGTTGTCTATCAAGCATAAATATGTATATATTAGATGCAATGAACTCGAGGTATATTTTCTTTTGAATGAGAATTATCTGTTAGGTTGACTTTCCTTCCACTTCCCTAATTATTATGCACTGTGTTTGGCAGGTCATGTGACTCTTAAAGGCCACAGTGAAGCCCAGGCTGTACAGAATGACAGACAGACACCACAAAGAGAAGATGCTCTCTTGACATATGAATAAAACACAGACTCTTCTGAAAACAAAAAAGACTTTAGCAACATTTACTAGCTTTCCTTTTCAGGGTCTGAGAGAAGGCTTGTAGCACATTTTTTCGATTCTGTTAACATATTCCTCTTCTAAGAAATAAAAAAAAACTCTTCATTTTTCATTCTTCTGACTTCTCCCTCACCATCTGCATTTTTTAAAAAATTATAAATGTATGGTAAATATCTGTATCTCTGGTAGGTACTATTAAGTTCGCCCACATATAATTGGTAAACCATGGACAAACTTAATTTTTTTGTCATGTGAAGTTATTAAAAATAATTTTAAAACTTAATTCGATTTTTCTCTGTCTCATGTTGTGTAAAGTATGAGAACAGTTTTGCTACTTTGTTCCCTACTTTGCTTTTGATGAAGTTTTGCTGAATTGATTTTGTTACTTTCCTTCAAACATTTTCTGATGTGAAGAAAAATAAGTAGAAAGCAAAGTAGCAAAATGTAAAAATTTCTAGGGTACATAATGAGAGAAGCTTATGTTTATTTTGTTGATAAATATCATCAAATCAGATGTTATCACAATTCTTCATTTAAGAATTTCAGGTGAAATTCTTCAGATTAGGTTATCTATTTTTTTGCTTGAGCTAAAATAAATAGAAGGCAACTGTTTAAACTTGAATTACTAATGAAAACATATTTTTGTCATTAAACCTCTATAAATAACCTGATGGCTATCTCATATTATGAACAGAATTGTCAGAACTCTCTGCTTGAATTAATGCCAAAAATCTTACCATGGTTGTAATAGAAAAAAAACCATGACAGCTAAACTGAATATTTATTTTTTAGCAGATACTGCTTCTATAAAAATAAACATTTGTTTATATTCCATACATAGGAGTCAATAGATTTGCCTCATATTCTTTCATTTTTTTTTACAGTGGATATTACCCTGTACAATGCCCTGAGGCCACTTGAGATAGATGGTTATAGAGTAAGAGGTATAGCTTATGCTGATATGTGTGGAAGATAACGTTTCACCTTAGACTTGAACAGGTTAAGATTGTAGTGATCAGGGATGCAGCCTCTTGGGAGTGAGTTCCACAAGGCAGCAGTTCATGGGAAGCTGCTGCAAAAATCTTTTCATTCTCTTTCATTACTAGTATCCACTTGCATCTTAGTGGCATTATCGCCTTGCTTGGGGTAAACTGCTTAAAAAAAATAAACAAACAAAAAAGCAAGAAGTTTCCAAAATCTAACCAAATTGTCAAACAACAGATTTTTTTTTTTGGTCAGGCTGAAAAATTTTTCAGCATCCTTTTATATACTTGGAGCCAGGTATGAGATTATACCTTCAGATTCAGGTGGCCATGCATGGAAGATGGTCTCATATAATGTTATGCAGCATCCCTCATACATTAACCTTTTCATTTCTATTTTAGATGAATTGAGATCATAAATATGGCAGTTTGCAATCTGACACAGGAAATAAAGAAAAGTCTGTCTGTGGACATGGCATTAGCAGTGAACCAATGTGACTTGAAGACTTGGAGTTGGAATTTATTTATCTCTCACTCTCTCATATATATATATATATATATATATATATATATATATATATATATAAAGCATCCACCTAATAAGCCTAAAAAGTTATGTAAAGGCTGCATTCAAAATAACATGCAGTTATTAGAACACATTCTGCAGAATTTGGTTACTTAGTTTCAAACAAACCGGAGTAGCAGTATCTTGTTCATAGAGGGAATTGAAAATTATCAAGTCTCTTGGAAGAAGCACCAAAAGATCAGAATAAATACCAGAAAAATGAGGAATATTTCTGCTGTAGAATTTTCTCAAAGTCATATCTCTCCAGTGTGTAAGTCAGGTTCTTCTTGTTAAACATATGAAGAACTTTAACTAAAAGATAAACCGAAATTAAATAGCAACTAAAACTAACATGTGTGTGTATTTAATGCCAAGTTTTATACTGACTTGAAAAGTTATTTTCATTTCCATGGAAGAAACATTCTATGGTAATCTGTTGTCAGGGATAAACTGAACCTGTATGTTACATTTGACTATTTGTTGCCAAAATGAATGTGGGTCTAGAAAGCCATTTTAGAGTTCATGAAAGAGGCAATCAATAATTAATTTTAAAAAGTGATCATGTTCAAAATTTAGCAGATAGCCATCATTCTTTTGAAAGATATTTTGATTTCTCCCCATTGTTGTCTACCCAGTTTGAAATTCAGAATTTTCCTTCTTGAGTGGTTGCCACATAAAGCTAGAACCCAGTTTACCCTGATTTTTATGGTTATATCTGGTAGGAGAAGAGACATATTCATGGTTTTCCAAAAGGCATCAGTACAAAGGTAAATGTCATAGCATGTTACAGAATCAAAATCAGCTCAATGATTTCATCTTCACCCCTGATAACCATTACTCTACTTTCACATAAAATGTGTGTGTGTGTTAATGACATAGACTCCCCCTGTGGAGTATAGGACAACAGGATGAACATGTTATATATTGCTGCTAATGTGTTTTCCATAGCAAGTAAGTTTTCACAGAATGGATTTGTTAGCTTCATACCCAATTTGGGTTTCATTGTTATTCTTCTCTTTGGTTTCCAAGCAAAACTAGAGAGACACCTGAATTACTATTAAACCCTAGTTGGGGAGAGAAGAGATAGATTTATACCTTTTAAAAGGCAATAGTCTATATGGAATTTGATGTCAATATACCAGTCCCACTTCTTGTGCTAAGAACTGTTACACTACCACATATGCTCAGATATTATATATATATGAAAAATTTCAGATACAGTATATTTGTGAAAGGACAATATGAATAAAGACGAAATGAAAACTTATCTTAGTCAACTTGTTTCATCCTCTGTGGGACTTTATCAAGACAAGTGCCTTGATAAAGTCCCTCAGAGGACTGCATTTATCTCTAAAGCTATTGGGGGTATGAGCAAAACCTATAATTTTCCAATCTATCTGCAGGTTTAGACCCTTTTCCTTCAATTCCCAAAATTTCTTTGAAAGGGCTGTTTGAAATTTAAATTTATGATTGGTAAATGAGTTCCTATGGGTATAAATTCCCTGTTTCAATTCTCCCATGTAAATTCCAATATAAACATTATAATTTGTCATATTTTCTTTGGGGACAATGGTTACCTGGTAAATTACCCTAGTGGATCTGCATTTGCCCTCGACTGGGCAATTTTCTCTATCTCTACAGTCACAGGGGGATTCCATACTAGATTAATTTTTTTCCCATTGAGATAGTTGCAGGCTATGTTTAGAGGAAAAAATTAGAATAATTAAATACAATGATCAATGCAAACTATTGCATCAAAGGAGAGATCTAGTATTAAAATGTAGGCATAGAAGTAGGTTCAAGCAGATTCAAGAATAGAGATCTTACCTTATCACTCACTAATTACCAAAAAGCCTTACAATTGGTGCAACGCCCTCTGATTAAATTTTTACTTTAATATCTTCCTCTTAAAGAATTTTGGGTACAGCTCAGTATTCCTAATAATATAACTGAACCTTAATGGCCGTCCTGAGTATGATGATAAACTACACCCACGTCTAGGGTAAGACGATAAACTACGTCCAACAGCAAGGCCTCTGATCAGGAGGTTTTGAGGAGCGTGGAACCACCTCTTAATTGCTGGTGTTCTCAGGTCCACCCTGACCCAGGGTGGTAGCACCTGTTAGGGTCTCAGTTATGGGCAAATAGTTGACCCTGAAACTGAGGTAAAAAGCATTATAAAAGTGTAATAATAAGTTTTAATACCAGAAATACTTTGTAAAAAATTATTACCAGAAATAGTTTAAAAAAAAACTATTACCAGCAGTACGTTTTTGAAAATAATATTACCAGCTATACAATTTTGAAGAAAAAATATTTCCAGAAATAGATTTTTGATAAAAATATTACCAGGAAAAAAAAAAGTTGTCGGCATTAAATGACCAATTGAGGTTGATAAGCCATAAAACAAAAGAAAAAAAAGAACCTTAATGGTGTAAATGGATGATATATATATATATATATATATATATATATATATATATATATATATATATATGTATACATATATGTGTATGTGTGTATGGGTAAATATATGTATGCATATGTAAATATATGTCTAAGTAAATATGTAGGTATCTATGTGTGTTGTACGACATGATTTATTCCATTGGGTGTCTTGGTTTAACTTACAGATTTTGGGACTCTATTGTTTAAATCATTTATTCTAACTTTAAATCGTCTTGTTTTTAAATTCCCTACCACTTAATAATATAAACCACTAGCAGGAACCTAAATTCATTTACATAAAACTAAAGGCTTTGGCCATAAATAAACTCCCACTCCGGCCCATCTCCTTGTCACCGACCCAAACTCCTTATCAAAACTCAACTAAACTAAAAGCCATATTCCAAGACAGTCAGTCAAGGGCTGAGGAGGACTAGCATAAGGCAGTGCTGGTTTGAAACAAACTATACCCACATGAGGTAATTTTGAATTTTTTGCTGTATATATATATATATATATATATATATGTAATATAGTGGCTGTTGACTCACAAAGTGAGTATGACCATTACTGATATGTCCAGTCCATCAGTTAAACTCACACACAACACTGCATTCATTTATTGTGTGAATGACAGTGGCTCATAAAGCCAGCCATCGATCTGTATTTCTTGTTACATATATGGCATGTCAAATCATCTCCGGGTGGCGGAAGTTGACTTTGGACATCATCACTTCCAATTTGTCTTTTTATATGCCTTGTCAGCCCCAACATGGACTGGCACACTCTAGTGCAGGTTGGGCATTCAAAGCATGCCATTATGAAATTGTCACAGGAAATAGACTGTTGGTGTTGGTGTGATTTCTGGTGACTGAGGAGACCTGCAGTGCACAGACATATCTGACTACATTGGGCTCATGGCCAGTTTGGCACCTCATGGCAATTCAGGGATCCCTTCTGAACTCCTCTCTTCAGTTCTGCATAATTTTGTGATGCCTCATGGAAGATCTTGACACCATCAGCAATACCAGCTCTCCAAGAAACCTGGTCTTCAGTTAGAGTCCCCCAGTTATCCAGAACAATATTGCACTTGTATAGTGACTCTTTAAGGAAATCTTTGTAACAAAGTTTTGGCTTGCGCTGTAGTCTTTTTACTATTTTCAATTCTCCATACATTAATTGTTTTGGCATTCTGTCATCTGCCATACAAATAACATGGCCTGTCTGTCACAATCTGTATTTGTGTATAATTGCTTCCACAGAGAGTGAATTGGTTCTTTGTAGAACAGCAGAATCAGGGGTGTGAGACATCCAATGGATTTCAAGCACAGACCAAAGGCATCATTGATGAAAACCTCCCAGTATCTTCAGATGTCTGTGATAGACTACCCATGTCTCACATGAATATAGCAGAGGTGACATAATGCAGGCGTTATATATTTTAATTTTTGTCTGCTTTTTTATGCCCTTCTGATGCCAGACACAAAACTTGAGTGCTGAAAATGAATCGGAGGCCTTCTTAATCTGTAATGCTATCTCATCATGAAGGGAGCAGTGGCAGTTGAGCGTGATACCAAGGCATACAAATTTGTCTACTACCCCATATATATATATATATATATATATATATATATATATATATATATATATATATATATATATACACACACTAATGAATTTCATTTTTCTCTTCTTGTAATTAGTTAAGAAAGTGTATTTACAGTTACCTGCAGAAAATATGGTATCAGCATGCCAAGTTCAAATTCTGGTCAAGTTCACTTTCGCACCACCATTCTTGAATAAGGTCTGTGTCAATCCTTTTTTTCCCCTCGTCAAATATGAATTATATAAGAGGTCAAACTGAACTTTCTAGAAGCACAATGCTGAAGTCAAGTGCTGTGATGGCAGGAATCAACTCAATGGTCTGATTGCCAAGCCAGAAAAATGGTTTAAGCAAAAGTCATGTGACCAGCATACTTGAATTACCTCCCTCTAGCCATATTAATATCAAGACAGACTGTGCTCTTTGGCTTTCGTTAGCAACCAGTATATGTGGACAACTCTTAATTCAAAACTGGTTAGGTATGCAGATAGCAACTCCACTTTGTAAAACCTACTTCTGACAGAAACCACACTAAAGCAATACCGAACAGGTTAAGGCCCTATTCTCCACAAAAGAGACTAATGGCACTAAAAAGGAGTGGGGAGGAATTAGTTGAATATTTTTGTGTAGACATGTACACTTATTAACATTTAGGAAGAAACTTAATTTGAAAATTAAAATTATTTTAGCAAAGAAGAAAATTAAATGATTAGAAACTAGCAATATGTTAAATTTTATAAAATAAAAGAAACTTATTTTTTAAGTTCACAAAATACAAAGCTTGTGGTGTCAGTTAAGCTAGAGGTTTACTGTCAAAATAATTAAGATGAATGAGATATGTGCAATATGAATGAAACAGGTGATAGTAAGAAATGAAGTTTATGAGGATAAGGAAGATAGATAATGATTGACTCTTCATTTGAAGAGGTTATAGTTGTAATGTTCAGAGAAACATCCATGCAGGAATCTGTTACACAAAGTAACAATTCTTGGAACTTTTTTTCCCCAAGTAAGGCAGGAGTGCCACTAACCTGCAAGGGGTTACAGAGGATTGAGAACAAGAGTAAAGAAGTGTGTTTGCGGACAGGATACAGAGAAATAGAGGGAACAAGATCAAGGTATCAGATGTCAATTGACATTACACTTGAATGTTTGAAGATTATAGTTATCAGGGAAGCAAGTAAGAGGAAGGAGTTCCACAGATAGGAAGTGTGAGAGAAGAAACTCTTTGAGTAGAAGAGATGGTTACATTTAACCATTTTGACAGTGAAAAGGTGGGACTAAGATGTCAGCTTAATACCTCGCTTAAATTCATGCTGTCTGAGAACTAGCAAAAGTAGCTTGTCAGAACAGTTGCCATGAAAATACTTGTAGAAGAGACAGAGGGAAGCCACAGTAAATTTATGAGAAAGTGACTGTAGATGAGATGCCAGATTAGGACCTATCACATTGCGTATCCGTCTCTGGATTTTGCCGAGGACCTCAAGATGTACAGTGGGAGCACCAGACCATATATAACAGCAATATTTCATGCAAAGACTGATGGTTAATTTATGAATTTGAAGGATGGACTCAGATGAGAAAAACTTTCTGGCACAACACAGAAAACCAACTTTCTTAGATGAAGCTAGGGGAAATGAGAGTGTTTTGACTTCTTGGAAGTAACATGTCATAGCTCTAAATGGCTGATCTGATGGAACTAAAGAGTGGAGCTCATCTGAAGATCTGACATGGAAATAGTGACAGACTTGTGTTTGTGGGAAAATAGGGCTGCTGAGTGGAAAATAAGACATTCCCTACAACAGAAGTCCCCAACCACCAGGCTGTGGATAGGCACTGGTCTGTGGATCATTCACTACTGGATAACAAAGGAATAATTTACTTGTTTAAAATTATATAAAAGATAAACTGAATATTGAACTTTAATTTCTGGCATCATATCTTTGTGAAGCAGGGTTTTCTGCAGTGAAAATAACAAAAAAAAAAAAAAAGATGAAGTAGACTAGACATAAAGAACACACTGTCATTGTTTTCCATTACTCCTAGATGCAGAGCAACAAGCACAGGGCTTCGACTGATTCTACATTATGGTGAGTAGATATGGATGTTATAATAGTGGTATTGAATCAGGGAAACTAAGTACACAAAGATGTGGTAAGGCCGGAGCCCAGGCATGAGAGACGAAATATTATACACATTTTTCTTCCTTTTAATAAATTCCATTTTTTTATTGCCCTCTTTATCAAAATGCACTTAAATTACACATACGTGCCACTACCGGTCTGCGGAAAGACTGTCTGGCATGAAGCTTTTCAGTGGTATAAAAAAGGCTGGATACCACTGCCCTACAAGATTGCGTAAAAGATTTTGAATGCTATCAAACCTGGAAAGTGAGGATTGAGTAGTTGTATAAAAGATATAGGAGCATATTTCAAATGTTATAAACAAGTGCAGACATTGGTTCCAGTGCTGAAAGACCATAAATGATTGATTTTAAACTGTATATAAATTCAGTCAGAAGTAAAGAATGTTAGTAATCACGATATCTCCCATAATCGTTGAAATTTGCATTTATTTATTACGTATTTATCATATTCATACAATGTTTTTCTTTTACTAAAGATAGCCAAAGACAGTTGCATTTTTGCTGTTTTCTCTTCTACCTGTATTTTGTTTTACATTAAGTTTTTGCATCGTTGATATATGCTAATGAAAAGGAATGAAGATCATTCTGTTAAAAAAAAAAAATTCACAGTAGCCAGAGATGAATGACCACAGGCAGTTTTCTTCATTTTTTTTTTCTTCTTTCAAACAAATTCACTGACAGACCAATTCCAATATGGTTTTGGGAATCGGAAAATTGATGTCGCAACATAGTTCTCATGGGATAGAGGCTGTTGAGGAATAAAGTTTATAGTTATTTGAATCATGTGACTTTTTCCACAGGGTTCCATCTGTGAGTTTGTGGTTCTCTGTATAAATAAAAGTAATGAAAAAGAAAATTTTGGTGAGAAGGGAGATGGTAATAGAAATGATGAGAATGGAGGTTTCCTTACTCATATAAAGTGTATTGTAAAGATGTTCACGTCATCTCCTTATCTCTTTGCTTCACTGGTGTACAAGTCTGTAAGAGCAACAGATAAATGCTTTCAAGCAGATGAGATTGTAATGAAAATTCATGTTTATTTCATGTCTCCAGGTATTAAAACAAACAATCTAAAAACATCAAAACCAGAAATAACATTTCGATTGCCATTTCTCATCAACAGAATATACATTAGTATTATATAAGTATTGGAGATTTTACAAGGATTAGACAGATTCATGGGTTATTTTTATATGAGAATTTACCCAACATTAGGCTCAAGAGCCTTTCAAGGCTATTGTTAAAATGATGAATGAGGTGTGTAACATGAATGAAAGAGGAGGCAGTTGATTGACTTGTTTTATGACGTATATATGTATATGTTATAATAAAAAGAAAGAACAGTAAGATATATAATCGGGTGTTCTTATTGATATTTTTATTTTTACAAAACGGTGCTCAATGTAAATTTACAGAGTATAAATATTATAAATTACCTGATTTAAAATAGGGTTTCTTTGCTACACAGGAATAACCATGTTTCAAAAACCAAAGCTAAAACTTCAAATGCATGTTGTCTTTTTTTTTTATCAACGACGAAAAGCATTTTTTCCATTAAATTCGAATTTAGCAGAAAAATGCCGAAAAACTTTTTGTTGTTGATAAAAAAAACAGACGACATGCATTGAACAGATGTCAAAATTCATTGAAAAATGCAACCCTACCCTCCCTAAACTTAACCTCTTTTTCAAACGTAACTTATAATTGATACAACAATACTTGATAAAAATGAACAGGTTACTGCCCCTGTCTAAATGATTGGATTTCTCTGTATCCTTGGAAACTAAAAATTATGAAATTCCAGGGGAGCTGTTATATTCCCTTTGTACTAATGCCCTAAAAATAAAAGCATAAATTCCATTTTTTCTACCTTCAGACATAAGTAAAATATTAGGGCAGACTTAGTTACTTAACCTTGGTAGGGCAATCAGTCCATGATAAGGAAAATGCTGAATGTAAATATCTAGTAACATATCATAGGTCAGTTGGTAGTGTTAGGCCTCCTACTCCCTATATTGCAGATAGGGATTTATTTACAAAAATGTTTAATTTACCAGTTGGAATTTGACACAAAACCACTGACTAAGGTCATGATGCAGATAAGTTATTGATTTATAAGAAAAGATCATTTTTAAACTAAACTTTCATTTTCTTGCTCAAAAAGAAAAATTTTGTGATGTCAACAAATGCTTGCTGTAGTAGAGACTTTGTAATTGCAGATTACAACTATAGTAATGCTGTTGAACAATACTGGTGTCAGACGCCTTCAAATAGCACTTGCACTAATAGTACTTGCTCAATAATACTCGCTCAAATAGTAACCTATGTAGTGATCTGAACAGAGAAATAGTATAGTTAATAGAGTAGAGAATGGCAGTCTGTATATTAATTGAGGATAGAGTATAAATGGTGATCCAAATAGTAATAGAGGATAGCCTAGAAATGCAGATCCAAATAGTAACAGAGGATAGCCTAAAAATGCAGATCCAAATAGTAATAGAGGATAGACTAGGAATGCAGATCGATTAGATGTCACATGACTTCTTACTCATGTATTCCCTCTATGGTCACGTGGTCTACTTAATTCAATAATGGGATCACCTGTGTTTGCTCACTGGTGATCTATGTTCAAACTCAAGTGTCGGCAGTGACACTTTATTCCGATATAACAAAAACGAAGTCATACTTAAAAGATTTCTTAACTATTCATATATTTCGAGGCAAAACTTGCACTTGTTTATTTAGTTTAAAGTGTTGTTGCATTGCCACTAAAAATCACCTTAAAATACTTTTTTTTGATTCTGCTCTTGTCATCTTGTTACATGCATCAGTTAGTATTTGGACACTTTAATATAATCTAATGCGCAATTAGTAAATACTAAATACTTCTGTTTGCTGTGTGAGGATTAGTTTCCCCACCATCACAACTTACTTCAAAAACAAAACATTAAAGTAAAACCTCAAGTCATGTTCTTAAATAACCTCATCATCAGATTGAGACTTTCATATAGACATCATAATTGGCACAAAACTCATTTTAGAAATTTATTCTACTTCTACTGATTACAAATGGCTTTGAGTGAGTAAAGTCTAAGCAAAGAGAATCCTTCTTTGAACATCATAAACTGGCACTATAAAATCACAAGTAAAGAAATGTACCCCAGATAACAGAAACCATATCACTTATGGACTTTCAACAGCAGCAACAACTAAAATGGATAATGCATGTAACTCAAAGAGAAAAAAATAACATTATCAAGATGCTGACATTTCACACTACTTCAAACAAAAGATTAGTTAAGAAGCCCCTATCAACAGTGGAAAGAGCAATAACAGTTATTGGACTTGTAAAACTTATGTTCCTGAAAAATCATTTTAAGAGAATGATTTCAACTGAGAGTAGCTTGGTAAATGAATTTAAAAATGTTTCCTGATAAGGGAAATGTTAATATTACCATTACCAAGTGACAAATCTGTCACTATAATACCCATTTGGTGATTTCAATATGGTTACCATTTCTGAAAATTGCTAATTTTTTGACAAAGCCAAGTTAAGAAAAGAAAGCTAACTATGAAATTACAGCTCTGGAACAAGGCACGATAATACTCTATGGCTTCTGTTGTACAGTCAAACAAATCAGGGACACATTTATAATGTCACTATCATCAAATGTGTAGGGTGTAGCAAGAAAGTATCAGAGATGCATTCAAGGTATTTGACTGAATATATTCACTGAATAAATACTGATGTCAACTTTGGGCAGCAATTATATACTTTGTGTGATGGATAAATTGTTGTCTAAATTACACAAAAATGAAAATAACACTGACATCTCATTTTAACAGATATATTTACCAAAATTACACAAAAATATCTGGAAATACTAGAGACTAAATTTATTCAATAAAATCACTATTGGCTTCAACCATGGCCTACAGCCAAATTCGGAATCTCCTGCAACTCTTCTGGAAGGTCTCCTTGTTTAAGTTAGTGAATGCTGCTAGAATCCATCCCTTCAGTGCATCTATGTTGTTACACGGAGTTTTGCTGCTCTCTCTTCCTTAACTGAACCCCACACATAATAATCAAGGTGGTTGCAGTCTGAGGTGTTAGGTGGCCAGATGCAAGAGGTGATGTGGTCACAGAAATTGTCTGAAAGCCTTGAGTGGGTTCTCCTGCTTGTGTGACATGGTGCAGAGAACCTGTTGCCAGATATAGGGTCTTCCTGCAGCCACTCTCTTGACCCAGGGCAGCAATACTTCCTCAAGGAACTTGATATAGGCCTCCGTGTTGAGTTGGAGGGCCTGTGGAAAGATGAATGGAGGCATTATGTCACCATCACTAGTAATAACTCCAAACATCTTTGTAATCACAATTAGACCCATCCAACTCTGCACTGTCCTCAGACTGAGACCCAAACACTCTGAAATATTTGTATTAGAGCTTCCAGCATGAATTCCAAGCAGTACATTTCCAAATTTCTGGTGGAGTAAATTGCATCATGGTAATTTTTTTCTCCCATTTATTAAAAATATAAAATGGCATCAATTTACTCATCGCACCCTGTAAAGAAAAGTATATAGCAACTGGATCTCTTGATGCTTTCATTGGTATATGTGGGCATGAAAAAAAAGGAATTATGGGTAAGAGACAATGATGATAAATAAAGAGAAGAAAGTACAACTGGAACTCATTATTCACTTTTCTGAGCTGCTGTGCAATTGTGATAGCAGTTGAAGTGAAGACATGAAGGAAAGGAAAACCAAGTTTAATGAACTGAAAATCATTTTTTCCCTACAACCAGTTATTCTGTCTCAGTGGTTTGAAAGGAGACTTCAAAAAAGTATATCAAAAGTGCTTATGAAATCATTAAGTATTAATACATAATATGAAAAAAATGTACTGATTAATTTTATATGCTTATGATCTTTTGGTCATGAAAAGAAAAAGGCCTTTTCATCAGGTTTTCCCTGATATGGTATTGGTAATAGCCATTTCCTTATAAGGAAATGTTTGGCATTCTTTGATCATGCAGCTACTATTGGTTGAAATTTATAAAAACCTTATCTAAAAACAATTTTTCTGGGAAATACTTTTCTCAGTAGCTGTTATTGTTATTTCCAGTATTGGTGAAGGTTTCCTTCCAAACCTTTTTGTTAATGTAGTGTAAAACATCATTATGTCCTTATTTTCTCTTCAAATTACACGTGCCATTCATTTTAGTTGTTGAAAGTCCTCAAGCAATGTGGTTTCTGTTATCTTGTTCAGTTCTTTATTTTTGATTCTGTAACACCAGTTCAAAAGGTTCAAAGAAGGATGATCTTTGCCAAGAAGCTTTAATAGACAAATACAGCAATCTTCAGTTTTGCCTCTTGTATAATATTAAAATAAACTTGGTTTTTTATGTACATTCTTTGGATAAACATGTTGTTTACTCCATAGTCTAGACTTTTCGGAATGGTTTCTAGCATATTTTTTAGTTACATTACCATTGTTCAGTTTTATTCCCTCACAGTGAATGACTGCACTCTTGTGATTTAAACAACTATTGAGTCTCAAGTTTACTCCAGAACTTAATTAGAACTAATATGTAAATCCGTCACTAAAGATGCTGGAAAAATGACGAACTTATTCTATTGCTCCAGGAGGTATCTGACATTTGGACTGGAATTGCTCAATCCTCATTTTCTAACCTTGACAGAGTTCAAAATTGTTTGCACACTTTTGTGGGAGATGACTTATTTGCTACACCTACAACCCCTCGCTGAGAGATACAATATTACTACTCTGTTGCTATTTCCATAACAAATGTCCGGAAAACCTCTACTGTTTAGTTCTACTAATTCAGACCTTTACTGCTAGGACACACTGCACCACCTTGGCAAAGTCAAATGACCTTCACCTCCTCTGTATCCTAAATGTAAGGAGAAAGTTCCAGTCAGATTTTTCTCAAGAACTGCTACTTTCTGGTGCAGATATCCATGAGTGCTTTTCTGAACACTAAAATTGCAAGTACTTTAACTCAAGAGTCAATCATTATCTATCCTCCTTATCCTCAAATATAATCCCTGCTTTCTACTACCTTCTTTTCTACTCATTTCACACGCCTCACTCATCATTATCATTTCCACTATAACCTGTAGTAGTTCTTGAGCCTTGTATTGGATGATATTTAGTTAAAAAACAAAAAAAAGCCTTAATCCCAGAAATGCAGCTGACAACTTGCAGTTAGTTTTGTTTTTCAGATATTTGATCAGTTGGGCCTGAGATACTGAAAAGCAATTTGTTTTGGGGGAACAAAAATTTTTCTCTTGTGATGAACTAATTGCAAGTGATTAAGTACTAATCAGTAGAAAATTAGACAAAAAAATTAATTTCTTAATTACTTTTTATTAGGAATCTTTTTGAAAAACAATTATAATTCATGTATATACTGTATACTATTTTGAAATTCTTTGTTTTCCCAATAGTATAAAAGATACAAGTAGTCTACAGAGGATTATAATGTTCTCATTAGAGATACAAGATTTATTTATAAGCTAATATAAAATATGGATAAAGTATGAACAACTTAATTCATAAATACATACACAAACATACTTACATATGGATATCTAAATATTTGCATATGCATTTATATAACTGTATATATATATATATATATATATATATATATGTATGTATGTGTGTGTGTATGTGTGTGTGTGTATCAAGATCAAGGAACAGCTTAATAAAAAATATCCAAATGTTGGACAATTTTTGTCTTTATTTTCCCCAAAAATTAAATCAAATATACTGTGTTTAGAATGGCTCATGTTCAGACATAATAGTCATTCATTGTTTGTTATATTTAACAATATAAAGCTAGATATATAAATTATGCTTTTTCATTATGATTCTTTTTCTTTCCATCACTTTTGTTATTAAATATCCCATAATGTGATAGTAGAAGATCTGCCAAGAATTGTGAAATTATCACAATGTGGGATATTTAATAACAAATATGATGAAAAAGTATTTAAATGAAATTGGCTAGATTTTATAACCAAAACAGACACACACACACACATATATATATATATATATATATATATATGGACTACGTATCAAAAGACCTAAAACCTTAGACAAGAAAAAAACTTCAAACTAAGAAAGAAAAAAGTAAAAAAGGCAAAAATGCAAACACCTGCCTAAGCAGTAAATTAGTACTCAATACCTAGGCTATAACAACAGAGCAAAAAAAGCTTCACAATGTCAACCATCAAAGAGAGATAGTTCAGGATGTTACTTAAGTTTCATTCTTTCTTGATCTTCAACCAACTGTGTGTGTATATATATATATATATATATATATATATATATATATAGAGAGAGAGAGAGAGAGAAGCCTGTATCAATTAATTTGAATACTAATATACCAATGAAAATACCTTCATATATAGAGAAATGTAATGAAGGTTTTTATATATGTTATATACCATACCTATGGACACAAATAGGTATGTCCCAATTGTCATAAATATGTTGGACACTATTGTAAGTGGTGGTAATATGCTGTCTAAGTAGTCCACCACTAGCAGTGGTTGACCTACTTCATGTCACTGGCAAGTATTGTATTTTGTTGATGTTATAAAGATTACCATTTCATTTCCAACCTCCATTTTGGTTATTCCTCATTCAGTAACCCTTTCTAGGTTACAACAATATAGATACAGACACTAAATTTTATCTATCATATTTCTTTTTGGTTTTCACCTATGCTCTTCTCTACCATCATTCACTGAGTCTTCAGAAAATATTTATGAATTTGTGTGAATCTAATATCAACTAACAATCTGTTCTTTATTTTGCATGGTCTTTTTGTTATATTACTACATAACCCTTTCTTTTAGACATAAATATTCAAATAAAAGTCAGACAAATATTGAGAAAATTTATGCTATGAAAAGTTGAAAAGGTTGAGTGGTTGCTTGTCTGCAAATTAATTCTGTGTAAGCCAGTGTTTTACACTGAAACAAAATAACTTACGACAATATATAAATAGGAGGAAACAACAGAGAAATACCAAACAGATTTGGCTATTATTTTTAAGTTCCATATTTTAATAATGAAGAACTGAAAAGATAAGAAACCAGGAAGAGAAGAATAAAGGAGGAATCTGAAAAGTCAGAATGGTGAAAGAGAAACACTCTGACAACAAGAAGGGAAAGAAAATCCTAAAGAGAAAAGAAAAGGGACAAAAACAAAATTAGAAGAGGGAGAAATATCGATGCCATAATAACAGAGAAAAAGAAAGTGAAGTGATAATAAAAAAAAAGAAAGAAAGAAATTCTTTTTTTTTGTTCTTATATTTATTCCTCCATTGTTAAATAGTAATTTTAATCTTATCTTGTTTTGGGAAAATAAAGATTTTAAATTAAAATTAATTGAATGTTTTCTATAAATAAGAGTTGAGAAAAATACATAAGTTTTGATTTTGTTGGATTATTTCATAAGAGATTAAGCTTGATCAACTTCACACCACTTTGGTATTCTCTACTGAATTATAAGGATGAAATTTTTACATTTCAATTCATTCTTATCTGCAGTCGATAAATCTATTCGGATTGGAACTCGATAAATCATAAAGTTAAGTAAATGATGCAGTACACATCTTGCATTATTATTTTTAGACCCTCAAAATTATATCATATCATTTGTAAACAACCAAGAAAGCAATGTTTATTTCAGTGAGTAAATTTTTCACATCCATATTCATCCGTCTCCTTAAGGCAATAAATCAGTTTCCAGAAAATCTAGAGAAATTAAGCAGAGACTTTTCTCATTTAAGACAGAAATTGGTTTTATTTTTCTGAGGTCAGATTTATCAGTATTTTTTTTTTATTATAGATGTGAATACAGGCTGTAGAATTTTGAATTCCTTATTATATTAAGTAGATTGTTTTGTTTTCAGACTTTGATTTCTAAGATTGCTTCACTTAAAAAGAAAAGTTAATATTTTCAAATTCATAAAGTCTCTTTAAATATCAGTATTAGCTATATTGCCTTCACAAATGCTCAACTACCACTACCCTATAATAGTTGCTATATTTAGTATTAGTAATGGTAATAGAAGAAGAGGATTCTTATCTTTCCCAAAGATATTCCTGTTCACTTACGTGCTAATACCCTTGGGAAAGGTATGAATCCTCTTCTTCACTCCACCAGCTATGGGTAAATAGCAGGACAGACAAAGTTCTATAGCCTTGGATAGCAACTGGTCTACCGCAGAAAGAAATGGCAACCAACTGCAGAAAAATCTGTCTCGTCAGTCATGTATCGAAAGATACATGATAGCCTAAGCATGTATCATGCATAGCACATAGCTGACTGAATGGTAATATTAGTTGTTTATTTATAAGGAGACATTTAACATTCATTGACTGAGCAGCTAGTACTACTCTCAGTTGAAATTTATAAAATTTAAAACTTCCTCTTAAAACAATTTTTAAGGAAAATAGGTTTCGAGTTCAGTCGCTGTTATCCCCCTTTCCAGTATTGCTGAGAGTTTCCTTCCCAACTTTTTATTTGAAGTCGTGTGGAATGTCAGCCTTTTGATTATATCATTATTTTATCTTTTAGTTACATGTCATATCTATTTTATCTGTTTCTGCTAGTGAAAATCCTTAAGTGATATGGTTTCTGTTGTTCGGTACACTTTTTTATTTGTGTTTAATGAATAAAATATATAAGCAAATCTAACAACTTTTATGGAATAGAGATTTTTTAAATCAGTTTCACTCCACGCAAGGCAGTAAAGCTACTAAGACACAAGGGTTACTGGGTGTGGAAGAATTAAGAACAGGAACACTAACTAAGGAGTGAGAAGAGAAAAGAGTAATAAGGATTACAGTTGATAGGGATTAACATTGCATTTAAATTTTTGCAGATTAAAGTTGGCTGGAAAGTATAGAGCTGGAAGGGAGTTCCACAAGTGAAAAGCATGAGAAAAGAAACTGTTAGCATAGAATTTATGGCTACATCTTGCCAGTTCAAGTGTAAATAGATGAGATCTTGTTGCCAGTCTAGTACCGCGCTTAAAGTGAAAAAGTTTAGATACCATAGCAAAGAGCTTATCCGAAAAATTGCCATGAAAGTATTTATAGAAAAGACACAGGGAGGCAACCTTATGGTGGTGGGAAAGTAACTGAAACTGAAACACCAGATCAGGACCAATAATATTGTTGATTCTTCTTTGGATTTTATCAAGGAGCTGTAGGTAAATAGTAGGGGCACCAAAGCATATGTTGTACCAATATTCTAAGCATATAGATATGTATAACCGATTTTGGAGAAAAGAATTGTCTTGTTTGACAAAGTGAACCAACTTTGTCAGCAGCTGACCTAATAATGGAGTCAATATAAGCTTTCCACTTCATGTCAGTTGAAATGGAAATGGAAACCATAGAAATGTCTAGAAATGAAACCACAGAAATGTCAAGAAAAGAAACCACAGAAATATTAAGTAAGGAAATCACAGAAATGTCTAGAAATGAAACCACAGAAATGTCAAGAAAAGAAACCACAGAAATATTAAGAAATGAAACCGCAGAAATGTCTAGAAATGAAATCACAAAAATGTCTATAAATGAAACCACAGAAATGTCAAGAAATGAGAGCATAGAAATGTCAATAAATAGAACTATAAAAAATATATAAAAAAAATACAACCACAGAACTACTCTCAAATTTTAGTTCTTTACTACAAGTACCAGGTATATATATAAATGCCTGTGCAATGCTCAAAGCATATATTAGGTGTCAGTTTACTGTCAACTTATTTCAAAAGTCAAGTGTCATTGAATCAGCATTCCCTCATGGGTTAAATGAAGTAGAAATATCTAAAAACGATAACACCTCATATTATGGGAAGCTTTACGTCCAATGGCATAGGAAGGGCAACCAGTGAGCCGAGTTCAGATCCTCACCTATACTGTTACACTTGCATAAATGCTTTTGGGAAATACATATCTTCTCTCACAAGCTGGGTTAGCAGGGTAGACTGAGCTCTGTCATGAGTCAACTCTAAACACCAAATTATGGAGAAAGAAACAGGAAACAATCTAACAATATTTCAGAGATAATAAGAAAAAGAATCTTTTGATAACCATAATCATTGATTGATCATCTATATCCTGAAGGGACATGACATTAAAAAATTCCTACAATGACAAAAAGTATACTATTTACATTATTCAGACTATTGTCCTCATCCTTGTCGCCATATTTATTACAACATTTCAGCCATTGTATGCTCCGGCCTTCTTCAGGTTGTTGGAATGTCAAACTAAACTCTTCATTTCACTCACTGGGGGAGACTGTTCTAGTTCCACGTGCCATGTTTAATGGATGTCAGTTATCAGTTATCTCCTGTTAATTCCCCTCTCTAAAGTTCTCCACTGCCTTAACCGGGTATTGAACTCACACTCTTTGGGTCCTGTCACTGGATTTAACTAACGCCTTTATAAATATGGCGACAAAGATGAAGACACTAGTCCAAATAATGTAAATAGTGTACATAATACCTCATCTCAGAAATACAGACAGATACTGACAAAAAGTATTTCCAACATTAAAACACTATTGTACTGTTATAGCATACCTGTGAATGAAAATGGGTATGTCCCCATTCCTATAAATACAGTATTTATACTGTATGTGGTCTTCCATTTGGAATCACTGTGGTCTTCCACTTGGGATTCACTTGACTCACTTTGAGCAGTTGATGACTTTCTACATGCCACGAGTGAAACTTGTATGTTATTCTTGTTCTAGATATTATCATTCATTTCCAACTTTTGTTTGATTATTCTATTCAGTAACCTTCCCCTAGGTTACAACACATATGAAAAGCAATGTTCTTGTATCATAATATCATTAGAAAGGACAAGAAAAAAGAATATCAAGCTTTTGAACTGATATCGAATTGTTCACATTATATGTATTCTGCAGATAACAAACTCATGTAATTAATTCCCTTTGTAAAGATCTCTAAAGCAATAAACTATTATTTACGCATTTTTGTTTTACCATGGATCAGAGAAGGATACATTTCAACTATTTTAGAAAGACTGATTATTTTTAACCACTTGACATTAAAGTTATATTCAACTCTTTCCAAACAATTTGTTGCTGGATTTTATACATTATAAAATTTACTGAAATTAACTAAAATGCAGTCACAAGGAGCAGTGATCTGAATCTGCAGAGAACAAGTTACCTTATCGATGATAACTTACTGGTTTGCTATTTCCATCTCTCGAGCTTGCTAAATCTTCTTGCCAATGGTGGAGGTTGACAGGTGTCCCACTTCTTCGTCACAAGTCATGCTAGTCAGGGCACTTCTCAATCCAATGATGCACTCTTCTATGCAGTAGTACACTGTCACCATATTGTGTTAAAAGTCATCAATGAAATTCAGCCTCTGACACACCTTCCAACCAGAGAAATCAGATTACAGCTCCTTGTTGCTTCTTGATGCACACTGCCAGTAGAGTGGCCATGTTTACACTGTAACAGCAGCAAGAAAACTGGTGCAACCAACATCAAACTTTGATCATGTGATCACAATAGTAACAACTATAAGAAGGCATGAGCAGAAGGCAGTTTGGCAAACCTAAAGATCTGTTATGGCGAAAGTGTGAATAATTTTTGAATTAGCATTATATATTTCACAAAATGATAGAAAGCAAAGATTTTTAAAAACTTTTTATTATTTGAAACAGACACCTTTAATTGCTAAGTGGCTATGAAGCCACATAAAAATAGGTTAAAAAATAGTGATAGGTTTTCATGGTAAAATGATAAAACTGTTAGTGAATTAAATTTTTTAAGTTATAGTTGCTTATGGTCAATATTCATTCAAACAAATGGTAACAAAAAACTTCAAGTTTGTTACTTGAGTTACACACACACACACAAATACATAGGCATATATTTTTGTTGAGGGAAAGATCAGAATTAATCAAAGAGGATTTGTTATAATGATTTAAGGCAATGTTTTGCAAGGGTGGATGCTCTTCCCTGATACCTAACTCAGACACTGACGGTAGTTTAAGTACACCAAGTGTTTTTATTGAGATACCACCTCCAGGAAAGTTGGCATTCAAGACATATATATATATATATATATATATATATATATATATATATATATATATGAAATCACTTTAAACATTATTTTTAGTGTTTTATGTTTTATTTTTTAAAGTGATAAAACCTATCAGATTAATAAATAAAAAATCCATTACATCTTCATATATATATGTGAATGGAGCACTTTGGCTGATGGGCATTTGTTTACATTTGTAAAAACAATATGCTAGATTTAGTTGTGTAACTCTACCGAGTGAAGATAGCTCTGGGTGACACCAAATTAGTTGTGTTTCAATCCTGGCTTGAGGCATTCGGAGGTCTAGTAGTCGCACTGAGGAGCTGTGATACAGCAAAACAGTACTGTCTGTGAATGACATATATATATATATATATATATATATATATATATAATGTATGTGTGTGTGTGAGAGATGTCTACATCTAACAGTTTCAACGGTGTAGGGGTGCGAACGGGATGCCAGCCTCATAGGACATTTAAATTCACGAGGCCTAGGGACAAGCGAAAGCAGCTCCTTGGAGCAATTACCATGAAAGTATTTGTAAAAAAGACAGAGCGAGGCAACATCGCGTCTGTCTCACCAATGAAATATGAAGGGAATGAGGGTGTTTCCTAGCCATGACGGTTACCACCGGTGGAATGAGGGAATGTAGTTTGTCTGAGCACTTTCCATGGAAATAATGATGTTAGATGAACAAATTAAAACTGAAAGGACAGCATTGTTCATTTATTTTAGGATAAAAAATCAGAAAATATTTCTTATAACTTGATATTTTAGTCTAAAATAGAGAACAACTTTTGCCTGACTGGTAAAAACTGAAAGAATTCTAAATAAATAATTATTCTTATCACCTTCGTGGAATTTCAAAGCTCTATCTCTTGGCAAAACACAACTCAGCAGAATCACCACATCACTGACATAGAATTATGATTAACCTTGTCTCCAAGAGAGAGAAAACAATCAGAGAGTAACAAAGTTAAAAATATAGCCTGTTAAATGTACCAGAAATATAAGTATTTTTTTTTTATAAATCAATTCATCCGAAGTAAGGCGGTACTGTCTTTAAGATGCAAGGAGGCTAATGGAAGTGAAAGAGAATGAAAAGATGTTAGAAGGAAGTGGAAACCCAATCCTAAACATGGAACAAGGGATAAATCCTTATCCTGTTCAATAGTCTGGGAAGGAACTGTGAACCAGATGATAGGCAAATGTATATACACATATTGATAAAAAAAAAGTAAATAAAAATATATATAAGCAGTGGGGTGACCGAGCTTAGCACAAAATGGCAACAGCTGGTTTCATGCTTGAACACAATATTCAGGCCATCAGTGCCTGCACCACTTATATTTAGATAAGCTTTAGTTAGGATAATATGCACTTTTACCCCATACATATAGCATACCTTCAAACTATATTTTATCATATATTTTTTTAATCAATTCACCCCAAGCAAGACAATGATGCCACTAAGATGCAAGGGGATACTGGGAGTGAAAGAGAATGTGAAGACTTTAGAAGGTATTGGAACCTCAAATCTAAACAGGAAACAAGGGATAACCCTTTACTCCTGTTCAAAAGATCAGGGAGGAGTTTGTGAACTGGGTGATAGGCAGACCTACCTGCTCCTATTAAGCCTCTCTATTCTCATAAGTAACTGTCTTTATGCAAAAAACACTGTCCATGACTACACAAAAATAGTGATATGCAGAATTTTTATTTTTATCTTTTGATTCAATCAGCTTAAAATATAACCATGACTTCCAAGAAGTTTGTTATAATCACTAAGCATAAAGTAATACACATAAATGAGTATGCATCTATCAATTTTTGGTGAGGGTGGATAGTGGATTAAAGTATTGATTTAAACATATCTGTTTTCTTGTAAGTTCAATCTCTGTGTCTGGTAGGGATTACTGCCATATCATGTTGAACACCAGTTCTCATACAATCACCAAAGTTAAGCAACATCGACATTGGATTAGTACCTCAACGGGTGACCACTTGGGAATACTAGGTACTGTAAGTATGAATGTATGTGTAGTTTAATAGATAATAGCTCGGAATGAGAAATTGAAGAGCCGAGTTTGAATTCCAGTCGTGTTTCATTACATTTATTTATGTGCAAATACCCTTGTGAGTGCTATGAATCCACTCTCTTCCATTTATGGGTTAAGTAATAGGACTTGTATCTGAAAAGGCAATAGTCATTTCCAAAAACAAAAAAAACATTATTCCAACAATACAAAAATATGTTTCGGCTTTAAATAACCTACAAAAGGTTGATAAGCCATAAAAATAAATCATTCAATCAAACGCTGTGTTTGATCATGCTGAAAAGTTACATTTTGCGAATCATTGGAAGAAAAGGACAAGTGACACAAGTAAATAAGATGAGTGAGTATTGTTATGAAATATTATCTAAGCATGGCAATGCCTTTGGGAAAGGCATAAAAACATCACCTCTCTCCCATGAATAGGTTAAATAGCACGGTAGACTGGCTTATCTAGGCTTGGGTGGCAATCAGTCTATGAGAAGGCTAGATCTGAATTGAAAACCAATCTGAAAAGGGAAACACATCTGTTACTGCCACAGCTGCCATACATGTGGTGTACCTATGATACTAATCAATTACAGGACTCATGTTCATGACGTTTGGTTTGCTATTAAAAAGAATGTGTTAAAAACAGCAAAATTTAGTTAGTAACAAAAAAAGAGTACTGAAGTATTATGTATATTGAATCTCCTACATGGCAGTCATGACAATCTCATTAAAAATGAAGAAGAGACTGGAGGCAACAGGAATGCGGTTCTACAGAAGGATCTTGTGAATAATAGGGACTGAATATTAGAGTAACGATAAAGTTTTAGAGAAGGTGGAAACAAAATGGATAGTTATACTTAGCATCAGAAAGACATAGTTGAAATTTCTTGGGCACATAATGAGGAAAGAGAGTTTTATAAAATTTAACATTCACAGGATAATGTGAGAGTAACAGAGGAAAGGAGTGCATAATCTACTTAATAAGTTTGCGTTAATGGTTGCCAGAATAAGGATTAGAAGATCTAGCAAAAAGACAAACTAAACTAAGTGCTACAAAGGATAAGAAATTGTGGAGAACCATGATCCCCCACATTGTGAAAAACATTGCACATAGAAGTAAAAAGATGGGCAATACTGTATTTCCATCCTTCAAACTGCATATTTTTGTCAATCGTTTGACCTTTGAAGGATGAACACTGAGCTATGAAATGTGCTTACATTAAAAAATGTTATACTTGGATCTATAAGGCAATTACTAACATGTTAACATTAGGAACTCAAAGGTTAAGTGCAAAAATATCATTAAACAGTTTCAGGGATATAGAGTTCATTAATTAACACATTATCCTAGTAATTTAATGCACCACTGTCAGTAATTGAGTTATGTGTTTCATCAAATAGGAAACACTTTTTAATAATATTTGTAATGAAATTTTAATTAAAATCATTCAAAGCTACCTTGTTAAAACAACTCAAAATTTAATCTTTGATTATGAAAAACAATGGTTGATGATAAACATGTCTTCCTTGGAATGAAAATTAATAATATGTAATTCATAGATGAAAATAAATATTTAATAAAATTTACATGATACACAATTCTATTTTCTCAAAATATTTGGGCTCTGAGTGACTTGAATGGTTTTAATGATCCAATTTTAGGAGGAAGACAAACTGCGAATATATGACTGAGTACAGAAAGTTTCTCGACACAACACATTTAGCAAAATCTATCAAAAAGTCTTTAATCCCTTCTTTATTGTACCAAGAACCTTTCAGCACACACCCATGAGAAAACTGATTTTTACCAATGTGTTCTATATTCTAATTGTTAAAGTTCACTTTCTGAAAAAATTTTGCTGTTCAAATAAAATAATGCAAAAAGAAATCACTGAGATTTCCAAGAAATCAATCAGAATTTCAGAGTTTTATGAAAAACGAAAAAATGACACAAGAAAATGAATACATTTTTTTTCGGTTTAATTGAGCAAAATTGTCAGAATGAAAAATATGGAAATGAAATTCTAATCTATCATTCAAAGCAGTCATCTAATTTTCCATTCTGTCTGCAAATCTGTACTTAGCCAGGATTTCATTTATTGTGAATAACTGATTTATGATTATTATAAGAAAATGACTGACATAAACAAACACACATACATACACACCATATTAGCAATATTTTTATACTAACATTTAACTTATATAAAATAAATAATTATATGCATCAATGCAATACAGAATTAAGTCAAATTAAAATATATTTAAATAAAAAAAGAGAGCTGTAGAAACAGAAGTATACTAATACATAAATTGTAGGTCTATCCATATATATATAGATATATTGAAATTATAAAGATCTGTTGAGGATGGACTCTTTTCGATAGTAATATTATACAAAGGATATAAATAGTGAAACAATTTAGATTTATTGTGATGCAATTAACCTTTATTTGCAGGTATTACTTCCCCATGTAAATTGTATGTTTTCAAAGCCCCTCAAATGCAGTAGCTACATTGTTAATTGCAGTCTCGGTCATTTACTGTTAGCATAGCAGGAGATGATAACACAACAATGAAATTTAAGCGCAATATCCATTGGTGATCATAGTCAATTTCAATTTAATTCTTTTATATGCTATATCACTTCACAATATGGGCAGTCATGGCTCACCACAAATTCATATCCTTTGTTGCTCTTTGTAAGGTTTACTTTTCACTGTCACTCCTAGTCCATATTTTTTCATCCTTTTGTTGCTATGTTACTTACTGCTTTCCTTGTTCACATATGCCCATAGTATACTCAACATCCTTCTGTAGAATTTCACCTGTGTTTCCCAATTATATATATATATATATATATATAAGCATTTAAAAATTGTATTTCAAGAGTTATACCGAGTGTAACAGCAAAATTCTCCAAATCATGTAACAGCATGGGATAATTGTCCATCCCACAAAATGTTTAATATCTAAAACCCACTAAGCTAATTAAGTTTTTTTCCAGGTTTTCATATAAGACATTTAGTCATCTGGACACAATTTGTTGCAAAAATCACTGAAAAACCCTTTGAGTTATTCAGCTAGAAAGAGAACAGGTTAAAATCATTTTATGTCAGCCCACTATGTCTTCCCAACTGAGCAATGTTGAGAGGAAAAAGATCATTCAGGCCTTCAGTAATGGTAACAACATTCATACTCTGGCTTCCATCTTCAAAGTTCATTCAAGAACCATCCTTTTGGAATAAGTTTAAAAAAGAAGGAGCAGTAGAAAGGAAAAAAAGGACAACAGCAGGAGAGGTAATCAATTCAACTTCGATCTAAATACATTCTTCTTGTTCAAAGTAGAGTCCAATTGTGTTATAAAACCTCAGAGAATTCCAGTAAGCTATCTTTAATCATTTCTAAGATACAACAGTTCAAAGTTTAATCTAACAATTACACAATTTTGCTGTATAAACCTGATACATATATTTGCATTATATTCTGAAAAGGCTAATTTTATCATGTAGATGCATAGATGTATATTTCTAAACATCCATATCAAGATTACAAATATATTTAAGCAACTAGACAATATATAGATGTAAAAATACATTTATAGTTGATTACTCTGCTATAAAGTATATGTTCTGAATTCCATTAATTTTCCACCAACAAATTTCATCTTACATCTCTATCAGTTAACATATTGGGATTCTTCTCAATATTTCAAACAGATGTTTATATAAAATTTCCTACATAAAATATAATAAAAATGATTGTATTATGAATGTTAACAAATATTTTTTTTTTCAAAACCACTAATTTCTGTTCATCTGAATACAAGGTCTAATGACTAAATTGTTAAAGAACATTCAAGGAAATTTCTTCTGCTTATTTTTCCATTTTATTGTCAGCACAATTCTAAACACAATGATAGCAATATCGATGAAATTATCATCTTTTAAATGTAAGCAAAGTAGTTCCTCTGTTTTGTTATTAAAATTTCTTATTAATGGAAGACAAGTTTATATTTGAAAATAGTTGAATACAAATATTACTTAAGTAATACATGGTCATCTGTAGTAGTTTGATGTCATACACTCAAGTTCCCTTTTATCATATAATTTTCATCATATTGTTATCAGTAAAAAAAATAAAAACAAGATTAAGAAAAACTGAGTGGATATGTTTTATGTTAGAAATATCTCCCAAAAGCAATGGTGATTTGTGAGTTTTCTTGCAATTCAGTACTCATACACTTTGATGGGTTTCTTTGAAATTTGATACCTGCACATTATGTAATACATACATTGAAAATTTCCTTCTACATTTGACCTGGTACGTCTACTATATATCTGGAAATTACTGACAAAATCCAAAGAAGAATCTGCAAAGTTATCAGTCTCAATCTGGCATCTTGACTTTAGTCACTTTCCCACTGCTGTAATGCAAATTTCCCATGCTTTTTTCTATAAATATTTACATCAGAATTGTTCTGACAAGTTTTTCTCTTTTGTACCTTGATTTCTCAAATTTAAGCACAGTACAAGAGTTTAGCAGCAAAGCTTACATCATTTTATTATTAAAATTGCTGGATATAACCATAACTTCTATGCTCATAGTTTTTTCTCTCACATTTTTTACTTTTGGAACTCTCTTCTGGCTTCTTGTTTTCTGGTCAATCTTAAATTTAAATACAAAGTTAGTCATCATGTTCTAAGTCCCTGAATTCAGATATTTCATTGTCCTCCCTGATTATTTCACTCTCAGTAACCCCTTGTATCCTAATGATTTTTATTGCCTTGCTTGGGTTGAATCAATGAAAAAAAATTATTTCAGTAGAAATTTTCATCATTTACATATATATTGCAAAACTGCAGTGGCAAAAATCTTAATTTTGACAGTCAAGGGGTTAAGCTTTGGCACTGAATTAATGAATTTTAAAGGAAATGAAATATATTGTTTTATTAAAACATAATTTTAAACTTGTTATCTGTAAATATATATGTACAATTATAGTAATAACTTTTTGGTAAGCTTTCTTTTATTTTATTTCTGTTGATTTCATTGCAACTTTCAGTTTATTATTTTAGCAGTATTAAAAAAAACAGCATGAATCAGAAAAAAAACCTCAGATACCTGGTGAGATTTGAACTTACATTACTTATCCTTGGGAGACTGTAAAGGTCAAAGATTAACGATTCTAGATTTCTGATAAAAAGTAGAAGAAAAAAGAAACAGAAAAACTAGCTGAAACTTAACAATAATTGACTATGGTTCATCAAAACAATGCACAGATTCTTTTACCTATGTACTTAATGAAGTTTATATATATATATAAATCACTTTACCCCAAGCAAAGTACTAAAGCCACTAAGACACACAGATAAGAAAAAAGAGAAACATTATTATTATTAAGGAGTAATAACAATAGAAGAATAGTCATGAAAACTGTAAATAATGATTGACATTGCATTTAAATTTTTGAAGATCAAAGTTGACTGTAAAGCATGGAACCAGTTAATTAATTCCACATGCAAGAAATGTGAGAAAAGAATCTGTTAGCATACAACTTACGGTTACATCTAGCCAATTCAACGGTTGAGACCTTTCCGCCAATTTAGTACTGCACTTAAATTCACAAAGTTTATGTACCATAGTAGAGAGTTTATCCGAACAATTACCATAAAAATATTTATAGAAAAGGCACAGGAAATCTACATTATAGTGGAGGGAATGTGACTGAAAGGTCTTATAGCCTGGACATGTTGTTAGTGCTGAGTAAGCCAAATACTCATTATTATTTGAAGGTTTTGGAATAAGTATACATTAAGATGTACATTGTGTTGTAATGGATATCAACTCAGTAAGAGAAATCAAAAGGCCGGGTTTGAATTCCAGTCAGCTTTTTTACATTCACTTATGCACAAATACCCATGGGAAATATATAAATCCATTTCTTCTTTCCTAACAGAATAGACTGGGTCCTATAGTCTTGGTTGGCAACCAGTCTACTACAGAAAGAAATGGCAACCTACTGCAGGAAAATATTCTGCCTATTCATGAATCTAGAGAGATCACCCAAGCATGTATCATGTATGGCACTTAACTGACTAGATAGATAAAGTCCTACCAACCATCTTTCTGTAAACAGAGGGAGTGGTTGGTGGGTTTAAAGGTAATTAGCCTTTAATGTTATATTTTTGTTTGTATATAAGATTAGTTGGGTGTTGTATATTTCTAGTCACTGTGCACATTTTTGTCTTCAATTTTTGCTTTTATGAGGAAGGACTGGTAAACTGGTTTAGCTGTTTTTAATCATTATATTTTGGTATTACTAAATCAGGAAAATACATATTTTTTGTTATCCCTTAGTTATGAATCTTTTTTAATGTCTGTTTTTATTGCTTTAATAAAATTTTGTACCCCTGTGAAAATAATTCACAAGTAATAAAGAAAAAGAAAAATGTGGAGAGCCATGACTGCATGTATCTTGAAGGGACAGGGCATTAAAAATATATGCTTATTATCTTTGCAGATTATCTATCTTTTTAAAGAAAACTTAAATAATATTGTGGCTTGGTGTCATATAAACTTCTTAGAATAAAAAATGGTCTTGTTTAACAATCAATACCAAATATTTGTCTTATTGATATATATTTTGTGGGGAAACAGGAGGATTTCTGTTGGGGTATACAATAGGATGTGCATTGTGGAGTAATGGATATCGGCCCGGAGTGAGAGAGCTGAGTTCGCATTCCAGTCGAGTTTGTTGGATTCACTTACACATAAATACTCTTGCTATGGGATGAGTAGTAGAACAGACTGGGTTCTTTAACCTTGGTTGGCAACCAGTCTACCACAGAAAGAAATGACAAACTACTGCAGGAAAAAATCTGCCTCGTCAGTCATGTATCGAAAAATACATCATCACCCAAGCATGTATCATGTATAGCACTTAACTGACTGACTGATACAATAGGAAACCACTCCACAATCTTTCCCAGGAAAGCATGACAGTTCACAGATAATAAAGAAAAATTAATCTGTGTAGAGCCATGATCACCTGTATCCTGAAGGAACATGGTATTAAAAGAAATATATTTATCTTCTTTCCAGCTTATCTTTCTTTTTAAAGAAAACTTAAATAATATTGTGTCATATAAATTCCTTACAATAAAAAATTCTGTGTTTCAAATCAATATCAGGTATACACACACACACATATATATATATATATATATATATATATATATATATATATATATATATATATATATATATGGAGAAACAGGAGGATTTCTGTTGAGGTATACAGGACTAGCAAGTCATGATTGATTTCAGTTATTTGAAGAAATCAAACCAGAGTTATTCAGTTTATTCTTTCCAGATGATCATTGAGAAAAGCCAGAAATGGAAAGAAATAATCCATATTATTCTTCTGGTGACTAACTTAGTTCATTTCTATTTATGTTTTCATGGTATACTAATTTATTACATCCTACAAGGGATATTACAGTAGGTATTCAAAACACTATATTCAAATGATGATAAACTACAATGATTCAGTTCTTAGTATTTGTTTACTAAATATACAACTTTAGGAACTTAAAAAATTTCTATGAAAAATATGAATATTAATAAAAACATTAAAATTAGTATGATTTCCGGTTTTCCTTTTCCAATGAATTGAGTAAAATTATATGAATAATATTTTTTAAGTGGTATTTAAACTGAGAGTTTAATACAAGTAAAATATACAAGATATCTGCATAATATAGTGTCTATCAACATGGAAAATGGAACTGGTCAGCTGTTAAATTACAGCCTAGTCTATTGTGCTTACTTTTGCACTAATGCCCTTGGGAAAGTCATGAATACATCTCTTATTCCCCATCCTATGGGTTAAATAGGAGGACATACTGGGTTCTCTAGCCTTGGTCAGAAGCTGGTCTAGAAGGACTATATTGAATTCAAAAGCACAGAATAGTCACAGGAAATTACTTCACTGTTTTTTCAGGAAGTCATCTCTATTCAAAATAAAGAAAAGAGTGTTATAATTACTTACATCCTTTAGCATTATAAAATTGTAAGGACCTGTTATATAATTTGGACAGCTTGATCATCCACTTTCTCTGCACAGATCAGCTGTGATTGTTATGGCCATTTTTTAAAATTTATTACATCAAATACAAGGCCTAAGGACAATGCAAAGTAGAGGGTTACCGATTGAGATTGCTGTAAGGGAGGTGGAAGAGGAAGTAAGAAGTGTATATTATGAGGACATGTAGGAGTGATATCGGTTAACTCTGGACTTCAAAGAAAGTTAAAAGTCAATCATTTTCTATCTTCCTTATCCTCATTTTGTTGGCAATAACCATCTACATTGAGTTGTTTGTATTGAGTGAACTTTAGAGTAGTATTTGAGCCCTGTATTGGGTGACATTTTTGTGTATATATATATATATATATATATATATATATATATATATAAAATTCCAAATAGGAATGTAGCGTTAAATGATTTTGGACAAGCATAATGACAATTTGGAAAAATGTTCTTTTATAGTGTAGCATGGAAATATCCACAAGGGAAAAGGAAAAAGAAATGAAATGATTAATAATGACACCTGTGAAATAATAAAGGAATTATTTTGTAGAAAAAAATTCAATAGAAATAAGAAATAAAGTATATTTTTTTTTTACAAAATAAAGTTATCAGTTTTTTTTATATAGCAATTTTTGATTCTTTCATTTCTTTTCCTCTTTCAATGCCAAGATGAATTACTTTTCATCTTTTGCAATAAAAATAAACAAACAAATCTATACAATTGGATTATTGTTATTAGAATGTGCAAAAATGTGAAGCCCACACTATTGTTATCATTATTAAGCTGCAAATTGGACTTGGAATTTGTTTTGAAGAGCATTTTAACAGTATTGCCCTAACAGACATCTCATTACTATGTGTTATTCTTGCTGCATTATGTTAACGAACCCCCACAAAGAGTAATTAGGCATTATAATATAGACAGTTGATGTTCTTAGTATATAGTTAAAAGGAATAAATGACTGAAGCAGAAGTGATCATATTTAAAAATGGTATTTTTGGTTCAAATTTTAAAACTGACACAGATTCTAATTTTTGAACATTCCTGAGTGAATTCATATTTATTTGTGTTCAGGTCTATGAACAGCAAGAAGGTTTTAAACAAATTTAACTCTTTTAATTCTCTGTTAAATATCCTCCCTTCTATATGGCAGTGTGTTGGTTCCAACATCTCCATCTCCAAACTTACAGACAAATCCTACAAATACATGATATGATTTCTTCTTATTCAATAAAACTGACCACTTCTTGGTCTCATCTGCCATATTTTTTCTTTCTTATTTTGAAGTCAAAATGCTACAGTCATTTGACTGTATCCCTTCTGCATGTGGGTACTGTTCTGACTTTGTGATTCTTTTGCATTATTACTGTTGCTTTGTCTAGTATTTTTTTGCATATATTGTTTGTATTAGTATTATCTTAGTATTATTTTGCTTTGTTCTTTCTTTCTTTTCTTCTTATTTATTGAGAACTTAGTCAATTCTGTTTGTTGGTCATTTAGCCAATTATATCTAACTATGATCAGTTACTCTACACACTGAATAATGGTTTATTTTGTCAAAAGTAAACAAATCCTTAAATTATCGTGATGTGATTCTACCAATGTATGTTAAGAAAGCCATAGATGGGGTATCTAAGTAATGAGGAAGATTTAAGAAGAAAGTGATTTAGGGGACCCATAATGAGAAATGGAGGCTTGGAGAAATTAACACTCACAGGAGACATCAAAGGCAAGTGAAACAGAGGAAAGCAGAAAGTAACCTATTTGATAAATTTGAGCAAATAAGTGAAGGAAAAAGTACCACAAAAAAAAAAGAATTGTTGTAAAGAAACAAGTACTACTCAGAGAAACAAAAAAAAACAGGAAGCTGTGGAGAACTACAACTACCCATATCCTGAAAATGCATGGCATAGAGAAAGAGAGATATTGCAACTTCAGAAAATCTTTGTATATAGATAATCTACCATAAATACCTATTCTATTTTTTATATCAATGCGCAATGTTTTTAGTGAATTTTATAGAAAATGGTTGGATGAATAATTTAAAGGAGGAAAACATTGAGAGGGTTAAATAAAGAAAAAAAAAAGGATCAAGAAAACATTTTTAGAAAAGCATGAGTATATGCTGAAACATACCCAGCCACAACTGAAAGAAATGACCTTTGAGAACTTAGGTAAACACTAAAACACCTGCAGAAGTGGCATTCTGAATCAAAGAGTTTAAACTTGGATGAGACAGAAGCTGCAGATGTCTTTCAAGTGTATATATACTAAAAACAAATACTTGATTTCCTCGAAAACAAAGAAATTTCAATTTTTAACGTTAATAATTTCATTCTTTGCGGGCTTACAGTTTCAAACAGCATTACTAAAAACAAATGAAATTTTACTAAATTCAGTTTGTATAATGTAAATGTTCAGTACTGAACTTAGTTTGTATTATAGAATACTTTTCTCCTTCTGATACACTATAAATACACAAATGTAACCTTCATAAGGTTAACAAATTTGAACATTTAGTAAAATCTGCACCAATCTTTAAGCGATATCATTATAATATTCTTTCAATTTTTGTATGATTGCTTTGTGCTTTTTACAATGACAAAGTGAAAACGGCACAATTTCTTATTGCATGGTACTCATAAAATATTCTAAAATTAAAACAGCACAATTTCTGATAAATTTTCATTATTAAATTCCCTGAAGGTTACTCAGATCAAGACTCACCTGATGAAGGCCAAAGCTTACACTGTCTGAAATGCTGTGATAACAAAAACAGATGAGGACAATAGTCTGCATGCAATGTAAAACAATAATGATAGCTCGTCATCCTAGAAATTCAGACAGAAAAGTTGGAAAGAAGATATAATATCTGGTTTACTGAGCATCTTTTAACATAATTATTACAGCTTTCTCTTTCTGGTTCACAAGAGCATCATTGGTCAGTTTATATTATCATTTTGTGTGACACTTGAGTAACATGACTGTAATCTTTAGTGTCACTGACAGACAAGCATAACTAATGTAGACAACAGACTGGCAGATGTATGATGTCTGCCATTTTTGTTTTGACCTTGACGTCTGGATCTGAAGTGCTATTTGAAGTTTCAGGATCCTTGGATCAGTTGCTAAAATAATGGTATCTGGATTGAAGAAGAATTTTTTGACATTGTTTTTGTTGTACATATATTTAATATTTTAAGTCTCACATCTCAAGTTGTTCTTGTACAATGTTTCAGTTGACTGATTATATACATTTAGGAGGAAACAAATTGTTTACTTTATTTTTCATGCTTGACTTAGATATTAAATTATCACATAGTCATGTATACTTCTTCTCTTTAACGTTTTATCATTTAAAAGACAAATACAATTAACTAGTAATGTATTAATATTTTGTATGCTAATGAAAAGCAGAAGATGTAGGAGATAATTAATGGTTGTTATATCTAGATTTGTACAAGGAACATTAGTTTGGGGATTCCACTCAGGAATTGTAGTTAAGCTAAACTCTGCTAACCTTCACATTTCCCCACCTTCTTGGCCTTGTGGGTTTTTACAGCAGACTTGGCAATGTCCAAATTACTGATGATTCTTACACCCATACTTTATCTCGTCATACACAGCAACTGTGGGCACTTGGAGATCTCAACACAGATTTGTTTGCTAGGCTTCAATATGACAAACTCACACTCACCACTCTTGATAAAACTGGGTGCAACCTCAATCTGCTTTTATGGTCTGTATGATTGAGGATAATATTAATACAAGTCTCAAGAGCTACTCAATGTAGAAGGTTACTTTTAAAGTGGAAATGGAGAAGGTGTGTGATATGAATGAAAGAGGAGGTGATAGGAAGCAAAAATTATGAAGATAAAAAGGATAAATAATGATTGACTCATGACTTGAAGAAGTTAAGACTATACTGCTTAGGAAAACACTTAGAGGGGAGTCAAATTGATAGTTGTGCATGCTATCTAATGTTTGTTTTATAAACTTGGAATAAAAATCTCTGCTTTTAAAGCTAATGCAAGTGGAACTTAAAAAGGAACACAAATTAATATTGGAATTCTGTATTGCATTGATTTAAAAATTTAATGATGCTAAATTAAATAGTTAATGTTAGTCACATATGCGATAAATTTTTAGAGTATCCTTAATAAATATTTTCACTAAATAAAATCATATCCAACAATGTGTACTTTGATTCTAAGAAACACACATCACGTAAGTAAATGTACACCAGTTGTTTATATATAAGTAAATAATTGATATGGAACATTTTGTCGGTATTTAGCCAAACATGTACAATTTTATATTTTTTATTACATACATACATACATTATATATATATATATATATACACACACCTCTCTCTCTCTCTCTCTATATATATATATATATATATATATATATATGTATAAAATATAATATTGTTGCAATGAAATTATAGTTAATCTCAAAATGTAATAAAATTTTAAAACACAAGGTATATTTATTACAATAATATAGATATTTTTATTATTTTCTCATATCTCTTACTCTCTGTAGCCTTTTATAAAAAATATAATTCATCTATCTTAACTGGAAGATAAAACTGACCATTTTGGAAAAATTTTAAATTAATTATTATGATTGTTTTTATTTCTTTAATATTGCACATAAAAATATACTGTCATTATTTTCAATAAATTCCAGATCAAGAACAAATTTTTTTCCTAAATTACTTTAATTAAATTAATATTATAATCTAGTAAGGAGATTGATATTTAAATATTGATTGGCCAAAAAGTTAATTTGGTTATTTAGTAGAAAATTTACTTAATAAACTGAACAAACTTTTTTGGCTAACACAGCATGTCTATTCAAACAGCATTAACCTTGAGCTCCTTGATAAAATCTAAAGAAGAATCAGCAATCTTTTTGATCCTGATCTGGTGGCTTGGTTTCAGCCACTTTCCCCATCACCATAATGTTTCCTCTCTGTTGCTTTTCTATAAATATTTTCAGAGTAATTGTTCAGATGATCTCTTTGCCATAGTACCTAGACTTTTTGAATTTAAGTGCAGTACTAGATTGGCATTGAGATCTCATCAATGCTGGCAAAATGCAGCCATAAGTTCTATGCTAACATTTTCTTATTTTGCACTTCTTGCTTGTGGAACACACTTCCAGCATGATGCTTTCCAGCCAACTTTAATCTGCAAAAATTTAAAAGCAATGTCAATCATGATCTCCTGTCCTCCTGATTACTCTTTCCTCTTCTTGCTCATGATTAATGTTTCTATTCCTAATTCTTTCACACCTTGCAACACTTTGTGTCTTAGAGGCATTACTGTCTTGCATGAAGTGATACCAATTAATATATATATATATATATATATATATATATATATATGAGATTGCAGGAAAATTTTCTGGCTAATATCCATTGAAAACTTGCAATATCTTGATATTTTGAAATTGCAGTGGTATTTAATTTCCTCAAGTTTCTGTATTAAATTAGGTAAAAAGTAAAGTTTATCTCTTAAAATATGTTCAGAAGGGTTTGTACATTTTCTGTGAACTTATAAAAAGAGACATTATATTTTGAACTTTGTGAAATATCCAAAATAAGAAGGTCATGTATTGCTTTCAGTACAAACCTGTATGTTTTCTTTTTTTCTTTCATCTGTTAAAAGCTCTAAGCAGTTTTGTGCATTTTGTTGAGTGTATGTAAAATTACAGTCACATGAGATTTTATACAAATTACATATAATTATGATGAAATACATTTTGTAATAATGCCGTCTACTAAAACTAAAATCTTATTGGAAGTTTGAAGATTTAATATACAAGTCATTTTATGCAATGTCAGGTGATGTAGAAGACACAAAGCAAGCACTTACAGTAAAGATTCATCTGATGTTTAAGTATGAAAATTCTTCAAAATATGATCAGCTATTTTTGAGCACTTTGCAGAAGAGAGAAGGACCCCGAAATAGAGATTGTTCTAAAAGTCAGTAGCCTAAAGGTAAAAGAAAATTCACAGAACAAAACAAATATCCATTTTACAGAACAAATTTCTTTCCCTTCCGATGTAAGTCAGTCATTGATAGGAATCAAACAGACTGAACTTTGAACATTGTACAAAGAAAATTCCACTAAAAAATTCAGTGGATAATGATATTGCAGGTTGTAGATATAATTAAGCATGCATGTGTGTGAGTGTGTGTGTGTGTCTCTCTTTAAATATATATATATGTGTGTCTATATATATATATATGTGTGTGCGTGTGTGTGTATATTCAAGAAAAAAGAGAAACCACAAATGTTCTTGGTTATAATGTGTATTTTTATTTATTTATTTAATTTTTAAAAATTCATATTATACTTTATTTTCCATAATTTTTGCTACATCAGTTACAAGTATTATGACAATCATCAGGCAAAGAATAGTTACTTCCACATAGTATTTAAAGGAATTTGTTTTCTTTAGGTTTTCCTATGTTTAACCATTGTCTTTTGTGTATGGTAGTAATCCAAATTATTCTTGTATTGGTGGAGAAAATGTTCCTTTGCTTAAAGGGTAATAAAATAATTAGGATTGGTCAAAGAAAGGTGGAAAGAAAAAAAGTCTTTGTTCTTATTTTTTAATGACCTCTGTATCTTTTTAAACCTATCTCCATTTTTATATATTGGATATGTGCTTTTGTTAGCATGTGTATATTTACTAATGTGTTTTATCCATTAGATTTCATTGGACTTAGATTTGTTGATGTCGCCACAACAACACATGCGCACGAGAAAAGAGACACAGATAGTTTCAAAATATTTTGAAAGAATATTTTTTCATTCTATCCAAATCCATCTGTATTCTTTTTTTTATTCTTTTTCTCGCAATCACCTTTTCCACTGATTATCCCATATTGTGTCAAGAATGGTAATATATTGTGGGAACCTATATACAAATTTATCATAGCTGAAACTAGTAATCAAAGCACTTCCCAGACATTTTTGTGTATGAGTATACCTATTCCTTCTCCATACAGATATATTGTTTTATTACAAGGAAATAGTATGTATACATACACACTTTGTATGATGCATAGAGTTTGTGTGTGTGTGTGTGTGTGGTTCATCTAGTGTGTTTATTTTTTGCCAGTATGTGCGTATATATCTGTTCTTTATACAAATTTGCAGGGTGTGTGTGCTTATGAGTGTGGTTTGACTAGTGTGTTTGGCCACTATATGTGTATAGCATGTGTTTATCTGTGTGGGGTTATGATTTGCTTAGTGCTGGTTTAAATTTGTCTATGATGTATTTTTCTTGTATTTGCTGGTAAGAATAATTATTTGATATATTGGCATAATTTTAAATTTACCATTGTTACATTAATGGATGTGTTGTGACACAAAGAGTTTCCTGTTGTCTAGTAAAGTTGCTTTTATGAAGGGAAACTCTGTTGATTAGTGCTAGGGTGATACCTATATATAATTTGTTGCATTTTGTGCATTTGTGTGCATAAATCACGTTTTTTGGAGTTGTGGTTTAAGTTTTTCTTTATTGTGAATGTTGTTGTGGAGTTTTCAAAAGTGTAAGAGTTTCCTTCTCTAATGATATCACAAACCCTACATCTTTTCTTGTTGCATTTTGTGACCCCCTGTATAGTGCGTTGGCTAAATTTGGATGAGGTTAAAATTTGTTTTAGGTTTTTGGTTGGAATTTTATATACACCTTTCACTCACTGGGAGAACTTTAATCTCTCCCTTATATAGTTTAAAATTTAATATTTATCAGGGAAGAGGCCTTATATCAGAGACAGACCATATATAGATATAGACAGAGTGGATATAGTGCAGCACTGTACTATGTATGTATTTTCTGTCTGTGTGTCTCCATCTCTTCATGTGACAGACTCTCCCATTGATTTTGATTATTCATTCCCTTTCTATAATTGTGTTGTATGTGACACTTTAGTCCCACTAGTGACCTGCATACAAGTCCACATATTGCATAGCAGCGAAGATTTCGGAACACAGCAATAGAAATATTTGCTGATGCTTTTCACCATTGTCTTTCATCTCTTAGTCATCAAAATAAATGATTTCAAAATTTCTGATACCACATTGGCACAAATATCTCCAGGGCAGCTTGCTCAAAGTTAGTATTAGGTACATTGACAGCTGAAATTTTTATCTTTATACCTGAACCACAGCCATCAAAAAGTCATTTGTCCACTGTCAAGCTGGCTACACATGAGGACTTTAGGTATTCTGTAGTCACTCATCTTTGCAAAATGACCAGCCCTGCAATGTTGTGACTGCACCAGCAAAGTCTCATTTCTACCAATGTTGCATTTTCCAAGAAGATCAGCATTGGACACCATATCTTCTCTTCATATATATATATATATATATATGTTATATATATATATATGTTATATATATATTATATATATATATATATATATATATGTTATATATATATATATATATATATATATATATATATATATATATATATATATATATATATATATGTTATATATATATATATATGTTATATATATATATATATATATATATATATGTTATATATATATATATATGTTATATATATATATATATATATATATATATTATATATATATATATATATATATATGTTATATATATATATATATATATATATATGTTATATATATATATATATATATATATATATGTTATATTTATATATATATATATATATGTTATATATATGTTATATTTATATATATATATATATGTTATATATATATATGTTATATATATATATTTATATATATATATATATATGTTATATATATATATGTTATATATATATATTTATATATATATATATATGTATGTTTTATATATATATATATATATATATATATATATATACACAAGGCAGCAGTTCTTCTTTTATGCATATTTTGCTGAATATGAGCGACAAAGTATATTTCATGAGTTGTTTTATTCAGTTTTTCTAGTGTACTTACAATTTTTTGAAGGCTAAGTGCATAGAGAAATTATTTTTATTTATTTATTTAATGTTTGTTCACTCAATACAAGGACCAGGGCCTACACAAGGTAGAATTACTAACTGAGATTGTTGTCAGGGGTAGGCAAGGAGCAAGTGCATATTATAAGAACCTACAGGATAAATATCAAGTGAGTGCGGATTTAAAAAGACCAATATTATAGCTGTCATGGAAGCATCCTCTCGGGAGTTTGTTCTACTAACAGTTTTGGGGAAGAAACTGAATAGAACTTGATTGTTATCAAAAGGACACAAAGGGAATGGAGATGATTTGCCTTGTAAACATGGCATGGTGGATCCTAGTTTTGAAGGTCTGACTTGGTGGAAGTAAGGAATGCAACTCGTCTAAACACCTGCCATAGTAATTGGGTAGATTAGAGGGAGACTAAAAATATTTCAACTGACAAAGATAGGTAAGCACTTTTGAACTATGCCAAGCCTGGACAGTGAGGATTAAACAGCACCAGCTCAGGCAATAACATATTTATTTAAAGGTATTTGGGAAAATGGATATATAATGACATGATGAAAATTCTTTTTTGGTCAGGCTGAAGACTTTTCAATATTTCCTTCAAAGTTACACCTGTCCACTGATCTATTTAATTTGAATGACTGAAAATGCTGTATTTAAGGTCAAAACCATTGAGTGAATAGTGATAAATAGTAATTCAGTATATCATTGATAACAAATAATTTGATCAACTTATACAATAAATAACTTAGAAATAATTATTCCTGGTTTCTGTCTTTCATTTAAGTTATTTTTAAAGTAAATGTGCTTGTGGATTATTTTAAAAGTAGATGAGTTTGTGGAATTAAAATGGATAAAAGGCAGACATCTTGATTTGCATACACTTATCTTCTGGCTGTAACATTTTTTGGCTAAGATTCAACAAGAGGAATAATATTTTAATACATCTTCTAATTTTCTTATCAAAAATATTCAATCTACAAATTTTCACATCAATCATTCTTTTTCTGAGGCAGTATATCACAGATACATACCTTTTTGCAATGAAGAATTTATGTTTTTAAATTTATTTTTGCAAAGTTTAAATGCTAGTATTTGATGAGCCATCAGTCATAACATTTGCAAGACATAAATGTGTTTATATTTGATTAGTCTTGTCTTTTGTGGTTTAATTTTATCATTTGAAATCTGTAGAAATGTATCTGTATATTTATTGAATTCTAATAAAATGTTAAAAAGTATTTGCCAAAGAATTTCTAGAACTTAAGATTAATCTATTTCTATGTTTTTATGAGGCTAAGAATTATTTTAATATTTTAATATAATTTTGTATACAATATTATTTAATTGGATCATGCCAGAAATTTTACATCAAAAGTATATTTCCATATTAAGAATAACTGGCAAAAAATTAAGCTCTCTTGTAAAGAGTGAACCTTTAAGACTCTGTATTTGTTACATTTATTAGAATATTTTTACCACAAAAAGAAGAATATGGCTGTCCCTCAACTATAATAGCCTAGTTCTCAATTTCTGTTAAGGCTATTTTTCTTCTTATTGCTGTAAAAGGACAAGTTAAGACAATTAGAAAAGACAAATACACAGTTTATTTTTTTAATCAGTATCACCCCATGCAAGGGAGTAAAGCCACTAAGACCCAAAGGGTTACAGAGTGGGGAAAAATTAGGAACAGAAACATTAATAATGAATGGGAAGAGTAATCCGGAGGACAGTAGATAGTGATTGACACTGCATTTAAATTTTTTTGCAGATTAAATTTTTGCTGGAAAGCATGGAGCTAGAAGAGAGTTCCACAAGTGAAAAGTGTGAGAAAAGAAATTATTAGCAGAAAATTTACAGTTATATCTAGCCAGCTCAACTGTAAATTGATGAGATCTTAATGTTAGTCTAGTACTATGCTTAAATTCAAAAAGTCTAGACATAGTGAAAGTATCATAAAAAAAGCAAAAGAGACAACCTTATGTTGGTGGGAAAATTATTGATGCTGAGCTGACAGATCAGGATCAATAATACAGCTTTTTCTTCCTTGGTAAATAGCATGAGCACCGGACCATATGTGGCAGCAATATTCTAAGCCTGGGCAAATTGTAGGTATAAATACTAAGAACAAAGAATATGTATAATTTCACTTTCATATGTTTAGGTTTTATTAAAATTCTAATCATTGATTTTTTTAAAAAACAATAAATGTTGCCAAGAAGAAAATATTAAAATAATTGCAGTGTCAAGGGATGCACTATTTTTGTGGGCACAAAGGTTAAAGATTGCTAAAGATTTTATAATGGAATTTTAAAATAGATGAATCATTGCATAAGTCATAAATAACTAAAGAAAAATAATTTCATGAATGAATAAAGATGCTATGAAAAAAAAAAACAATGTGTTAATCATATTATTTCAACCAGTGTTGGCTAAATTTTCATCAGGTGCTTTTAATTCACATCAAAATACCATTTGAAGGACAAATTATACAAACAACAAAAATTAAAATGTTGATATCTTGAATTGTTTAATATTAACTCACAACCAAATTCCCTGGTGAAATGGGAAAAAGATTCCTTATACAACCTGAATCATCTCAGTTTAATCAAATTCATTCATAATCTTTCATGAAAAGTCATAGAATACATTACAGATATATTTACTAATTTCCAGGGCTGTTATATTTGATAAATTATATTTCTTAGAAGAAACAATAAGAAAAATCATTATTATCTTCCTTAACAAGGAAAGATAATTATTAACATTATTTAATGAAAGTTGGATATTTATAAGTAAACACATTTACCAGCACTTTCAAAATATTATAAAAATATTTAATTGATTTTACAGTTGCATTGATTATATTTTCTGTAGGAATAATCTAAAATGTTTATCTATACAATTAACTATATTAAAGGTAAACAAAGAATTTTTGTGTTTTAAATTATCAAAGGTAGAAATGTCCTCTCCAAAATATAAAATGTAAGAATTAAAAAGCAATATACTAGTGACCACTATTTACAAATAAGATAATATGAATTATGTTTGTGCATTAGTAGAGAATAATTTCTTCTGTTACTATAACATTGGAATATTTTATTAGTAAGTAGATCCGACCGAATGAACAATAAATATATAGTCATACTGTGTTCTATTGAACATATTTAAACTTTCAGTTTTTCTTTTTCTTGAACAGTACATTTTTTTATGAGTTTAGTTTAATGACCTCACTAAACGAACTTTCACCTTATGCTTTTTCTCTTGCGTTTACTGCTTGTTATTCACTGAATCATAAATAGATTATTTTTCTCTACAACTATTGTTTCTCATTTACATTATCTTTTCTTTTTCTATTTTCATGTCACTTCTTCTTCTTCTTCTTCTTCTTCTTCTTCTTCTCCTCCTTCCCTATTCTGTCTTTTTTTTACTCATTGCTTTTCTTTTGCTCGCCACCTTGCATTTCCCTAAAAAAGAATCAATCCAACATTTTTGCCACTTTAAATTTCACTAATTTCTAGAATAGTGCTTCAATCCACTGCCCTATCGTAGATTCCCTTTTACTTTTCTAATATTTTCACAGTAATTGTTCTGATGATCTTTCCTCGACTTCATGAATTTAAGGGCAGTTTGAGATCAGCAACAAGGTATAATCATTTTAGTATTGAAAATGATAGATATAGCATTCAATTTCTTCTATTGCACTTCTCACTTGTGGAACTCTCTTCTGGATTCTTGTTTTGCTGTCAACAATGATCTTCAAAAATTTAAATGCAATATCAATTGTCATCTTTTGTCACCTTATATCCTGTCCCTTTATTGCCCCCACTCTGTTTCTTTGACTAACAGTAAACCCTTGTACCCTAGTAGCTTTTATTATCTTGCTTGGAGTGAAATGATTATAAAAAAATATATGACAATTTTGTCTAAATGATATAAGGAATAAACAAAGAAATGAGACCTACTATTTTGAGTAATGTTTCTGTTGTTGGTTAGAGAGCTCCCTGTGGAAATTATACTCTCTGAGTAAACTCAAATCACTGTTTAATCCCTCACTGCGTGATTTTATTTTGAAAATATATTTAAACTCCAATTTGCGTCTTTTTATTGACTGTTGAATAAAGATGCTAAAGGCACGTATTGCATGTCCTCAATGCTATGAAATGGTTTGTTGAAGTGTTCAATGACTAGGAAATTGTTGTTGTCGTCTTTATATATATATATATATATATATATATATATATATATATGTATATATATATATAATTGTTTATTTAAAAATTATAGCATAAATATGTTATAAAATCACTACAAAAATAGCCATTTTTGTTTCAACACCTATGGTGTCTTATCAAGTGATCACTTGATAAGATACAAGAGGTGTTGAAACAAAATGGCTATTTTTGTAGTGATTTTATAACATATTTATGTCATAATTTTTAAATAAACAATTATATATGCTCTACTCTGTATTGAGTACTCTTTTAAGAATAGTAATTGTTGGTTATTGAAATTTATTCCATATACACCAATCCTAGACTTGGGTATATATATATATATATATATATATAACAAAGATGATGGAAACAGAAAGAAAAAGAATCTAAATGAAATTGGCTAGATTATGTACCCTAAACATAAAAACGATTTTTTAAAAATTTAATATTACCAGAGTCTCTCATTTATGTGCATGTATAGCCACATCAATGTAAACAACGCGACTGATAAAGACTTAAGGAATTGAACCCATCATGCAAAAACTTTCCCCACTTTGCCATACATCTTTCTTCCAAAACTGTTCTTGACCTATCAAAATTTGTATATTCTTATCATATATATATATATATATATATATATATATATGTATATACACCACTTTGATCAAAAGGGAAAACAATTCCCCATAACGAGAATGTTTAGAGAGTACCTTGATCATAAGGTCATCCACAGTAAATTTGTGTCCTGGCTCTTATAACATTTCTCCATTCCTGGCAGAACGTCTGTTACCCCAGTGTTGGATATCTACTAAAAGAATCTAAATGGAATAGGCTAGATAAAAAAAAAAATTGTGTAAATTCCCAGTTTCCCTCACATTTCCGCATATGTGTAGTCACACCAACAGAACAAATTCCAGCCTGAAAGATGAAACGCATCACAAGAATATTTTTTCCCCTTTGTCTTACATTTTTCACCAATATTGTTCTTAATATATAAAAATATATAGTATTATCGCATATATATATATATATATATATATATATATATATAAAGAAATATAGTCTTAAGGTGTGCTATATTTATGGGATAAAGTTCTCAATATCAGAGATAGATTTTGTGTAAATATAAAAGTGAACATTGAAGTCAACACTTAGAGGCGACAGTCTGTTTCATGCTAGACGCAATCGTCGAGTGGCCTGACGGTTGCATCTAGCATGAAACAGACTGTCGCCTCTAAGTGTTGACTTCAATGTTCACTTTTATATATATATATATATATATATATACAGTGTAACCCGGATATAAGAGAAACCCGGATATAAGAGAGATTTTATCTGGTCCCAAATTAGAGCCAGTGTTAATGTATACATAATAGACCAAACCCGGATATAAGAGAAACCCGGATATAAGATACTTCTTATCTGGTCCCGACAACTCTCTTATATCACTGTATATATATATATATATATATATCATAACGGTAACAAATCCATTGGATCTTAGTAATATAAAATATTAAAACTGATTCACAAAAAGAGCTCAATGTATTTATTATTACAGAGCAAATAATTAATAAACAATAAAATTCAAAATCACCTCATATGGGGAATAGCCTATTTTGGTAGAGGAAGATATCAGTTGTCTATCTTATCAACCCCGGTGTCGACTGAGTTCATGTCAGAAATAGAAATTTAACTGTGGAAGCGAAAAAAGAAACATTTGAAAAACTAATACAGAATATATCTATTTCAATGCTTCAGTCAGATGAAAGGCATTGGAAAGTGGTCAGGGGAGGGTGGAAGGTACTTGTCTTAAATTATTAAATTATTTAAGGTATTTGTCTTAAAGGGAAGAAGTTTTATAAAATTAAACCTGAATATTAACGTTATGACATTAATTTGGGGTTACATGAAGAATGGAATATTAATTTAAAATTAGAAGATGAATAAAAAGGTGTTTAAAAATAACTTTAAAGTATACAAATAAAAGGATGTAAGGGATTAATGGAAAGAGAGTTGGGGAGATCTTAGAGTAGGGGAAAGTTTATAGATTATAATGAATATAGGTGTATATATATATATATATATATATATATATATATATATATATATATATATATATATGTGTGTGTGTGTGCGTGTATGATACTTGTATATATCTGTCATTCTTCAAATATATAAATTTATTTTCTCACTTCACACAGTGAACTACAACATATGTCATACTTGAACAAAGAGTTCCTCAAATAATTCTTTCCTCTACCCGTAACACTATTCTTTCAATATAATTGATAAAATATATTCTTTTTACTCCTTATTTAGTTTTCTCTTCTACTCCTTTATTTTTTTTTTATATATTTTTCATTGTTTTATGCTTTGAAACTCAATAAAAATTTTCTGTGTCCCTTGCTTTTTTAAAATATAACCAAATATTTTTTCCAACTTGTGAATCATTCAGATGTCTAGAGAACAATTCATCCATATATTTTCCGATATAGAAGTTTATTCACCAATTGTGTCATATCTGTTGTGTTGAAACTTTTCTTTTAAAGTAAGTATGACTCAAGTAGCTGGTAAAATAGAATGCACTCTCTTCTGTGAACATATTTTGATTAATGGACAAATGAATTTCATAAATAACCCAAAGATATTGTGATTTATCAAACAAGGTACATGGGAAATAATTTTGAAATATATTCATTTGCCAAGTAATGTATAGAATATATTTAAATGGCTAATTTCTTTATACTTATGTTGCTCTAGGGAATAACTGTACTTAGATAAATTTTCATAAATAATTATCATATTTAATTTCATAAAACAGAATTCATAGTAAACCTCAGAATGAAACAAGGTGAATAAATTGGAAAGGGACAAAGTCTGGAATTTTCTTATTATTGTTGCTGATGATCTTATTGTTCTATCATTAAGTTTCATTGATTTCCATATACAAAGAGTATTTTGCTTACATATATATATAACTAGTCACAACACATTACATTGCATCTAGTCATATGGTTCTTTTGTTAATATTTCATTCTCACACGTGGTATGATGTCACAGAACCGTGCATTAAATGTCCATATAACCACTCTGAAAATAGTTCACATGAGCTAAAAGCTTAGATCAAGGAACAGCATAATAAAAAACATCCAAATGTTGGACATTTTTGTCTTTATTCACACCCCAAATTAAAGCAACTATATGAAGTTTAGAACAGCTCATGATGAAACATAATAGACATTCATTGTCTGTTATATTTTATATATATATATATATATATATATATATATATATATATATGTATGTATGTATGTATGTATGTATGTATGTATGTATATATATATATATATATATATATATATATATATATATAATATAATTAATAACATAAGACACATATTAGTGAATAATACAAAAATACAATATATTATATACTACTGCAGAGAAAGACTAAAAGTAATCAGAAACATTATTATCTCCACTAAAAAAACAATCCACTTTAAATGAAATATCTTTTACCACAGAAGATGGTATTTAAAAGTCTGTATAAAATATTTAATATGCATATAAAATAATAATAAGTTTAACCTATCTAAGAAATAACTTTTTCTGGTGCAACTGTCTTTGAAGAACAATTTGACACATGACATCACTTATGTAATCTATGTATATTTAAATTAGAATTGTATAATTACTCTGAAAATGACAAGTAGCAGCCAACAAAATTTAGTTTACCATATTGACAACAAACAGAACGAGCACATGAAGTTTAGATAGTTTATCCATAACTGTGATTTGGATTGACAGCAATTTATTTGATATTTGAAAAACTATCATAAAATTTACTCAGACAAACCAAGTTGAATGAATTTAACAAAACTTATTTAAATATATTTTTGCTGCAAAATACACTTTATAGACGTTTGTGTATAGATATTATTTATACTAACAATAAATGTACATTTTGTCAATTGCCATTTTGTAAAACACTGTGCACTACATTATATATGATGAGAATACAGTTTTAAGGTATACTATATTTATGGATACACAATATCAAGGATAGAGTGTATGTAAATATAATAGTGGTCCCTAAAGTCAACACCAAGTGGTGACAGTCTGTTTTATGTCTGAATACAATCATCAGGCCATCTACATCATAGCCTGAAGATTACATTGTATTAGTCTCTCTCTCTCTCTCTATATATATATATATCTACATATATACATACATATATATCTACATATATACATACATATATATATATCTACATATATATATATATATATATATATATATATATATATATAGTGAGAGGGAGGAAAAGAGATATTACACACACACCATTTTTGTCATTAAAATCTGCAGAATTTTACTCAAAATGTATAGAATTGCTATCTGATGAGTTACAACAAGTCATTGCAAACAATATAATGGCTGGTTGCTAATATCTGAGTATTTCCATCTACTAGGGCAACTAGCCAGTGCTTGTTTCAGATGCCAATGTATTTAAAATCAAATTGATATTAACAAAATGATGTTGGTAAAAGTTTCAAAATATATTCATATGAGCAATACATTATGTTAGTTTCATCCTATAATACTTATCCTTATTAAAAAATACTGATAATAACATTGTTGTGTCCCATTTTATTATGAAAACAAAGTACATTTTGAAATTTTATTCATAAATAATAATATTTTCCATATTCAAGCCAGAGAAGATAACTTTTGCATGCGATGCCAAACCAAATACGAGTCTGAAGTCTATGGATCACATTGCAAATTTTGGTTAAACTTTACTACTATACTCATGAATTTGGTGCCTTCCAACTTTCATATCACGAAGAAGATGAGGAAAGATGGAAAACACAGTCATCACCATTGTGAAAAAATTGATTTTCTCCACTGGCACCAATTTTATTGAGCAATGCATGTAGTCTCATGTTCATTATTACAAAAATGCATCACTAAAGGACACTTATACTTAACATCAGAAAGAGACAGTTGAAACTTCCAGGGGACATTATGAGGAAAGAGAGCTTAGAAAATTTTACACTCACAGGAAGCAAGAGGGAAAAAGGAAAGCAGTGAATAACCTAACTGACAAGCTTGTGTAAATGGTTGGCAGAACAGGGATGAGGAGAGACAATGAAAAGACAATATTTACTAAGAGCAACAAACGACAGGAAATAGTGGAGAACCATGACCATTTACATTTTGAATGGAAATGGCACACAGAAGAAGAGTAGGGATTATATGGAAAAAAGTCTTCTGAAGCTGAAAACTTGATCTATGCAATGTTATTATATGTCTATAACTGTCACAGTTTGCCTGTCAGTAAATAGAAAGCATTATTTTTGGAACATCCCTTGTGAGTGTGTGTATATATATATATATATATATATATGTGTGTGTGTGTGTGTGTGTGTGTGTGAGGGGGGTCTCTCTCTCTATATATATATATATAGGGTGACCCCAAAAAATGGGGATTTTTTAAGTGCGTATTGCCAGACATGAGCAAGTGGTAACACTGCGAGACAGTGACCTTGAGCAAGTAAACATTTTGCCATTTTAGTAACAAGAATGAAATTTATAGTATCCCAGCTG